>JANBXA010000366.1:37450000-37537500 GCA_030556225.1 Cricetiscus sungorus | reverse complement strand
TGCTTCTCCCCAGGAAAACTTAGAAAGTAAATATAGTCTCAAGATTCAACAAAGGAAAAGTGATTCACAAAAAATAGAAAACAAAAATCATTGCATGTCTACGAAAATGTATTAAAAGTGAAAAGAACATGAGCAGTTATTGGAGAATTTAAAATATAAGTGTATTAAGAGCAACTCTACACCATTAATAGAAAAGCCCTTTTAAAAATAGAAAAAAAATTACATGTGTATATGTATATTCAGTCTGTATAACATTTCTTATATTAGGTTTTCAAGGTTAAGCATTTGGTATTGGATGAGCAATTGGTGTGGTCTTCCCTGAGGAAGACTATGTCTCCTGCTCTCAGCATTATTTGTCAATAGAGACTATGAATTTGAAAGAGAGTGGGTGTAGGGCAATATGGGAAGGTATGAAAGGAGGTGATAAAAGAAAGCAATGATGTAATTATCAAAAATTATCTCAAAAACAAGAGAAAAAATTTAAAAAATAAAATGGAAAAAATTATGTAAAATTTATCAAATTTGAGTCAATAAGAGGGACAGTAGTTTACAATTCTTATAAATATTAAAGAAATTGAATTGTTAGTTTATCTTATTTATCAAACTTGAGTCAATAAGAGACAATAGTTCACAATTCTCATAAACGTTAAAGAAATTTAATTGTTAGTTTTAAATCACTTTACTAAAAAAACATCGGTTTAGATGGCTACCGGAGTAGGTCTTAATAAATATTTAGGAAGCAAATAATTACCACTAAATTATCGCAGAAAACTGAAAGAAATGAAAAACTACCAGTGAATTTATGAGGCCAGAATAGTAATCCTATTTTTGTTTTGACAGTTGTTTGTGCATGTGCTGCACACCTGTTCACACACATTCACTTATATGTGTAAATGTGGGCACATGCATGCTAAGGCGACAGTGCAGAGGTCAGGTGACAGTGTTCATGTCAACGCCCATCTCCCACCTTGGTTATCACTGTATGTGTCACATTAGCTGGCCCGTGAGGATTCTTTCTCCTCTGCCAGCTATCTTCATGTCATACATTGGTGTATTTTGTGTATCTTGTATTTCTTGGCAACTTTATTGAAGGCAGAAACCTACCATACATCCTTTGGACAATCATCGAGTCTAGCGCTTTGCACAAATGTCATCTAAACCATGCATATTAACTACTAGCTGAAAATTTACATGAGAATTTGCCATCGTTTCTAAGCACTGCATTATAGAGATCATAGTATCTCTCAGAATATTCTTCTCTCTGCTACATAATGTACACAAATGCTCTGTGCTAATCATCATAGGTTTTATATTCAGTGGTCAAAAGACTTAACTTATCCAAAAACTTAAGCTTGATTTTTTCAGTATAATTATGTTCTGAAAAATTATTAATTTTGAATCATAACAATAAATTGCTCTAACCTCCGCCATTATTCTTCTTCTTACTGAAATATATTAGGAAAATGTAACTTGAGAGTATATTGGGAAATGAACCAGAAATGCACTAGATTGAGTTTGAAGATGCTGAGACTTTCATTCCACTCAATCTTTGGTGAGATTCAAAATGGCATGCCCAATATCCTATTGTGAAGTGTGGTGCATGATCCATGTATTAATTTAGTAATGTAACAGATTATTACATATCAGATATTGTGTTTCTATGCATGTTATGTAGACCCTGAGCAAGTCAAAAGTAGTAGTATATATGACCATGGATTGTGGTAAAAGACCGAAGGACTTGAAAAGTGTAAAGCTTCGGTAGCTACTGACTTCAGATAGGTACCAGTTTCTCACATGCTGGCACAAACATTGGGCGTCCAGAGGAGAATATTGGTAAAAACTGTGTTGCATATTACCACAAATTTGGGTTTTACACTGATTGCAATTTAGTAGAAAAATAGTTGACATTTCATCTCCTTCAACTGTTTGAAGATCTTGGATGAAGTCACCTCTTTATGGATCCCTGAATCTGCTCCTACAACAAGTTTTTCACAGGAAGGGGCATGCAGGAATTAGATTACAAACAAGTGAGGTGATGAGACAGTGAACCAGAGAAGAAACAGCTGTAGTGTTTGTATAGGCTGTTGGCACCATGGACGTGGGGAACCTGTGTAAGTTGCACGTCAGATTTGTTCTGCCAAGGAACAGAATAGTTGGGACATTCATTCCTTGACTGCTTTCTCTCACTGTGAGACAGCCATCTGTCACTTCAGGGCAGCTGGACCTGTGGCTTAAGGAGCACTTGAAGTAAGAAACTTCTCATATCTGGCAGACGTGTGTATGTGTGTGTGTGTGTGTGTGTGTGTGTGTGTGTGTGTAATAGTGTTGTTGTTAACTTCTGTGATTTTAACAAAATACCAGAAAAAAACTGAAAGGTTAATTTTGGCTCATGAGTTTTAGGGATTGCCGCCTGAGTTCTGCTGAACCCACTGCCTCTGGCATGTAGAAGTGGTAAAATTAGTGAGGGAGCATGAGACAGAAGATGGAGCTCATCTCATGTCTGCAGAGAGAGGGGGGAAAGAGAGACAGACAGAGACAGAGACAGAGAGAGAGAGAGAGAGAGAGAGAAATCATACAAGGGACCAGGAAAAGGGCTATGCCTTTCAAAAGCAAGCATCCTGTGGCCATTTACTTCCTCTAACTACATCTCAACTTCTGGTAGCCCAGTTCAGCTATAGAATCATCAATAGATTAATTCATTGATAACATTTGCTCACTCATGAGCCAAACGCCACTATCTGAGAATCAAGTCATTGACACTCAAACCTCATTACACAAGATGAGTAATGAGCAGCCTCTGCTTTAATAATTCATCCTATTCTTCAGTTACTGATTGATAACATAAAACATAATCTATACCTTGTAGCACAGATGTGGGCATTAAAATTTTATCATGCCAGGTTTTATTAAGAAGGATGATTTATTTGTGATGGTTTAGAGTAGGGGAACAGAGCAATGAAAATGTGAAACAGTGTATTTGCACATAAATCCAGGGACATGGGACATGGGAGTTTAGTTACAACTTGTTTCTGTAGGTTCCTTTAAGTAGAAATCAAGAGAAAAATCTCATGGAAACGATGAAAAAGGGCTGAGTAGAAGAGCTTGGGTTCATCACAAATGTTTATTTAACCTGGGGACTTCGGAGCAATTTAGTAGATAAACAAGTTAGGTGAATCAACATCTCTCATCCACATCAGAATCATAGCTTAGGACACTCAGTTGAGTTGCAGCCATTTCCTAAATGTTCATCAACCTTGTCAAGCCAGGATTAAGCTATACAAATACCTTTCCCACCCTGGAGTAGGAGGGTTAGTCAAATGAGGGAATGGAGGTTAGTGGTTCTTAAATTTGAATATTCAACAGATTTAACTGGAGAGCTTTGGAAAGTGTAGTGTTTAGAATGAGAATGTGCCCTATAGGGTTGGATGTTTGAACACTTGGTCTCCTGTTGGTGGCACTGCATGGAAGCCTGAGGAGGTACTGCTGTGTGGAGAAAGCATGTCACTGAGGTGGGTTGCAAGGGTTTATAGTCTTGCCCACTTCAAGCTCAGTTTACTGCTGCAGCCACAAGACCTCCCTGCTGCCATGATGGAATCGTATCCCTCTAGACCTATAATCACGAGCTTAAATAAACACTTCCTTCTATGAGTTCCTTTGACTCTGGTACTTTATCACAGCAATGCAAAATAACTAATGGAGAAAAGAAAGATATCTATGTCTTCTGTTTGAGTTTCTGATTTGATAGGTCTAGAAGATGGCCTAAGAATATGTACTGCATACACTTTTCCAAACAGTACTGATTCTAAACAACAATGATGGGAGAACTAAAGATTTTAAAAGACCTAGAAGAAAAATGTTCAATTCCCTATTTACTTATGTCTAATATTATTAAATGTCTACAGTTCTCTGCTATTGGAAAAATACATGTCTAGTGGCAGTGAACATAAATGATTTGGAACTCTCAGAAAAATATGTGTCTATATGGGGAGAACTGGGAAGCAAAGACAAATTGTGAAAGAGTAGCTGATTTAAAGTCTCAACTGGTTATTATGAACATTGCATCTAACTCCAGATGCGAGGTGAACCCAGAACCCCCTGTTACAGTATTGTAAAAACAAATAATATCTCTATTCTTTCATTTTTTACTTTTACTGACCCTTTTATTCAAGTAGAACATGATGTATTATAAGTTTTCTGGGAATACTACTTCTGAAGAAAGCAATCCCTCAATAGAGAATTCTCAAAATGCCAGGGAGGGAGAATTACCCCAGGGTGATAGATGTGAGACCACAAAGTTGACCAAAGCAGAAGTCCTTGAAGTTACCAGTCTTCCTGGATGGGGATAAAACAGCCTAGCAGAATTCCAATCTGGGGAAGTACTTAGGAGTTGAAGCTTGTCAAGCAATATTAAGATGACTGGTACTTTTCTAATTGTGAAAATTCTGTAAGGACACTTTCACGTGTTTCCACTTAAACAATGATATCCAGCATTAAATGTTTTAAGTTTAACACGGTGATGCACAGAGTTCCAAGAAAAATGTAGGAAGTAAATCAGGAGAACATTCACTAGAAGGCAGGGATAATCCCCAGTGGCTAAATTTTCCAGCTATGTGATGGTTTTTCTCAGGTAATGTACTCGGGTACACTGCTTTAGTAATATTAAAACTGAATCTTGACAAACATTTAGCTATTATCTCATAGAAAAATAAACAGTGCAGCTGGCCAAGTTCTTTCCACCTGCAAGTGTAGACAGGATGGTTGAAGCACAGGAATCTGGACCTTGACAAGCATTTGTGGAGGATCTGTCGAGACCATGTGAGGCACTGAAGTCACTCAGCTCCACTGGCATCACATTTAAAACAGATGATAGCTGTGAGTTCAATGCTGCCCCGATTCTGAAAGGAGGCTAGATTGCAGCAAATAAAGCTGTGCCTGAACTCACAGGTGGACTGAACTATCATGCATGTATCTTTTCAGGATCTGGTAGATTTCCTTAGTACACAGCACCACCAAATCAGAGAACAAAGCAACCAACTATATTCAAATTTTTTTGTTCCTGGCCTGTGCTGAAAAGGAAGTTCAGAAGGGGTGGGGAAGAAGGAAGGGATTAGAAATAGCATGTGTTTGAAGTTGATTTGCATAGCAAAAGAACTAACTCAACTGCATCCCTCACACATGTAAAGTGGGACATCAGCTGTATTAAAATTGCAGTCTGAGAACCTGGGAGGGCTGGTTTTCCTGGACTAGAGTTTAATTCTGGATCCACATTGCTCATGAAAGTTCTCTTAGAAGACCCTATTGTTCACTGGAGAAGGCAGTGGTAAAGAAGTGTCCTTAACCTCTGCAGGGGAGCAATTCTCTGAACACTGAAAATTCAGTCCTACATGAAAAGGAATGCCATTTGAACTTTGTCTCAGCTGCCCCAGAAAACATTCCAAAAGAAAACTGCTTTGTCACCTAATATCCGCATCTCTCTCTCTCTCCCTCCTCCCTCTCCCTCCCCCTCCCCCTCTCTCTCCTTCCTCTCTTTCTCTCTCCCTCTCTCTCCCTCCCTCCCTCTTTCTCTTTCTCCCTCTCTCTCCCTCCACCCCCCTGTGTCTTTGTGTGTCTGTGTGTCTGCCTACCCCCGCGTATGTGTGTGTGTGTGTGTGTGTGTGTGTGTATGTGGTGTATGTGGTGTATGTGGTGTGTGTGTGTGTGTGTGTGTGTGTGTGTGTGGTGTATGTGGTGTGTGTGTAGTGTGTGTGTGTGTGTGTGCCTGTGAGGTGTGTGTGTGTGTGTGTGTGTGTGTGTGTGTGTGTGTGTGTGTGTGTTTGCACCTGTTCATGTACATGTCTAGAAAAAAGCAGAGAAGAAAGCATCCTGGACAAATTTTGTTTGTTTGTTTGTTTGTGCTTATTTTATTGGAATGAACAGAAACATTTATTGCCCATGTCTTTGTTTTTTTCCTTAAGCTGAAAGTCAAGGATCCCAGTCAAGTTCTACAGACCTTGCTTAATCCTACTCTGATTCCCAAACATTGCTCTAAGTGTATAAATAACAAATAAGAAAAGTTGCAGAGCAAAGGCTCCAACCCCAGGACCAGTGAGAGAAGGAAGGGAAACAGCCATGCTCCATGACAGGGATTGAGGCAAACAGGCGTGGATGTCTGCTTGTGTCTCCAGCTAATTGTACCAACTAGGAGAAAGTAGTCCAGATCCCAGACCTTCAGCTTCTTTACTAACAAAACAATACCTACATCACGGGATATTGTGAGACAGAACTGAGATAAGGCATTGTGTTCAACTCTCAACATCTAAGCATTCTATAAACACTGACTAGTGTTGACACAAAGTGAACAGACATGCCCAGGACAAATACGAATATAGTCTTTGAACTCTACATGCTTTTCAGTATATGTGGGAAATTAGCTTGTGTTAAAAGGCTAAGAAATCCATTCTTGAATGTCATTGGGACATGCACATATATGCAGTCATATATATAATGTAAACTTTAACTTTCAGCCATTTGTAATAGTTTACTAAAGCAACCTGTCACCAAATCATCATATTAAAATAATTCTCCCACCCATGACTTCACAGAGAGGAAAATAATAAATGGACAATAAACATGGAAAAATGTCCAATGGAAAACATATATTAAAACAATGGTTCCAAAATACAACAATTTGTGTGTGACACACAGTCTTGCTATGTTGCCCTGAGAGGACGTGAACTCCTCATCCTCCTGCATCTGACTCCTGGGTTCTGGGACTGTAAGCATGCACCCCCCACCACCACCACCACCCAGGCCACAGCACTATTTATCTTTTAAGAGTAAGTCCTGGTGATACTACGCTTACAAAAATAAGGTTGAGTGTTTATTACTGATGGCGTGGAATGTAGTAGGCCCTTTGAACACTCACCTGGTACTATATACTAAGAGAATTAAATGATCCAAAAACCTCAGTAAATGATTGGCATATAGAGAAAATGATTTGAGTGTGTTTCTGTTCACTATTTTCCCCATAAAAATAATAGAAAATAAACCCAGTAGTTTTAACAACATCTATATCTACTCTGGAGAAACTGCCATGAAAGAGTACATAGCTATTAAAAACAATGGCAATAGTTTTAAATAACAAATTAGAATCTTAAGTTGAAATATAAAACCCTGGTTGTAAAATTATATGAAGTTGTTTAATCAGTAAGTTTATAGTATATAAAGCAATTTGTTAAGAATTAAAAGAAAACTGATTTAATGGTGAGTATTTGAAGATACTTCATTCTTTCCTGTGCTACTAACTTTCTTTTGTAAAACCGTGTTTTTTTCAGAATATTGATAAAAGCCCTGTCAATTTTTTATTTCATTCAGCAAATCCTTTAGTGCAGGACCAGCAAATAATAATGTAGAGGTATAATCATGGGTGCCATCTGTATTGGGATTGGTTTTACAAGCTGGAGAAGTGTTTACTTCTGGCTAACAGCACCTATTCCTGGCTTTTGTCTTTTAAGTAAGTCTAGTGATGCTAAAAATTTATTGAAATTAACTCAATTACTCGTTACTGATGGTGTGGATTGCAGCGGGCCCTTCAGAAATTCACTTGGTGATATATACTAAGAGCATTAAATGTTCCCAATAACCTTATTGAGTATTTCATTTTTGAGATTGTTGCACAGAAATAAGTTAACACATACAGAATAACATATGAATGTGCTTTACCTTGTCACTTTCCCAGTAACAAATAACAGAAGATAACCTCAGGAGTTCATAGAGGTGAAATAGTATATTAGTTTATTCCCTTGCTGCTAGGAGCTCCTTCCCCTCTTAGGAAACTTGAAGAAGAAGAAGAAGAAGAAGAAGAAGAAGAAGAAGAAGGAGGAGGAGGAGGAGGAGGAGGAGGAGGAGGAGGAGGAGGAGGAGGAGGAGGAGGAGGAGGAGGAGAAGGAGGAGGAGAAGAAGAATGTATTTCAGTTCACTCTCCAACATGCAGTCAACTATGCTGGCAGGGATGTTCTGGCAACAGGAGCTTGAGGCAGCCTGTCACTTTACATCCAGGCAGGAAGCAAGAGAGTGGTAAATGCTGGGGCTCAGTCTGCTTTCTCCCTTTTATACAGTTCAGCATCCCAGCCAGAGAATGGTATCACTCTTAATGGGAGGACCCACACACACACACACACACACACACACACACACACACGTGGGAAGCCACAGCCCCAAGATGGCGCCTGGCTGGATGCCAGGTAGTTTGCGCTTAGCTGTAAACAAGCCTTATTTGGAAGTGCTTGATGGATCTGGTGCGCTTCCTCTGTCTGTGACCTATCCGGGATCACCAGGTGGCATGAGCTGATTGGACTGTGAGCACATTTAAGGGTTTGCTGGGGCTGAGAGAGCTGTAAGCTGATGAGAGAAGCAGAGTAAGCTGATGAGAGAAGCAGCGGATGCTGATGGGAGAAACAGAAGCTGATGGGAGCAGAGGAAGCTGATGTACAAGGATCCTGAATAAAACTGCTTGAAGAAGAGTCATGGTTGCGTGTTTCCTTGCCGGCCTAGGTAGGCACGCAACAGACACACACACACACACACACACACACACACACACACACACACACACTGTGTCAGACAGAGGCTGGGAGGTGAGGCTAAGGCCATATTAACTCTAAATGTAAACACTTAACTGATCCTTAAGGGAAAAAATTTCTACCTTCTGATTTAAAGTATCACACTCTGAAAAGTGAACATAAGACAGTTAACACCATTCAAATCATGGAAAGATTTCAACATCCCCTTATAAAACGCCTGTCAAATAACAAAATTCCTATGATTTTGAGGATTCCTAATCTTCCAACGTCTTCACAAATGACTCTAGAGATCTTCATTTGTAACTAGCAATGTGCTATTAAATATAGCCTGACTGTCTGTAGCACTCAAAGAAAGAACGCACTGCTGAAGGGCCATTTTCGCAGCAAGACAAGACTGATACGAGGGGATCTTGCTGAGCATCTGGATCCCTCTGGGATGGCAGTGAACCAGATAAAGGCCAAACCCTGGACAAGCAAGCCATCAGAAGCAGCCACTGGGTTTGCATAAGCACTGAGTCCCTTTCAACTGAAGCCTAGGCTGGGGGAGAGAAAAACTGGACTTTGGTGCCAGGTAGTAGTAATATGTGGTGGTACTCAAATTGTTAATGTACCTACCACTTTATTCTACATACTCTGTTTACCAAGGAATGGGAACAGATAATTCATTATGCTCCAACTCTGTTTATTCCTTAGAGTACAAGAGCACACACACACACACACACACACACACACACGCACACTCGCACGCACGCACGCACGCACACACGCACGCACGCACGCACTTTCTTTGGAATAGTTTCCGGCTTATATCTGTAGGTATTTAGTCCATGTTAAGTTCCATCATTTCTTTCTTCCTTATACCTTAGCCTGTGGGACTCACATTGAAACTTGAGGTGGGTGGGGACAGGATAAAATGGTTCTTCCTCCCCCGATGTTTCTGCTTCTTGGACAGCAGCAACTGGTTTCACAGGCTTACTTAGGTGGGTCTGATGGTGGCTGTTATGGGGGTGGAAGCTGGATTTTGAGAAAACTTTTCCAGGCCTTTATTTCTACAGGTAGTCGATATATGATATAAAAGTTGCTTTCTTTAATTCATTGGGCAGCCGTGTTTGCTTGCCTTCCAATTCTAGATGTTGTGGTCCTCTAAGTCATTATCACAGGTAGATATGTGTGTTCAAGCTCCTCCTAGGCTTCTCCTCGGTGCCTTACTCTTCTCTGTCCTTCCTCTGCTTTCCCTCCTCTCTCTCTCTCTCTCTCTCTCTCTCTCTCTCTCTCTCTCTCTCTCTCTCTCTCTCTCTGTCTCCTCTCCTCTCTCTGTGTGTATGGTTCATGTATTTATGCTTGTGTTGCATGCCTATGTATGTGTCAGTGTAGGTGGACTCATGCACACAGACTCTAAAATTGTATCCAGCTCCATCACACAGTTCGCCTTCAGTCTCCCATTGAATCAGAAGCTTGCTGTTTTCAACTAGTCTTGCTGACCAACACACCCCAGGGATCCTCTTATCTTTGTACACCACCTCTCACCTCCAGCACTGGGGTTATCGGCACCTGTGGCCATGCTCAGTTTTTTAGAACTGGACTCAAGTCCTCATACCTTCCATTCAAATACTTTTACTCGTTAGGTTGTCACCCCAAATGCCATTAGCTCTTCTTTTATCTGAGGGATGTGGCTCATCTTTATCTCAACAACGGGGATTCAGTTTGTGGCTTTTTGTTATTCTCCCACTCACCTTTTCCTTTCCTCCTGCACAGATAGACCCTAGTGAAGAGCAAGCCGTCTAACCCAGCATCTTTTAGGAAGGTAGATCTTAGCTGCCACCTCCCTCTCTAGGATGTAGGAAACTGTACTGTCCTTATGCCAACCCTAATGACTTCTGACCCTGAAGTTTTATTCTTATTTATACACAGCACTTAGACTGGTAAGACCGATTGGTATAGAGAGGAGTGGAAGATTTGTCTGATTAATAAATGACTGGGGACAATGTTCTGATTAGATAAAACTACCAGCTTAGAATGCCATAGAATCATCTCATAGCAGCATTATTTATAATAGCCAGAACCTGGAAGCAACCTAAATGCCCCTCAGCTGAAGAACAGATGGGAAAAATGTGGTACATTTACACAATGGAGTACTAGACAGCAGAAAAATTCCCAGGCCAGATGAAACCATCCTGAGTGAGGTGACCCAGTCACAATAAGACAAGCATCATATGTACTCACTCATATATAGTTTTTAGGCATAGAGCAAAGGATCACCATCCTATAGTCCACACCACTAGAGAAGCTAGGGAACAAGGAGGACCCTAAGAGAGACATACATGGTCCTGGAAGAAGGAGAAGGAAGTCAATGAGAAATAATCTAGATCATGCTCGTATATGGGCACATCTGCGGGGGAAGTGTCTTGATTGCCAATGATTGAAGAAATACCGAGACCACTTTGGGTGGCACCATTTCCTATGTATGTGTTGTTGAGCAGTGCAAAAGAGAAAACTGGCCGAGATCAATAATGCACAGGGGTTACTTGCATTTGATTCTTTGATTCTTACTGTAGCTGTGATATAAAGGCCTACTTCAAGCCTTGACTTCTCCTCAATGATGGTTATAACCTAGAATTCAAAGCCAAGTGAGTCCCTTTCTCCCCTAAGTTGTTTTTTTTCCCCCAGAGTATTTTAATCATGGCAACAGAAATAAAACTAGAGCATGTGATTTTTAGGATTGCGTGTGGCCTTTATAGGTAGGAAGGTACTAATTATGCCTTAACCTTTGGTTTTGTTGTCTACTCGCAATTTTGGATCAATAAGCAAAGTCCTACTTTCAGTGTGTTACGCTGCTATTGACTAATATCAAGTGCGCTAACATAAATGGCAAGAAGTCCACTCCTGAAAGCCAGGAATGCCATCAGCTTTGACAGAACCCACAACTCAGCTTCATCCAGATGAGCACTACTATCCCCATGCCTTAAGTACCAACATATAAAAAGCTTTCTTTAACACAGTGCTCTCTCTCATTCATCCCTTCGTGCAGTTACTCGCTGCCTGCTGCTCTTGCTCTAGATCAAATACTTCTAATGGAAATGTGACCTAAAGATTTGCACAGATATTGTAATGTTATCTAATGCTGGGGCTACGTTCGATTTTAAAGACCATTTGCATGTTGCAGTGCCACCACTGAGTAAACAGTCACTGAGCTTCATGCTAGGGTCCTCTTCCTCCCTCCCCCATCCCCTTTCTTTGCCTTTCTCACCTCATCTTTCTTTTTATTTCTTTCCCTTCGCTCTTTCATTTAGCTGAGTGATTCTGAATGTCACCATGTAAGCTCTCCTTGAGACACTAGTTGGGCAGATAGACAACCAATGGAGAGTGGACTTGTTTAATTTGGCCAAACAACGATAGACTGTCTCCAAGCAGTGGGCGCCTACTGGGGTCAGGGTGTCCTGGATTTATTGAGAACCCTTTGTGGAGACCTCTACCAGTCACAAGAGGATTCCAGAAACACTCTGTATTTAGACGTGTGAGTGCTGGAACTCAGCAATAACAGTTGAATATGTCTGAGACTGGAAAATGAAGTTTCACCCAGATCTAAATATAACTTCCTGCTGGGCAGGTAGAGACTTGCTTGCCAAGTCTTGATGGTTGTCAGGATCCAGAGAACCATGAAGAAAGCCAATGTTTTGACAATTAAAATGGCTTGTAGGATGAGAAAATTTGACTTATTTAAGGGAAGACAGAGGCTGAAAAAGTCAGCTAATTATCTCTCACCCTTAAACTTTCCAGACTTCAAATATAACAAATGCATCCTTTGCCTTAATCTAAATAGAAACTAAACCAAGTTAATAGCATTACCTTCAGCACTCACAGGACACTTTCTCACAGAAAGACACCTTGGAGAATTTGCATTTGTCAAGACAACTTAAAAGAAAGCAAATAGTAATCAAAGTAAAGCATTGCTGCCATATAAAACATCTACTGCTTTCTGTTATGCGTGTTTCAGAAGAAACATCTCTGGGAGCAGGAGAGGCTCTTCTCACTGTACTCCCTGAGCCTGGTGCAGAGCCTTGTAAATGAATGAAGCATTGTCCAGTTCTGTGTCTGTTGGAGGCCAAAGAATGCCTTGTCTATTCTGGAAATAGCAAAGTGGCTGAGGGATCTGAGATGTCCACACTGGGGAAGCAAATTGTAGGTAAGACACAGCACAGAGGACAAGGACAAAGTCTGCTGAAGCCCTCCATCAGTAACATTTGGTCCTCTACAGTGAAGACAGCCAGGCTTATTTAGAGGGTGGGAAAGCAGAATTTTAGCATCATTTTGCCTATATTATTAAAGCAGCTTTTTTGTTGTTCTAAGTCCTGAGGGCTTTATTTTGCTTCTCTGCCTGCATATCACTGACTCTGAGAAGTGCAACAGAACATTGAGTCTATTGGATTATTTAAATAATTTCATATTTTAGACTCAATTAATGAGGCTGGATTACACTCTCTTAGCAAAGTATGGAAGTTATAAACACACGTTAACCAGATTGGTTTTATTGAATTAAGGCACTTTAAATGGACTTGACTATCAGGTACACACACACTACAGCTGCTGTCTCAAAATCCATGATATCTTTTCAATCAAGGCCGTGTCATCATCTGACCCATCCACCTAGAACGTACTGATGGTACATATTTGCCCAATTAACTTTTCAAATTCCCCATCCCAAAGAGAAAACATCAAGTATTAATTTATTTTAAAACTGACAACTGCCTGTCTATTTTAGACAAAAGGTTTCTAAAATAATCTTGAAACTTCCTTTTAGGTCTCTTTGCTGAACAAATGATACAAAGTAGGATTTTAGTTCCTTAGAAGATAAAGACTTAACCTCCTACTAGTAAGGAACCTTTTACTCAACAATTCTTTTTCTTTTGCATTGGAAAAAGCACATTAATTCAGGGAGAGCCCAGAAAGTAAATCTTCAGACAGAGATTTTGAAGTATGTAATGGAGGTGAATATACTTATTCTTATTTGTAACACACATCTATTCATGCTGACCATAATTTCTTTTTTCAGGCATTCCAAACTACTCACAAACACACACACACACACACACACACACACACACACACACACACACACACACAGAGAGAGAGAGAGAGAGAGAGAGAGAGAGAGAGAGAGAGAGAGAGAGAGAGAGAGATTGTCTCAGTAGAGTCTAGCTCTCTTGTAGTAGCCATACAGGGTTGTAACTCAGTAACTATATCCTGAAGAGTGTGCTTTGGTTGCCTGCAAAACAGTGATTTCTCTGTTGAAATCAAGAGAGCATAATGAAGCATTGTCTGCTATACTAATTGGTAGGGAAAATATTTTGCCCTCCTCAAGTGGCTGGATCCAAAATAAAAAAAAAAATGGAAATTGGAAATGGAGAGGAAAAGTGGATGGACAAAGGAGCTGAAGTGTTTTGGCAAAAAATGTTTACTATAAAGGGAAATATTTATCTGGAGTCTGGACAACATATTTGATCCCACCATCTAGGAAAGAAAAAGTCTTAGAAAGATGGGAGTTGAAGCCTAGACAGGTCTCTTACATGCATCAATCTTGACTAAGTTAGCCAGGCTGTGCTAAAATGTATCCACCATAACTGTTACTGAAGACAAGTTTGAAAACTAAGCTTTATATAATTCTCTGGTGAGATGCCAAAGCCAGCAGGAAAATGCAAGGCTTTAAATGTTACTTCCAACCACAATGGATCTGGAGTAAAAACACACCAAATACGTTGTACCAAAGCAGTCCTCATTATTTTTTTTTTTTCATTCTTCCATTCCCTCACATAAAAATTCTTGCCAGGCAGTGGTGGTGCACACATTTAATTCCAGTACCTGGGAGGCAGAGGCAGGTCATATCTATGAGTTTGAGGCTAGACTGGTCTAGAGAGCAAGTTCCAGAAAACCAAGGCTATACAGAGAAACCCTTTCTTGGAAAATTATTCCAGAAAGTTTATTTGAAATGGTATATGCTGAGTCAAGGAAAAAGTAACCTTGATCGTTTTTCTTACAGGACTGTACAACCAGGGAACTTGTTAGAAGTGCAGATTACCAGGCCCTACCCTAGAGTGAATCATAGAGTGGGCCTCAGTAATCTAGTTGATCTTGATTTCAATTTGATGACCCTGGGTGTAGCATGTATGTTTCCGCCAGCCGCCAGCCCGCCAGTCTGGGCCCACAGCCACGCCAGCCCCAAGTAACACTCTGAGACTCTGTATTTGATACAATCCTGTTGGCCAGTTACCATTATTGTTTATGGGCTAGCTCTGTCTTAATTATTAACCCAGTTCTACTTATCTAAGTATTTCCACGTGGTCGTCTTATCGGGGAGCCGCAGCAGGCGTCCTCCTTCCTCCCTGGGCTACATCTCTACTCCTCCTTCCCACTTCCTCTTTCCTCCTTGTCTCCTAGCCCCGCCTATCTTGCTATCTCATTGGCCACAGAGCTTTATTAACCAGTATGAGAAACATATATACAGAATAACATCTCCCATCACCTGGGGGCTGCATATTACAGATAGAATGTTTTACTCACAAAATCATTCAACAAGGAAAATATTTGGTCAGGCTTGAGTTTCCAAAGCATTGTTTTTTCCCTGGTGAAGAACACAACCTGGTTGGTTTATGGTAGTCAAAAGTAGCATAGAGCATCTGAGTAACAATAGAGAAGAAACAATGGAAGTATAAAAATAAGAAAAGTAAGAAAAGAGTTCATAGAAAAGATACGGTAGCTGGGGAGGTGTTTTGTGAAAAAGTATTTGCTGTGCAGTGTGAGTGCCTAAGTTCACATCACCAAGACCCATGTAAAACTAGGTGTACCAGGTCACGCATTTGCAATCCCATCACTCCTACAGGGAGACAGAAGGCAGAACCAGAATAATCTCTAATAACGTCCACGCTAACCCAGTGTATATAGAAGGAGAAAACATCCTGTCTCAAATAATGTGAAAGGCACCACTGATACCAGATGTTGTCTTCCAATCTCTATACAAACTCTAGGAAACATGCAACAGTGACATAACACAAGTGAATGTGTACACACACATGCAGACAGGGATGTTAAAAAAAACAAACAAATAAAAACAACAGCAACAAAAAAGCCCTGCAATAGTCCAAGTTATCAATTGTCATTGCCAAATGGTAATAGACACCAAAGTTGACACTAAATATGGAAGAGCCCAAGTTGAGTGTTCTCATCCCCATCCACAATGTGAAAGCTCTGAGTGGCTGATTAGTTGATTTTCAGGTAAAGAAGTGGAATGTCCTTCAGCCAAGGAATCAGATTTTGGTGAGATTAAGCTATTCTTGTCACTCAATCACCCGCTCAGTGTTGTACATTTTGTATATTCTGTATATGTTGTTCTTTTGCTGCAGCTATTGCCTAAGAAACACAAACACGAGACTCAGCGCCCACGTGGAGTTTATTGAGAGAGGGGAGAGGAAAAGGGGGTTGCTGGTGGCCAACTGAAAGCGGGGAGAGAGAGAAAGACAGAAGAGGCCCCAGAGAGAGATAGAGCAAGAGAGCAAGAGGGAAGGAGCAGGAGGCACATTGAGGTTGAAAGAGATACAGAGATGGATACGGTGCTGTCCCACTCCCCAAACACCTGTTCTGGTGTCATGAAAAGATTTTATAAGAAACAGACAGATACACTACGCAGAGAGGACCAGCCAATTGGAGACAACGCTTTCTAAAACTGGTCTCTTGCTGTGATTTTGTTCCTTGCTATCTATATAAGCTTCATCTCTGAAGTGAGGTCAGTCTGATGATGCGCTAATCAACACCAGACATTTAGAGACCTCTCAACGTTTATTAAGGCCTCCAAGGGCACTTGAGGTCTGTGAGTACTACATGAAACCAAATCGCAGGTGCTGACTGAGATTTGTGTTGTACTCTCATCACCGTCACACCATGGAAAAATCTCCTCCACCCACTAAGGAAATGAAGAAGAGTTAACAGGAAATGAATTAGGATCAGTCACATAGATTAAGTCTAGCCAAGTGCAAATCCTCAGTTGTGTATCTGGTATTTCATTTTTGGTAAAACAAACAAACAAAAAAGATGATTTCCACAGAGCAAAAATGCATTATTGATTTATAAATCAGCAAGATACTCCAGGTACTTTAGACATTGCTTATTTGTCAAAAATACAGTGACATTTCTTTGCATGAAAAGATGACCAGGACAGGCAGCAAAGTAAGAGGAAGTCAGACTCTGGAGCGTACTGTGTGAATAGTATGCTCCTAAGCTCTAGCATATTCAGACGGTACTGGTACCTCATTAATGAGTCCATTCTTTTTTTTTTTAATTTCAGTTATATTTGTTAACATCTCAGTTTAACTCATATTCTTTTCTGACATGAATTTGAGGTCACTTTTCTGAAAATGCACTTAAATGATTTATGCTTGCCTGTAACTTTAAAATGTCGATGAAAGGACACTACAAGCATTCCACTATTTGAGCACATCTCTCTCTCTCTCTCTCTCTCTCTCTCTCTCTCTCTCTCTCTCTCTCTCTCTCTCTCTCTCTCTTGTTGTGTTTAGAGGTAAAATGTCTCAAATAGGAAGAAACCTCAAAAACAGTAGACAGAAACCAAGAGTAAAAATGCTAATTTCGTCAACCTGCTGCTCCCATGGTCACTGTACAGCCTGGGACTCCTGCTGGAATTGTAGCCTGCATTACCACATCCAGCCTCTCCTCTCTTTCACATATTTCAGTGTGTCTGAGTCTCAGCTCTGCCAGTGTTAAATGGAGGCTGATGTGGATGGAGTCATTGTCTGAGGAGTCTAAGACAGAGAGGTATAAGGCAAGCAAATGGAACCACTGGGTGCTGGCCGTTGACACACTCCAGTCAGACCAGACTACCCAGGCTGGCTGGGATCAGAGCCTGACCTGCACCCTGTAGGTCATTCTTACTTCATTGTCTTCTATTTTGTTCCATATCAGCTTATTTCGCTATTTTGTAATTGGGGAAAGGTGAGAGGTTCACTCAGTCTCAGAATGCTTAGCCTGGCCTCCAACTGTCTTACTCAGATATTTTTATCCTTCTGAACATATACATAATTTCCACCTACAGTTATGTTAAAGGTAGACAGTAAGTCAGCTGAAAAGACAGGTGGGGCATGGGGCTGAGGACTGCCACCACCCTTGGGCATGGCACTGGTGAGGGAGTTGCTCAGTGGTGGTGGGCAGGACCATGTAGTGTCTTTTCCAGGAAGGCCTTGCAGCACCTGATACATTGCTGGTAGACCACTTCCATGTCAGAATCATTGCCAAGATAGAGATCTTCAATAATGAGTTGTGTCTGTAAATCATAGCTCCCAAATAGCTCAACTTTAGCTTTGCAGTTTTTAACTTGATTACTTTTTCTATTCAAATCTCTCAGATTGCTTTCATCCATACAAAGTATATAAGCGAATGTGTCAGCCTTCTCTTGTAATCTGCCATGCAACATGATTCATGGGGATGCCATGTTTTCTCATGCAGTTCTGCCCATGATAGTCAGGGGGGTTCCACACTTTATAGGTGGATGTAGCCTCACTATCCTCCAATTATCTGAAACATTTTCATCAGTTACCAATTTTCTGAAAACAGTTACTGTAATGGGTGACCAGCAAACGTTACTGAGACACAAGAACAACACTGACTTGGACCCAACCTCCACCATCTTTAGGTACAGACCCTCCGTCTACTCTTTTGATACCTTTCTTGCTGAAAGGTATAAAGTAAGTACATGATATCCCTATATTATTCAAAAATAAATAAGACATGCATGTATGTATGTATGTGTCTGTGTGAATCTGTGTGTGAGAGGATGTGTCTGTGTGAATGTATGCTACATGTGTATGAATGCTTTCAAATTCCAGAAGAGGTGTTGCATCATCTGGAGCTGGAGTTGTAGCTGATTGAGAGCTGTATCACATGTGTGCTAGAAACTGAGCTCAGCATCTCTCCAAGATGCTGCCCTGCTTAACAACGAAACACATTAATAAATTTCAACTCTGATATATATATATATATATATATATATATATATATATATATGTAAAATCATCTCACACAACTTGTGCATTAGGTGTGTAGTGATAACGTTTTTGAGGAAAAAAAAAAAACTACATTGGTGGAAAAGTATGCACTCTATTCCAAGTTATCTGTGTTTCCCTTTGGGCAAACTATTTCACAGCTCTGTGAATTATAGATAAGTAATGGCAAAGTGATTTTTTTTCTATAGACATAGAAACTTCCCTATTTCCATGCAATGAAAAATCATCCCCCACACTGCAGAAGAGACTAATTTTTCCATCACTGGCAGATCTACATATGTGTTTGTTTGAGGGACTCTCTCTGAGCTGGCTATAAATTGTTACCAGCACTTTAATTGGGTGTATTGACATTTCAAAAACTGTCCATTACAATTGTAATTTTAGCTAATATTTTTTATAAACTTCATAAACACCTAACCCCCTCTATTGAGTCCTTACTAGATTTACAAGCCTTGTAACATCTACACTCCCCCGAATTTAATTCATTCAGCATTTAATTTAATGTAAATTATTCAGAGAACTAGATGGTACACGGTAGAGCAGGACTCAAATTCAGGCCAAGGCCAATATGTGCTTTGCTGTGTAATATCATGGCAATTATCCAGGTGAGAAAACTCAGCTTTAATAAGGTTTGAACACCTTTCCACTTTATTTTATTTTATTTTCTCAATAAATATTTTGGACACCTAAAGTGCACCAGGAATTCACCTAATCTTTGGAACAGAACAGTAAGAGAAAGAAAGGTACATTTCTTTGGTTCCTTTACATTTTTGTTTTCATTGGGTATTTTTTTTTTTTGGATCAGTCTATTAGGAACATTTTGTGGATGGGAATCATAACTTCTAGTTTGCATAGTCTGATACCCTCCTGTATTCTTTCCTTCCCAGAGATTCAAGTAAACACAGAACCTGAGACAGCATCTTATTCAACCTCCCTTTGCTAACATCATCTTCTCTTTCTGGAACACAGTTTGCTTGACACTCCTACAGGGTGGATCCTCGCTCTGCACCACACACTTCTCCAGTGTCTGCAGCCTTCTTGGGTTCCACACCCCCATCTGGACTTTATTAATTAGGAAGGCCTGCCTCTTGGGTTGTTTTAACTGTGGAGTGGCACCCTGTGCTGAGACCATCTTACCTTGCATTTACTTTTCTTTGTCAGTGTGGAATTGGCGACAGAACGGCACGCCAGTCCGTTCACCTTTGAGGCCCCAGTGTGGTGTCTAGGAGTAGATGGGGGTGCTGCTTGTGCTGTCAGGAAATTATCTCCATATAGTTTCTGCAGCTTCTGTAACAACTTCAGCTTTTCTAAATTTCCAAAGCTCTCTACAGCCCCTGACCTCTGCATTTCCCTATCCCTCTTCCCAACTGCACAGCCACCTCATCTCTGGCTTTGGGACGGCATGCTTCCTGTTGCTGTCTGTCAAGGTGTCAGCTCTTCCAGAAGCTTTTCCCAGTCCTGAGTCCTGATCCTTCTCTTCATTCTATTACCTTAAGCTTCTCCCACCCTATCGCTGTTAACCAATGTGAAATTGTGTATTTAAATGCCTGTGTATGTGTACAGAGTTTATACTGTGTTATCATCATATCCTAACCTAGTTTAAACACATGCAAATAAGTGTTTATTTGCATGCTTAAAAATAAGTGACAGATGAAGAAAAAGATCAATTTCTCTGTTTATTTTTTATTAACATGTTAAATTTAAATTGGAAACAATCTTATTTTACATATCAATTCCAGTTCTCTCTTCTTTCTGTCCTCCAAAGCCCCCCCTCCATAATTTCTCTGTTTCTAAGAGTTATTGTCACGGTACTGTGTAGTATAACAGAAAGCAGCGTATAGATTAAAAACTGGATTATATTTCTGTATCAGGCATTTATTAGCTGTATTACCTTGGACAGATATTATCAATGACTTTTACTTTAATTTACTTGCAAGTAAAATGAAAATTAAAATCCTCACCTTGTGTTATCACTGTCCAGACTAAATGGGATAATGTATTGAGGGTCCACTGCTAAGTAAACTTCCAATAGTTAAGCATTTCCTTCCCTTCTATTTCTGACTAGCACTAAATTATGAGGACAGCATTTGGGCACATACCAGGATATCCTACATGAGCAGGAATGGCTTCTCTGGGTAATAGAGATGGTATTGCTAACAATAGCGAGGAGAATAAGAGGAAGTAGACACAAATGAACCTTCTCAAGGTTTCCCCCTCCAGAGTTCAATGTGAGGTTCACCAGATGACTTTGAGCGTTACATGACCTCATAAGCCATCCAACACAGTTACCAGCTGTGGGACTTAATCAGCGTGCATTCCTAAAGGCAAGGTGGCTCAGTGAGAGACAAGAAACTGAAGTAAGGGCAGCCTTAAAGGTCAGCAGGGAACGTGGTATAGAAAGCATACACCAAGGACATTATCAGGCTCTGCATCCTCCTTCTCTGTCCCTGCTTCCCCTGCTGTGAAATGGAGACCAGGAAGAGTGGTCTGATCCAAATCTTCTATGTCCAGATGCAAGTCAAACCCTGTCAGCATTCTTGTTTTTAGAGAAGAACCACTTTTAACCCTAGATAGTAATGTGGCATAAGGGATGCTGACCAATCAGATGAAGCACTATACTGATGATGAACTAGTCCTACCTTATTGCTAGAGGCAAAGGACTATAGGCTCAAACATCCATTTGTAGGAAGTAACATGTATCCCTGTCTCAAGCTCTGGAATGGTGATGCGGAAGAAATGCAGGCAGCCATGTGAAAATACTGGTCCTACTGGTATCTAACTTCCGTGGCTTCGGTAAGGATGGTGCTGTGTCCATGGAACCAGTTTCACCCTGGAGCCTACACCGTGTCAAAATTCACACACGCTAGAAAAAAATAGTTGCAATCTATGTTGAAATAATACTTTTTAATGTACAATTATTTTATAAAAGCATGCTAATTCTATAAAACTGATCCTTGTTGAGGCGTGTTCACCTATAAATCTAATCCACTTTGACCTAATCCATCTCAACAGTTGTCCTCACTTACATGTCCCCTTTCATCATGACCCTCTTCCTCTTCCTTACTATTTTTCCACTGCTTTAATTTTTGATTTTATAGATTGCACAAGTAAGAGAAAATGTGCCACATTACTTTCCAAGTCTGGCTTATTTGACTCAACAAAACCTAATCTTAGTCTACATAGTTTCTTACAAACATGACTGTATTCTTTTTCATGTCTGACTGATTATATATATATATATATATATATATATATATATATATATGTGTGTGTGTGTGTGTGTGTGTGTGTGTGTGTATTATATATATATGTAAAAGAATATATATATTCAGCGTATTTTCTTTCTCTATTTTTTTGCTAATGGGACTGTGGGATAATACCCTGACTTCGCTGTGGTGAACAAAATTGTAGCAACATGTGTGTGGCAGTCTCTACTGTCTACTAGATTATGTGGTGACTCTATTTTAACTTTTTCTTTTAAAGTTTTAAGCCAGCATGGGCTCCATGACCACATTTTCCTACGTAGGATGTCAATGCGCTTGGTTTTCATCCACGCCTTGCCATCCTTTTCAATCATTCCCCAGCCCCGCCCCGCCCCGCCCCGTCCTGCCCCGCCCGGCCCGGCCCCCTGCTCTATTTTTACATGTACTCTGTTGTGCTCTTAGTAGTTGCTCCTGAAGACTCTCCACGCTGATTTCTGGAGTAGCTGCGCTGGTGTACATTCCCACCATTGCTGTCGTTTCCCCCAATCCTCACCGGTCTTTGCTCTTGTTTTCTTGACCCAGGTGAGGTGAGATGTCAGTGTAGTTTTATTCCCCTGATGCCTAAAAATATTGAAAATTTTACATGTAGCTAATTGAATGTAAGCTTCTTTTGAGAACTGTTTATTCAAGCAATTTACCACCTTGTTGATGAAATTACATATTGTTTTGGTGTTAATTGTTAATGTTTTATTAACATAGATTGCATCAACCCCCCCTCCTTTCCTCCTTCCTGCCTTTCCCAGCTACCCTCCTTCAACCCCTTCCCACGTCTCCCTCCCTTTCCGCTCTTAAGTTGGTTGCCTCCTTTTCTTTAAGCATTTCTCTCCAATTATGCAAGTGGCAAAAATTTCCTCACACAATGTAGGCTTTCTCGATGTCATTTCTACCATTGTTCCCTTCATCTTCGTGTTTGATGCGATGTTCAACTGTTGCTATTACTTCTCACTTCTGGAAAAATGTCACTGGAGTGTTTTTTCAAAAGTTGCTCCTCATGTCTTCACCTTGAAGTGTTTCCCCTCTTATAATTTTAAAGGCTAGAGTCTTATGTTAAGATCTTTACTTTGAAATCTATCTCATGGCTGCAGCTTTGAATGGTGGGGTGAAAATAGTGTGAATGTAGTACTCACGTATGACATTCAGGAAGAATATAAATTTAAAAGTATAAATTTAATATGAGAGACCTTTAATCTGTTTCCATTGAGTTCTTCACAGGAATTTAGCTTCATTGTTCTGTATGTGGATACCCACTTCTTCTAGGATGTGTTCAAGAGGCTGTCTTTTCTCCATTATGTGCTTTTATGAAGAATCAGTTGTCTACGGTAGGGTGGGTGTTTCTGCTTCTTCTGTTTTCCTCTACCGGTGTATATGTTTGTTTGCATATGAGAACCACATGCTTGTGTTGTTTGCTTGACTGGTAGCTTGGTTGGTTTCACTATGACTCTGCAGTGCAACTGAAGTTGGGCATTGGATATTTCTGGCATTGCCTTTTTTCCCCCTGACATGAATGCTTTAGCTACATGTGGTCTGTTTGTTTCCATATGAATTTTTAAGATTCTTTTTCTGGTTTATACAAAAAAAAAGTGTCATTGGAACTTTGACAGGGACTGTACTGAATCTGTTAGTCTTTCAATATGGTGGCCATTTTCATGGCATTAATTCTACCAATCCCTGAACAGGATATGCTTTCCCATTTCCTATTAACCCCTTCAGTTTCTTTCTGCCTTTCCTTTCCTCCCTTCGCACCATTTCCTATACCCCCCCTTGCTTTCTTTTAAATTTGTGGTCTCTTTTTTCATAGTTGCTGTTATGCACATATCTCTACATACATACACCCTTCTTCTGACTACTGGTGAGGTTCATCCCATTGCCCTGTCTTTGTTCTTTTGAAGGGTTATTATGTCCAAAGCCTTTTACATATTGATCCATGACTCATTTTTGAGCCTCATCACCTTTTGATTCCCAACTGTTAATGCTGTCAATATCTTATCTCTTCCATTACTGTAGCATTTCCACCACTTGCTTATCAGAGTTGGCACTTCCCAGGATATCCAGCCCAGTGTCATTACTATGATATTCAACTACTTTGTGTAAATTGCAATCTGAAGTGTCAAAAATATTATCAATTTATACTCAAGGGTCACACAACAATACTTTCAACAGGAAAAGAAATGATCTGAGAAAGGACATGATAGAAATTTTATATAATAAATAACACTTCTGTCATGTCCTACATCAGGGACCTTCTCTTGCTTTCTGAGTTACAGCCTCAGGTTTTTAAAATTAATTTCTAGTCCATCATATTTTGATGCCTTTTATAAAGTGTTATAAAATGAATTGCCAGGAAAAATTAAATTTAAAAGATCAAAATACAAACTCAAATTATGTTAGTAGAATCAATAGGAACATGGTTACTCTCAAAATACTATACTTTCTAATCATTTTCAATTTGTCTGAGGGACCTTGAAGAATCAGCTGCTTTCAACCACTCTGGCTGGACTGTACTTAAAGAAACAGGGTAGCATCCTTTGTACAACTCTCAGGGTTACCAGAAGAACCTAGAGGTGAAATGTGGGGAAATGGACATAGAAGAAATGTCTGGAATCAGTTGTTTTCCTCCATCTAATATCAAGCACAAGACTGGGAATTCTTTCACTAATATTTGCTCGTCAGAGAAAAAAATGTAAGAATATAAATCACTTCTAATAACACTGCATCTTGGCAGGGCAAACTCAGAAGCCAGTATCTCAAATGTCCTCAACAGAGGAAAGAATGTTCATTATCTATTGCTTTAATAAAAAATTCTTTGAAAATTTTACACACATACAGGCACACAAAAAGTATCTAGGTCATGTTTACTTATGACTTTTTCCTTCTACTTCCCCCGTGCTCCTGGAAACACAACTACTGCACATGGGTGTGGTGTCACCCACCGAGGCATATGCAACTCTCCAATGGGCACTTTTACTCTCCAAGTAAAAATTACTCCCCCCCCAGCAGCCACCAGTTGTGAATAACCCTCTCTGAGGCCACAGCAACTCCCCCACCAGCCATGCTTAGTGTTTAACTGGCTTGATTTTGTGAAGGTGACCACATGCTGTGACTTTGTCATGTTATATCAAGAGACCATTTCTTCATGGCATTCTTGTCAACCTCCAGTTCTTTCTACCCTTCTGCTATGATGATCCTCAAGTCCTAGACTGGGCATTGATACAGCTGTCCCATTTATTGTAGATGGAATTTCTTTCCCACCTGCTCCTGCTGCCCCTCAGTTCCAAATAAATATACAGAGGCTTACATTAATTATAACTGTTTGGCTGATGCCTCTGGCTTCTTATTGGATAGCTCTCTCTTAATTATTAGCCCATTTCAATTAAACTATGTGTGTCCATGTAATCTTGGCATATGGGAGAAATTCTGGTCCTGTTACACCTTCAGTGGTTACATGGTGTCTCTCGTTGTATTTTTGGCTGTGAGCCTAGCCTCTAATGGCTGCTGAGATGAGTGCACATAGTCATTTATCTTCAGTACTTTGAGAAGTTATGAACCTGCATTAACCACTACCCTCTACAATAAGAAGCTTCATTGACCATATTTGAGACAACCATAAATCTGTGGATATAAGCACAAATATTTAGAAGGCAATTTGACAATACAACCATGTAGCAGAACAACACTAGTAAGTTCTTCCACAGGGCCTATGAGTTGTTCCTCGCTATTGTGTATGGCCATGTTTACAGTATGAGACATGAATTTGCTCCAATAGAGTAGGTGTCAAATCCAGAGAGTGATTAGTTATCCCCACAAATAGTCTTGCCACTCACTATTCAATCTGTAGGCATGTCTTGCCTGGAGGTTGGTATGTTAGCATGCAAGGTCCAGCGATGTGTAAAATTACTGATAATTTTCTTTCCCAATAGACTGAATAGCACCTTCTAGTACTCCAAAAACTAGGTAGCAGAAAGAGATCTTCCTGGTCAGGTTATGATTGAATTCTCTGTCTGGGAGCAGTAGTGTGTGGTATCGTCCGCAATAATTCCTTACTATCTAGTCACTTGCATTTTTAAAGATAATACTTGTACTGCTAACCCATATATGAATTTCTCTCTGTGAATTATCTATTTGTATTTCTTTATGTTGTTTATCCTCATAGACAATGTTGTACCTTTCCATCAAATCCTAATGAGGTTAGTTGGTTCTGGTGTGTCCTTACCTTGTTGGGAACATTCTATCTCAGAGATGCTGAATGAATCACTACAGACAGTTTCTGATGAGTTTAAGAGGCACTGTTATTGCAGCCTATTGGATTCTTGCAGCTTCTGTCCTCTAAGCCTTTACTTCTCTTTGTGAAGAAAAAGAAAATATCTCTTCACAGAGTCCCAAGAAGACTTGTGTACATAACTCTGAGGATATCCAAGTCACACAACCACTATATTTATCTTGTAACTTTAATTCCCACATAATGAAGTTGGATGAATTAGCATCATACATAGGTTCTTGGCATCTAATCATTTTTAATTAACACTTAAAAGTTTGATTTGATTTTCTAAAATCATTGGAAAACAGACCACACACACACACGTGTGTGTGTGTGTGTGTGTGTGTGTGTGTGTGTGTGTGTGTGTGTTGTATTCACATGGTGAATACTAAGAAAAGCATCCATCATTTTACTCTTTCTAGAAAGTGACCAGAAGAGTGATAACCACACCATTTCAAATCCTTTCAAACCCTGTCTGAATCTTCCCATGAAGAAAAATTTCATTTTGGCCTATGATGTTTTCTATAGCACATGTCTCTACTGCCTACTTACAACAACAAAAATTGTATCTTCTTATTCATTCATCTATCTCCAAAATCAGAAATATCAGTAGGTATTTATTGGGGACTCAGTAAGCTCCTGTTACAATGAATTAAATTAGCAAAAGCACCAAGGTGAAGGCTTTGTAATTGGTCTTGTCTGCATGCTGATAAGAGGGGCAAGCATATATATAGCTCCTCTTCCTTTTTATAGTCTTGTCAGTGAAGGACATAGAATACCACTCAAGACTCCTATTACCACTGCTATAGGGATGAATGATCCAAAGACCTATAAAGCTTAATACACAATTAATACCATGCTTCACTCTTCCCACTGGCTCATTGTGCTATCCTCTGATGGTCTATACAGGCTTCTCAACTTTGACCTACAGAGATAATGAGAGCACAATGAAGAAGATTCAGAGAATAAAGGAAATCATAATTGTGGTAAACATAAAAACCAAATTGTCACAATTTGTTACTGCTCTGTCACTCAGAGGACACAGAAAATACCCTGTTCCCTTTTCCTCAGAACTGACATGTAGGCATGGCTTAGCCCTTCCATATATTACATGGAATGCTTGATAGTAGTGATTTTAAATCAAGACAGTATTGGACCAAAACCAATATAGGGCTTGTGTATTCTACTTGTATTCTCATATATTATGGTATGCGAATATAAAAGCTCTAAATATCTGTCTGCCCAAGCAAGTGCTGCTTACCCCATATAATGTTCTTGCTACTTTCTTGGTCTAAGAGTTTGGGACACATATGAGAGGGAGACAAGACACTTATATGGATTATTTGAGAAGGTGAAAGGGGTAAGGAATGGAAGTCTGCTGTGTAATAACTCCAATAACGTCTCAGTGGGGGGAAAAGAAGCTAAGACACAGCAGTTCCATGGGGGTGGTATTGGGAGAATTAATCAGATTTTAATGTTCCCCTTTTCCCTTTTAGGATTTGTCATGTCCTCCCTAAAAGGGCAAGGGACTATTACTATATAACACCCTCTCATGGCTTTGGACAATGTACTACGCTAGCAACTTGATTATTAGATTTGTCTCTCCCATGCTATAGGCACATTGAAAACTGTTGTGAGTACCAAAATAAGGGCTTAGGTAAAAATCTCAGAAGAGTGACAAATTATGACTCAATGGTCAAAATGCCTTCGATGGCATTAGCTAACCTCAGTAGCTTTGTTAGATATAGTAGCTAGTCTGACCTTTAATGGGGACATAGACATTTTGTAGTTGAATATCTGGTCAGGATGGCATGTCTCTGACATGGAAGTGTCACATTTTGATCCAGAGCGTCATTCTTCAGGGACCATGCCAACGGCCACTATGCAACATTATCTCTTAGTAAATATTGGTTTCTCTTTCAGCCTGCCACCTCAAGATGAAAAAGATGTCATGCTCAAACAGTTGGCTGTGCAATTCTGTCTTTACACAAGCACTTCTAGACCATCATGTCCGATAATAGAAAAGTTTGTGCTTCTGGAGGTCTAGTTATAACCCTTCACTTGCTCTTGCTGAAGCAAAGTAACACCAACTGGTACAGTTGGAACAAATGCAGTGCTTGCTAGAGCCTCTTCAGCACTCCATCCTTTCTACAGAGTAGTTTATAAATCAATCATGTTCTCTTCCCCACTTCTGCATCACAGTGAGTGTCTCTCTTGGAATTATACTGTCCATTGCATCTCTGAGAAATTCTTCCTCCAGTTTGAATTTGACCCTGGCTGCTTTTCAAAGGCACTTGGACCTCCTCTAGTGAATTCAGCTTTACTCACCTTCTTGGCACAACCGTGTGCCTTTCCCAAAGAGGAAAACAGGCTCTGCACCCATTCCTTCAAACAATTAGATGTGAACAAAGTTGGCTAGAAATAAAACAAATTTATAACGTAGTCCTTGTCTGGTAAAATTAGCACAACTGATTATCTTCAGACTTTCTTTTTATCTCCAAAATTAGAAATACTAATCACTACTGTTCTTCTGCAAAAAAAAAAAAAAAACCACTGTGGAGTCTACAAAGAAAATTCATCATGGGTCTTTAGAGACTTTCTAAAATGTGTAAGGAGTAAAACACACACCCAATAACAGCCAGAAAGTTTTCCAGTTCCAGAACATACATTTAAGCAGGTATTTGGTGGCATGAGTTTATTTTTAATACCCCACTCATTCTTCATTATAAATGTGTTACATAGCTGGGTGGTGGTGCCACACACATTTAATCCCAGAACTCTGGAGAGACAGAGGCAAGCAGATCTCTGTGAATTCAAGGCCAGTCTGGTCAAAAGAGCAAGTTCCAGGACAGGTTCCAAAGCTGCACACACACACACACACACACACACACACACACACACACACACACACACACACGCACACACACACACAAAAGCAACAATGTTTTAACTTTTAAAATGTGTTTTTAATTAAATTAGGATCGTGTTATAACTCCAACGTTTTCCACCCTATAGCAAACAAAGACTTTGGTTGAAAGTTGAAATAGTAATAGAGATTTTTGTCTAAATGACTGAGGTCCTTAAAGAGCTTGTGAGATAGAGAAACATACTAATCAGGCAGAAAACACTGGAAATGCTACTTATTGAAATTATTTGTTCCTTGCATTTATTTTTGCTCTTTTTATTTTTACTTTTTGACACAAGAGTTTCTTAGCCCAGGCTACCCTTATGCTTCATGTCATTGCTGATGACAACACTGAATTCCTGATCCTCTGGCTTCTACATTCCAAGTGCTGGGATTATGAGGATGTGTAGAAATTCCATTACACTCTCAGCCCTAAACATTCTGGAATTGCTTATTTGTAGGTAAAGAGATTGGTGATAAATAAAAATGAAAGAATAGTACATTACTTTTCCTTATGTGTTGCTATTGCCTGTTAGTGAAGGAGCCAATAATGGCCCAAGACCAAGTTCTCAGCACAAAGGAGATTTATTTGTCCCACAGAAACCAAGGGCAAGGAATAAGAGACAAAGGAAGAAGGTAGAGGACAGGGAGAAGGGAAAGGTACTGAGGGAGAAGGGGGAAGGCTTATTTGTCCCGGGGTGGGTAGGGGTGACAAAAGACTGCCTCTGGATAGAGAGGAGACACATGTGGCACGTAGACAAGAGATAGTTTATAAAGGTACAGTGGGAAACCCTGTGTCAGGATGAGATATTTCATTTTAATTGAGCATGTAAATTAAGTGAGCAAAAGGGTTCAATACTTTTTTAGCTGGACCTTGGTAGTCAGCCACAGGAGAAGAAATTTGACAAATAAAGGAATGAATAGATCTCCGTGGCTGGCTAGCTTTGGAATTAAATCTAAAGGTTCTTAGAAAGACACAGGGAATGATGGAGAAAGGTAAGGCTTGCCACAGCCACGTTCACCATGTTCCAGGCTGTCTGGAGTCCCTCCTGTCAGCAATAACTTAAGGAAGGATGTTTTGTTTTGGTTCACAGTTAAAAAGTATACTCCATTGTGATGGAGGTGGCTTGGTGGCTGGGATTCCATCTATAACATCCAGAGCTTGTGATATAGCCTAACGGGTCCATGGATTAGGCAGCAGGAAACTTGGAATAGGAGCAGAGCAAGGCTATTACTTTCAAAGCCTACCTCCCAGCATCCTACTTCTTCAAGCGAGGTTCCACTTTTAAAGGGCTTCACAGCCTCCCAAAATGGCAACACTAGCAGGAGACCAGAAGTTCAAAGGCATCATTGATCTACAGTGTCAGTGTAAAAATGAGGACTCTCACCTCAAAGCAGCTAAGAGATAGTTTATGCAAGAGCCAAATTTAACTGACTATGGTCCAGGAAGAAAGACTCGGGTTACCCCATATTCCACATTTATCTTAACAGTTTGGTGAAGTTTTTATAGTAATGGAACAAAGAAAGTCATGAATCAAGGCACTTTTCAAATACATTGGTGGAAATTCTAAGTAGGCAGGATACAGCGAGGCAGAAAACTTAAGTTAAAGGTATCAGATTCTGCTAGCCTTTTGGTTGCCTGAAACTGGGGTTTTGTGATATTAACCATGTCAAAAGTTTTTTTTTTTTTTAACCTGCTCATTACAGGACATTAGGGCAGACATAGAGATGGGAATGGAATGGATAATTAGGAGGCCCAAGATAGATTGTAATTAAGCTCTGCAACATTGTAACCTTTCTATGATGGCTTAAATTCTAATTCTTAGACATGTAGAAGGGTCAGTTGAAGATACAACTTCTTCCTGGAAACATTTTTCCCCCTGGGGATATTTCACATTAGGGGATATTTCACACTGGGGATATTTCACATTCAAATCACAATGTTTTCTCTAGACTCATGTATACAAATGGGCCAACTTCATTCTACCCAACTTCAAACATTTATTTTATCTTAATAGCATCAATTGTTCTGTTCTAACGTAGAAAGCCCCAAGTCTCCTCTAAGACTGAACACAATCTTTTAACTGTGCAGCAATATAAACTGAATAGTGAGATGATATTCCCAATATATAATAGTGTCCAGTAAACATTTCCATTTTAAAAGGAAGGAACAGGAAAACAACAAAGGAACAACATGCTGTACATCCACTGGCATCGTCTGGACTCCAGTGGGTTTGTGTTGTCTCATCTCTTATGGCCCTGTGGTCTACAGAACATGTTAGCCTCACCCAGCATCTGCAGCTTCCTTTGGCAGATATTGTGTAGCAATTTCCTCCATGATTAAAACCTACTATCGAAACAGGATGTTGAAGAAGAGATAAAACAAGCGGCTGTTCCAAGGGGGAAACTCATCACGACACAGGATGTAGAAAGGAGGTGGAACCTAAGGGTGTTATAAGGGGAGGTGAGGAATTCCATCCTGCCTGGAGTCTCATTTAGCTCAGGAAGTAAACAACTCAAAGGCCTCAGGAAGTCCTTAAACTAATCAGATACACTAGGCTCCTCCTTCCCCTTGCAGGAATAAGCTGCAAGGGCTTCTGAGAACTGAGTTTCCTAGAAGAGATTCACACAGCACTGCTTATTGGGAGAAACAGAGAGTAACAGAACTTTCTGGAAGAGGCAGAAATCAGTCAAGTCACCACCTCAAAGAAGCAGAGATCAGCTGAGCTACCTACAGAGTCTCAGAGCACCTGAACTACCTGCAACAGACTCTACAGCCTGTGTAACACTCTGCATATGTCAAGACACCATAAACTGTCAACATACCAGGGTGGGCATTTCTGCTCTTGTAAATAATCCCTCAGCAATATTGTTATAAGTAGCCCCAATAAAAATAATTACCTCACCAAGTTGGACATGATGATATTCTTACTTTGGCCTATTTCCTGTCTTGGATGAGTAAACATGTCTTTACATCTCCCTAGGAAGAACATCATACAACAACAGCAGATGACCCACATTCTTGGTGTTCCTGATATCCTGGGATCTCCACTCCATTTAGGCATCCACTATGCAGCTTCCACATTACACACACACACACACACACACACACACACACACACACACACCTGTATAATTTTCTTAAATTCAGCTTTGCTCCAAACTTCAGGGCATAAACAGAACATGTCTAGATTCTTCATCACTTAAACTCAGCTTGCAACATTCTAGGTCTTCTCCTGACTCCGGTGCCAGCTTCTTGAACATTTCTCCCACAAACCAGTTCCAAAGACACAACATATCATGGCCACTTCTCAGTGGCAGTTTTCCATATTAGTTACCTTTTCTTATCACTGTTAGGGGATTACTGATAGAAGAAGCATACAAGAGAAAGTTTTCATGAGATACTATGGGCTGTGATGAAGGAGGTATGGTGATAAGGAATGTGTTTTTGATGTTCAGAACTATCGTGTGGCTTCCTCATATCTCAGTAGTCAAGTGAACCAGAAAACAGGATGTGGGATGCCAGGGACTGTGGTAGGAGGAGTTAAGGTTTGAGATGACCAAAGTATATTAAAGCTGATTTATAAATCACAACTTCATTCAGGGAGTCTGCTGTATAACATAGTAGTTATAGCTAATAATAACATTGGGTATTAAACATTGCTAGTAAATTTTCAGTATTATATATATGTATGTATATATATACATATATATATATGATGATACATTGGTTAGTCATCTTACAATGACTACAATGCATACATATACTATTATTCCATGTTGCACAGCATAAACACATATTCTTTTAATGAAATAGAAAATTAATACTTTTAAAATGTAAAGACATATATGTTTCATGACGACAAACGTTATGTTACAGTGTTATATACACTGATAATAAGAACATATGGTACTGGGACAGTGTACAGTAGCTGCTTATCTATCAGCCCTTCAGCTGTAAAACAGAGGGAGTAGGAAATAATGAAAGGACGCATGAGAAATTCAGCTTCACAGTATTTGTAGGTGACACAAAGGAAATAGCTAAAATCCCAAAGAGCAGACTAGACAGAAGGAAAATGTGGCAGTGAAGAGCATTTTTCAAGACTGCCTGTTGCGTCATAAATACAGGCCAAGCAAATATCTCCAGACAACTCTTAGGTCATGTGTGAGATAAACATGAATAAGATCTTGAAATGTCAGCTTCTTATTCAAATCTGTCTATATAAGCATCAGTGAGGCATTTGGGGAGCACTGAAATTGAATTGCCATAGCTTCTTGTAACCTCTAGTCTTGCTGTATACATACCTCTACCAGTCTGGGTCATTCCAAGAGGGGTTCTGAAACACTCTATGTAGGGACAAAGAAAGCACTGGATGTATATCTGCAGAGGATGGGTCTGTCATTCTCAGTACCTCTGCCAGCAATGGGAAAAGATGATGCTCTGTGTCCAGTAGACAAATTTCCCTTGCCTCCTAGGCCTATGGAGGCTCTGTGCCCAATCCTTTACCATGAGGTGAGTCTATGAGAGTGACTGGGTTCAGTCAATGGAATGTGAGCAAGAACTGATATGAGTAAGCCATTCTGGTCTGGCCATGCCCTGCATTCTTCAGATGATTTTGTCAAGCTCGTTTTTTCCCAGTCTGCCTTAAACAAAGATTTTCAGATCTCTGAGACAACGGAAGACACTGGCACCAGCAAGAACAAAAGAAGAAACTGCATCCCTAAATGTTTACTTGGGCTGTCATAGTCAACCAGATTACGATGTGAGGGAAAAGTACTTTATCAGGTTGAACTTGAACTTATGTGGCTGGTTATAGAAAGGGCAGATCTTTCTTCATACAGCATATTGCTGAGTCCTTTAAGCCCTTTTCACTATCTAAGTTGCCATTTGTTGGACTCTCATGAAGATTTAATATATAGCATATCTAGATGCACATACATACATTCTGCACTTATTCTCAACTCTGGTCATTTTATGCTCATATGCAAACTTGTTCAAAGCAGTCCCACCACACACCTCTGAAGCCTGCCATATTGTTAATGGAGGGTGAAGGACAATATGTTGTGCTCCCCAGCCAAGACACACAAGTAAACGTCAAAGACACAGGATAGTCACTTCCAAATGAATGTGACAAAAGCAATTGTTATCTCCTTAATCAAAAGATTAAGTAAAACAATGGTGATTTTTAAAGGTAAAGTAATTCTTAGCCTTTCTATCAGGTTTAATAATGTTCTTGTATATAAAAAACATAGGAAATTTAACCTCTTCTTGAAGTTGTCTGAATTATTTCTCTCTCGTGGTAATAAAACACCCCTTAAGTGTCTTGTTTGATACCAAGTAGACAACAGAAAGCCTAATCAATATTCAGCTTTGGTACATAGGCACATTTTATGTTGATTGGGACGTAAACACCCTCAGCAATACTTGGTACTAAGACAGTTTGCTCCTCATATGCCTAGGGCTGGAACTGAATGGGCACCAACTGTAACTGATTACATGAAACTTGAACAGTTCAGAGTTTAATAGAGTTAATTTGGGCATACTACCTACCACCAGGCTAGCTGTGTTCTCAAGTGTTCAAAAACCATATGAAACTTAGCATTTTCATCAATGCAGAAGGGAGGCATTTTGCCATTGTGCGCCGATGGTCTAAAGGCAATCTGATGAGCCCTCCCCGAAGATGTCAATCTACAGGGAGAAACCAGGAGAAGCAATTCCAAAGGAATGCATTTTTACAAGGTGGCTTCCAGTAGCCATTTGTCTCCCATTTGTATGAGCATCTGAACAGAGAAAAGAAAAATGACAGCATTACTAGATCCTGACATCTGGAAATTGTGAAGCATACAGTTTTTACACTAATTTGATCCATATTCTCACATTGCAGTCATGTTTACCCGTTACCCATGTGTCACTCAGTGAGATATGTTGTATGAGAAGAGTGTTGGCAACACAGAACCTCCAGGCTGTGGACACGAGCAAGGAAATGCTAGTGCAGACATCGTGTTAGCGTTTGTTCCGTCTTCTTCCCAGAATGCGGGAATAGAACCTAACTCATTCCAATCATTTTCTTCCTGATAACATATGAGGAAACTGAGTCTCCTGGAAGGGGAGTGACTGACAATGTTGAAACAGATACGAGAAACAGAAACAAAGTCCCTTTGGGGCCCAAGATGCAGAGCTATACATCACACACTTCGATGAGCCTTTTATTTCCTTTCGACAATGGCTCATTTCTGTTTGTGCCCAGCCTAGACAAAGAATAAGAGCAGATGGATATCTCAGATCATCAGGCTCATTCTTTCTTACTTAATCAGGAGACTGCCTGGTAGAATGTGATTTTTATCCTCTGGTACCCAACCCTGTCAAATCAGTAGCCTAGGATCATGTTTTTCCATTTCTAAGATACGTTTTTGCCATCTGTGTGATGCTATTCTTCCTATGGTCTTTCTAAAGGTCTGTTTGACCAGTGAATGAAAGGAAGTGCTATTCAAAAACTTCAGGCATCTGGAGTAAAGCATCAGCTCCCCACACGTTCATGGACACATTCCAACTGCCTGTTATTCTCACCTGTAAACTGAGAAGAGGCAGACGGGAGTATAGCTAAGGAGCTACAAGATTTACAACTTTGTAGTAAAAGAAGAAAAAAAAAAGATTTCATCTTATGCCAACTTCACAGCAAAAGGTTTTCACAAGTAAATGCAATAATTAATGTGTCAGCCAAGGAGAGTGGCTCTGGAGCAATCATTCATGTGTCTGGACTTCCAGAGAACCAAGCTAGACAGACTCTCATAATAATTAACCAGCAGGAATTCTGTCAGTCACTCAGTGGCCATAAGGCATTGTTGTAAGCATAAGTTCATTTGATCCCCCGGACTGGAGGAAGTACATGCAATTGCCATCATTATGCATGTGAGGAAATGAAGGTAGGGAAGAGGAACTAACCACCCAAGGCCATACAGCTGGCTTAGTCAGGGTTAAGTTCCAGATTATCCAGCTTCAGGGCCTATGCTCTTTACCACTCTGAAAACATTTTGTAACCGGAAGACAAGGAAGCTCTACCAAGAGATCTGGAAAGATGCAGGCATAAAAAATGGGCTATTGTGGCTTGAATATCTTTAATCCTGCAAAGTGTATGTAAGCACTTAGTCCCCAAGGCAAACAGTAATGGCTCTAGAACCCTGTCAAAGGGTTAGTTGGAACTAGACACAACCATTTTCTGTACCTATCCCTCTCACTTTATGAGGATGTGGTGCTGTCCCTCCAGACAGACAAGAATATGGTAGCAAGAGGCCATCTTGGAAGCACAGACTTGGCCCTTATGGACAGTGAAGCTGCTTGTGTCTTAATCTTGTGTTTTCCAACCTTCATAACTTTAGGCAATATATTTCACCCAGTTTCTGAGTTGCCCAGTTGTTCCAGAAACATAAACTGACTCATGTAAATAACATAGTTAATAGTAATAAGCATTATTCATAGACCATATATTTTCTGTCACACACCGTGCCAGGTAACTTACCTCATTCAATTCCAACTTGACAACTCACTCGGTAAATGTTTATTGGGGGACTGACTGCCACTGAGTAGCTATAAGCAATCTTAAAAGAAAAATTATTCAGACTTTATAACATAAAGAACCACTTCTGGATACATTTTTTTTATTATTATTTATCCCCAAACCTTAGAGTTTCTAAGTGATAAAACAGTCCGGTTTAAACCTAGGCCCATAGGACTCCGAAGCCTGCTGCATATACTCTTGATAAAAGGCTTTGAGATGTCATCTATAATCTAGAAAATACTTCCTTTGAAACATTTTGGGGTATTATATTGATACAAATGCCATCTCATATTCAGCCCTGAAGTGTTTTTTTCTTTTTTTTATCTTTTTTAATTTAAATTTGAAACAAGGTTGTTTTACATGTCAACCTCTGTTCTCTCACCTTCCCATCCTCCCCTATCACCCCCACCAAACCCCAGCCCATCCCCTTTCTGCTCCCCAGGGAGGGTGAGGCCTTTGAAATCTGTTGTATCTTTTGGGGGAGGGCCTAGGCCCTGCTAGGGAAGTATCCCTCTATGTGGAATGGGCTCCCAAAGTCTATTAGTATACTAGGGACAAATACTGATCCATTACCAGAGGCCCCATAGACTGCACAGTCCTCCTAACTAACACCCACATTCAGGGGGTCTGGGTCAGTCCTGTGCTGGTTTCCCAGCTCTCAGACTGGGGTGCATGAGCTTCCCAGTTCAGGTCAGCTGATTCTGTGGGTTTTGCCAGCCTCGTCTCGACCCCTTTGCTCATCACTCCTCCCTCTCCGTAGATATTTTGACTTTAGAATTTTGGGTTTACTTTGTGTGTGTGTGTGTGTGTGTGTGTGTGTGTGTGTGTGTGTGTGTGTGTTCAAAGATAAAGACACAGAATTGAGATGAATTATTCCCCACCCTCATCACCTCAAGATGCATCTGCTCTTTGCTGTCATTGGCAAGATGAGAGCGAAGCAGGATGAGGAAAAAAGTAGAGATAAACAGATGGGGATGCACTGGGCATCAAATGAAGGACGTGCATCCATGGTACTAGGATGAATCAGGCTTCAGGAAACCTGGCTAGGTGTAAGGTTTCTAAAGAAGAAGGAACGCCCCAGGGGGCCTGGTAGATCCCAGACTCTGGGATTCAAACAGTCTTGCCAACACAGCATTCTAAGTAACAGTGAAGAGGCTATCCTAAATACTCTACTCTGAGATTGACCAGTCTTCTAATTCTTAATCCACATGCCTGTGAATATGGCCTTATTTAGAAATAGGCTCTTTGCAACTGCAATCAATCACCTTTAAAGAGGGCCTTCCGTAAACCCAGGAGTAGGAAAAGGAAACTTGAGGTACATAGAGATACCAAAAGAAAGGTCATGAGAAAATAGATGCAGGGATTTGAAATAATTTTTATTTTATGTAACTTTACATGTATGGGTGTTTTGCCTGCTTGTATGTCTGTGTGCCACTTCATACCTGGTCCTCACAGAAGCCAAAAGAGGGCATCAAATTCCCAAGGACTAAAGTGACAGATAGTCATGAATCGCCAAGTAGGTGCTGGGAATCAAACCCAGTACTTCTGGAAGAGTGTCCTGTGCCCTTAACCACTGAGCAACCTGCCCAGCCCTGAAGCAGAGAGGTGAGCAAATGCTTTTAAAAGTCAGGGCATGCCAAATATCACTGGCATTCACCAGGAATTAGGACAATGATGCAGAACACAGGATCCTTCACAGTCTCAGGGGGAATCAGTTCTGCTTCTTACAGACCACTTGTTGGAATCAGATGGGCCAGATCAAGGCTAATGGAATGACTTGATCTTCATGATTGGCTGTTGACAATATAAGCCTCAAGAAGAACCTAGTTATTTCCAAACTTTCCCTTTCGATAAAGTTTCCCTGCGAAAGAAACGGATTCTGAGCAGGTCCAATCCTGAACAGTCCCTTTGGAGGGCAAGTTTGTGACAACACAGCAAATATCCATTCTTTCTTATGCCTAGTGCTCCGGGTTAATAGGGCAAGCAGTTAAAGACTGCACAAGAACAAAAGCTGGAATCTGGGCAGAGCATTGCCTCCTGTTTTCTTTTATATGTTTATTTAATCCCCACCACCACACTAAGGCTTGGATGGGGCAGGTTAACAGCATGGGTGTGGGTGGAGTGAACTGTAAAAGAAAAGAGAACAGGACCACAAGCGTTTCTTTGTCCCAGCTGCCATCAATAGACAGGATCTGAAACTCTGCAGCTTGCTTAGGGGCAAGGGGTGGGTGGGAGGGACAACACACAGTGTATGAATCAAAGGACAGGGAGGAAGTAGTAGTCAGATAGTATTCAGCTGGGACAATAAAGAGATCTATAAGGACATCTCAATAGCATCAACATTTTGAACCCAGTAACTTCATAATGCATGTCATGCATCGTTAGGAGTGATGCTGCTGCTTCTGCTGGTGCTGCTGCTGTGTGTGTGTGTGTGTGTGTGTGTGTGTGTGTGTGTGGATCATGTTATGAAATATTATTTACTGGCACACTTTCACTTTCTATATACTCAATTGTATTTAAAATAGATTTCAATTAATCAGAACTTTCTTTTAAGTTCAGTTACTTGTTTAGCCAAAATGCTGTGCAATAGAAAGTATTAAGCGGGCTTTCTGATGTATACTTAGTTTTCCAAGGACTTCAGAAGGCTCAGTCACTTTGCCTTGCCCACTGCTGTGCATTCATTTACTTGTTAGAGAGGACTTTGGAAAGGTTTGGAACATAGCTCAGTGATAGAGTGTTTGGTTAGCATGTTTGAAGTCCTAGGTTCAGTTCCCAGCATATGGATGGATGGATGGATGGATGGATGGATGGATGGATGGATGGATGGTGGGTGGGTGGGTGGGTGGTGACAGCTTTTTTTTCTGACTACTCCACAACATAGTACATAATTTGAAACTTGAACATAGCCAAGAATTCTTTCTTAACATAGGATTGGAACATAAAAGGATGATTAATCATTGATCACTGTAGTAGTTTTCCTTTCCTTCCTAAGGTAACAAGAATTCAATGTCAGCCCTTAAATTTTTTCATTTTTTAGTTTTGATTAGTAAGATTTCAGGATGACATTTTTAAAATACTTGTTTTTAAGACTGCTACTTGTCAGAAACACCATGAATTGAGCGTGAGTAGGACCAGATATAGGGTCAGTGGTGTGTCTGGACATTTTTGTGGGGCAAATATGCTTATATTGGCTGATACATTAATCATTTTATTTGCTAGTATATTTATTTAATATTAGATCTGTTTTATTTTCGTCCAAGTGTATGTGTGAATATATATTCCTGCGTGCTGGAGTCTGATGAAGCCAGAAGAGGTCCTTAGATCCCTTGGAGCTGGAGTTACATCTGCCCAACATGAGTGCTGGTAACCAAATCCTAGTCTTCTGCAAGAGTCCCTAACTACTGAGTATCCCTCTAGCTCCTACTTGCTGGCATAGATAAGACAAACTGAAATTCACATACATAACACCAGCTTCCAAATAGCACGTACCAAAGTGTTTGCTGTGTGCTTTAGCATACTCTACCACTGAATGTTCATAACAACAATGTGTCATGTGTACTGTCACTCTGAAATTCCAGATGAAGGAAACATAGGTCTTGAGACATTCAGGAGCAGTCCCCATACAATATGGATGTAAATTCACGGTCAAATTCAAACACATCTCTGACTTCTATATCCCGTGTCAATCAGGAGATAGTCCACTTTCCTCTATGGTTATGAATGTGAGTTGATTTCTAAAACAGAGTTACCAAGGGTAATGGCAATAATTTGTAGTGTTTGGAGGTCTATGGGACCTCACTGATTAACAACTCCAAAGGAAAGCAACTTATATTCATAACCATCTTTCCCTCTTTTTCCTTACCCTCCTTCTCCTTCATCTCCATCTGTAGCTATAACTTCATAAGTGCTTAGTGTGATGTCAAGGAGCAGAACATACAGCATGCAGTACGAATGATTTTACTCTTCTCCATGGAAAGTTAATTTTCTTATCATCTTGATGCTACAAACCAGAAATCTTTGACTTTTATGGAGAGTTTTATTATTGTAAACCACATTCTGACATATAAGGACTGGTAGATACTTCCATGCTGTTCTATATCTTCATAATGAAGGCAGTCACACCAGACAGATGATGGATAAATTCTAAAGTTTTCTAGACATAATAAAGAGATTTTACGTCTTATGGGTTTTTCCTGATGCCTGAACAATTTATTTTACTTTGGACTGTTTACTTTGGACTGAATTCTCACATACTACAATAAAGGACTACTTCATCTGATTTGGCCCCCAGAAGAGGCAGTATTTGTCCTGTCCTTCCTTTTCTAAGCTGTACACATCCCATGTGCTTCTGAGAGATAGATCAGCTACACACACTTGGTAATCATGGAGCCTCCGGGCAATGCAGTCTCTGATTAAACATAACACAAAAGGGAGAAGGTGCTTTTGTTTATTAAGTGAATTGTAGTGTTTTGGATAAGAAATATGCCATTATCTTAAAATGTATTTTATTGTGATTGTTTCTTTTCTTAGTAAATACTTGTTTATTTATTTTGGTTTCCCATGTTTTTATTCTATCCTGTATATCTTTTATTGAAAATTGGATGCATGTAAATAATGAAATATGACTATATCCACCCTCATTTCCCCCTTTATCATATCCCTTCTAATACAGCTCTCTCTCCCCACTATCAAGGTTATTTCTTTACATCCATTGTGAGATCACAGCTTAGTCTATGTCTGTACCCCTGATTACACATTAGACTACAGTAAGAAGTTGACATTTAGGAATAGTCCATGTTTTAGTAAGGCCATAAGTAAGTAAAAACAAAGAAACCAGATCGTGCCTCAGGCATAAGGTTTCTATGGGGCATATGGAACCCTGTCACAGGCCAGTCATGAAGAAATTATAGGCTTTTTCATATTAGAAATACATAAAAACTAATAAATTGCATGACTCCTCAATTCAGTTGCATAGGGTCTAGTGATTGTGTATCATTTACTCCACTACACATGCCTTTGCTACAAATTTGTGCCATGCTTACTGCTTGGGTAGGAAGATAAATAATATGTATGTGTTTTCTCTAGGAAAGATTAGACACATGTGTGTGCATTAACAAGTCACAAGAAAGAAAATGATAAAATACAGAGACAAGCTAGTCAATATATGATTGCCATTTAGCACATGTGATTAATTTTGAGTTTATAAAGGGCAAGATGTTTGCAAACTGTCTAGAAGAGTGGAAAGAATTCTCAACTCTCCAAGGCAGGAAACTGATTCACCTTCACCAAGAAAACAGCTGGAATTTAGTGATAGAGAAAAAAGACTTGAGGCAAAGCGGACTGTGGAATTTGGCTGAGGTAGCTTGTGAAAGCTCTGGGGAATTCATGTAGTGTTTGAGTCAAAGAGATGGTTGTCTCTTTGCTGAAGCAGTAATGTAGTGCTGGATTGGGATGATCATAGAAACAAGCCAATAATCTGAGTGATCAGAACCGTACCAACAAATAAAACTAAAATATGCTCTCAATAAAAGACTTAGTGAACTCTGTGAGTTGAGAATAAATAAGACAAGAACAAACTTAACGCTCCTAGCTGTTCTCACTCTGGGAGATGTTTGTAAAGTAAAAGCACAGTGATATATATATATATATATATATATATATATATATATATATATTTCTAAAATTATCCCTTCTCTTCTGTCATCTTTGGCAGGTAGGTACTGAATAAATATGACTGAATTCATGTAAGTTAAGCAACAGTAAGAGACATTTTTGCAGCATCTCAGTGTAGTTCAACAGCAAGAGGACCAGACTAGCTGCAAGAACTAAGCCATGCACATCTCTGCATAAACACAGAAGTGGTTGATTTCACTTCTCTTGGAATTAGCTTTACCTCTATAAACTATTGAAACATTATGAGTTGTAGCGGGGAGACTTTGATACTTAGTATATAATGATTCTATATGTACTATATTACTAAATGATCCCATAATGATCATATTATCAAAAGAATTGGCTTTGGACTTGTTCTCTAAAGCATGCCTTTGATATATACATTATATATTGCAATAATAGTTTCACAGAGATTTGTGTGAAAGATTCCCTTCCTGCAGTATGCTAGGAATTGATTTGTACTCTGGATACTGTGACTGCTAATGTACTGCCCAAAACCCACTCATGAAACTTCATAGAACAGTTGTGAAATAAGTAACTTTTGTAAGCATGGGTAAAATGTGTTCATAATAAGAGCATCAATATAATAACAGCCTATAGCTTATGAGGGTAAAGGTCTGATAACTTCATTCACCAAAATCATGCCAACAGTAGCTGTGGAGGCCAGAGGAGATGACTCCATGGGTAAAGTACTTTCTATGCAAACGTTAGACCTGAGTTCAGATCCCTAGAAACCATGTGTTGCAGATCCCTAACAGCCATGTGTTATGATTGCAGAGGAAGGCATCAAGGGCAGGCAGATCCTGGGAGCTGGCTGATCAGCCACAAACTCAAACTTCCAGCTCCATGTCAAGGAAGAGATTCTGTCTCAAAGAGAATAGTAATAAGGTAGACGGTGATAAAAGAGAACAGTCGCTATGGACTTCTGTCTAACAAATGTGAACATGCATGCACTCACACACACACACACACACACACACACACACACACACACAAATGGCAGTTCAGATTAAGGATGGGCTGTGGTGGACTGGTCATGGCCTGGGTCCTTGAATCTGTTGTACTGACTTGCATCCAACCTCTACACAGTGACTATATGATATGTGGTGATCTACTGAACTTCCCTCAGCCCATGTTTCTAATAAAGGCATTTAGCCACAATGATGACCATGATGACGCTGATGAGAAATGATTTTAGCTTGTGGCGACAATTATTTAAGAAGAGGTATATGAACAGTGTATGAGGAAAAAAATGTTGGAAACGTTTAAAAGCAGCATCCTTTGCAAGTCCTGGCACCGTACAAACACTCAGTAAAAGTCCGTTATCTGTAGAGCTAGTCCACAGCAACAAGAAGTGCTATTCTCTTTCTTAAACCTATAAAAAACACTGTGGACCTTTAAAAACTACATCCTTAGCAGAAGAAAACAAAGGGACACTGGAAGAAGACAGAATGACAGTATTCTAACTTCCCTTTAACATATTTAAGAGATGTGGCCCCAAGCACAGTGATGATGACCCTGTCTGGTCTTTCTGTTCTCAGCAACCATCACATGTTTATCTGGAGCAGAGATAACTAAGGAATGAGAAAGACAGGAAAAGGATTTGGATGGCTTTAGATAAAGGGTCATTGTGCTGGGACTCCATCACTCTGGCAGACATCGCACCAATGCATGCTTTTGGGTTAAGTCCAGACATGAAGTCATTTATGGGGGAAGCTGAGAGAGTGACTTCTCAGAGGTCACACAAAGTTGATTCTCTCTGTAGAAACACTGTGACTAAGGAAGAATTTTTAGGATGTTTCTGTTTTGATTTCTTAATGTGTGCTTGTACGTGCACGTACACGCGCACATGCACACACAAAAAATGTGCACATATGTGGACACTAGAGATGTACATGAAGCATCCTCCATAACCATGGTTCACCTTACTTTTGAAGACAGGGTCTTTCAATGAACCCTTAGCTCAACAGATTTACCTGGATTGGCTTGGGAGGAAACCCCAGGATACTCTTGTCTTTGTTTCCCCAGTGCTGGAATTATGGGCATGTGCCAACAACACTGTCTTTTTGTTGCTGTTTGAGATATATTAGTTTCTTGCTATTGTTATTGGTGGGGGAGCAGTGTTGTTGTTGGCATTGGTGGGGGTGGTCATGGTGTGTGTGTGAGTGTGTGTGTATGTGTGTGTGTGTGTGTGTGTGTGTGTGTGTGTGTGAGAGAGAGAGAGAGAGAGAGAGAGAGAGAGAGAGAGAGAGAGAGAGAGAGAGAGAGAGAGTTGTGTTTAAGTGTGGGTATACATCCTGAGAGCAGAGGACAACTTTCTCAAGCAAGTTTTCTCTTGCTTCATGGGTCCTGGGGATTGAACTCAGGTCATCAGACCTGCACGGCAAACCCTTGTGCAGGATGACCCATCTTATCAGCCTATACCCATCTCTTTCTCTGTTGGTTGTTTTGTTACAGGAGTGATTTGGATTGAACTTGGATCCTCAACCTCATGCATTCATTCCTCCAATGACTTATTTCCCCAGCCCATGTGTTAGTATAGTACAGTATTGTAACCTAAGAATATGATACCAGTGTCCAAGAAGAGGTTTAAAAAAAAAATGATGCTGAAGAGATTCTGGATTCCTTCTATCCTCTTTATGCTAGGCATTAGGAAGTCTTTTACTAAGAACAGTGTGCATAGTTTGCATCACCCCTCACCCTCCTATACTGTCTTCTCTCTAGTGATCCTTTCTGTTTTCCACAGACACCCACCCTGCATAAGCCATACCCTTGCTTCTCACAAATGACCAAACAACCCAATGGTATGGAGACAGGCTTATTCTAGCGTTGGCAATAAAAATCCAAACTGTGAGGGTTCCTAGACTCTGAGGGCCACATACAAAATGATACAGGCAGTCATGTGACACCTCATCCTCCTGCTCAGTAACAAGCCAGTTTCTCTTTGTATATACATAATTAACTTTGAGTTTTGTAGAATTTCGTATAATAAATGAAAGGTACACTGTTTTTCTATGTTGATCTTTCCTTTCTTTCAACTTAATGCTTTGAAAGTTTGTTTGTATTCAGTATGCCTCAGAAGTTATTTCTTATGAATGACATATAAATATTTAATCCCAAAATCAATTCTTAACTGTAATTTATTGGTACGACTCTTCTTTTTTGTAGATTTCTTTATTCTTTGAAAAGTTCATGTGTGTGTGTGTGTGTATGTGTGTGTGTGTGTGTATGTGTGTGTGTGTGTGTGTGTGTCTGTGTGTCTGTGTGTCTGTGTGTCTGTGTGTACATGGTTGTGGGGTCACTGAGGCGTGGATAACACCCTGGTGGCTATACAACTCCAAAGAAAAGTGGCTTTCCCCACCCCAGCAGCCATCAAATGTCAACAACTCCTCAGTCGGGCTGCCTGTCTCCGTGCTGGAATTTTTCATTGTGCAGGTATTATGAAGGTAAACATAGCTCCTATAAGTCATGTGTGCAACAATCATGTCAATAAAACAGAAGTTCATAACTTTTCTCTCTATTCTTTGTCTCATACATTATTTGTGTGATGTTAACTGAGCTTTGGGGATGTACTACCTCCCAGTGACTACATCACTGGTTGTCATAGATAGACCATCAATGGCTGAGGACTTGGAATTATGTATTGTCAGCACTTTGCACAGTGTTGGATCTCTATCTCAACTGCTATCACTGCAACAGAAGACTTTCTGGTCAAGGTAGAGAGTTGCACAGATATATAGGCAAAATCAAAAATGTTTAGAAGGAATTTGACATCCTGATCACTTAGCAAAATGACAGTATTTTCTTCCTTTGGGGTTCATGACCTCCATAGCTGTGATTGTTCACCATGTTTTTAGTATCCACACATAAATTTTCTCCATAAGAGAGCCCCTGTTTACCCCAATAATCAGGCTTACCGCTACTGCATCAGTCAAGACGTATTGTATGAAAGGCTGAGAATGTAGCATCAGTCACTGAGGCAGAGATATTGTACCATCTGCACATGACTGTGGACTGGCTTCTTTATGTTTTCATATCTTGATTGTGTATCAATGCTCTAGTGTCAGAAACACGTATATTTTACACTGTTACACTCCCTTGTTGAGTTGATCCTTTATCATGATGCCTTGTCTCTCTTAATACCTGGAAGTACTTTTTTGCTTTCAAGTCTTTTTAGGGTAACACTCATATACCCTCTGTACAATTCTCTTCATTTATGTTATATTTAATGACAGAAACCCATTAAGCCTGTCTGCCATTTACTGTGAGCAATAGGCAAATTGTTGTCATTTTACACTCATGTAAAATGAATAGTTAGTTAGAAAATTAATCTATTCTTTGCAAAAAAAAAAAAAAAAGTCTGTCTGAAGTTTTAAGTCGGGTTCACAGCATGATAGGAAAGCAGAATGACAGGAAGGTAGCCATTGTGTGGACTGCCATTTCCGAGTGATGTGTCTGTGGAGTGGGTGGAGAACAGAAGGACTAATACCCACGTTTGGACTACAGTGAGGTCTTTAGCTTCCTGGGAAAGCCGTTTTTATGGAAGTTAGGTTCCAAGGATATATGTTATCAAGCAATCTTAAGCTAGAAAATAATTTGGTACAAAAGACCACATCAATACAGATGTACCCTTACATCATCTTTAGCAACTCAGTCTCACCAGCCAGACTGGTAAACTGTCAGCTTTGACTGAGAGCAGTGTTTTGCTTTGAAGTGTTTAATTATGTTCTTTGCAAACTTTTATTAGTGCTTCCTCTGCACCAATTAGAAATGGCATTTTACATACCTCATTGTTGATTGTACCTCACAATAGCCCTGGAAGATAGGTATTTATGCTGTTCGCTTTCGGAAGTTGGGGCTTTGACATTGTAAATTAATTTTATGTGCTTTCCCAAATGGAGATGTCACACTTTCAGAACTGAAGCTCTTAGCTTCAGTAGTGTTTTTAGTATGATTAACATGTATATGAACTGTAGTTTGGAAATGTGACTGTGGGGCTGTATTACAATTGTTCCTGGAAAGACAAATTTTTGGTTTAGATAAATTTTGTCATTAGTTAAAATTTACATATCTTCTCTCCTGGGCAATGTTGTAATTGGTCATAAAAAACTCCATTCATTTTTCAACCAAAGTTTAAAAATGCGATTGACCATCACACATACCCTATACCAAGCTGGTCAGATGGCTCAGTAGGAGAGAGTTCTTGCCATCCATCCCACCAACCTGAGTTGTATCCAGTGAGCCCACATGGGAGAGAGAGAGAGAGAGAGAGAGAGAGAGAGAGAGAGAGAGAGAGAGAGAGAGAGAGAGAGAGAGAGAGCCTACTCTGACTAGATGTCCTTTAACCTCCAGTGTGCCCACCTTTACATTAAATAAACAAATGTAATTTTTGAAAAGGTAACTTAGCCTCTATCAATAAAACCTTTGCCTTAGTGAAGCTTGACTTACTGGTCCTCCATTTCACTTTCCTTTTTACTGAGTTGATTTTAAATGAAGAAAATTAAGGAATTCATGCGTTCAGCATTATTTATTTCCGTTTAAGTTGCCATATGTAAGAACACAGCATGGTGGACCCGACGAGATAGTACAGCAAGTAAAGCCATTTCCTCTGTAAACTTTACAATTCAGACTCTAGGGTTGACACAATGATAACAAACACACAATACCACCGATGATGATGTTAAGTTAAACATTTGGGTTTTTTTTAATGCAAATGGTTAAAACCAGTAATACTTGGTCTTCATGGTATGTGCCTGTAGTCTCAGCACTCAGAAGAGAGATGCAGAAGGATGTGGGTTTGAGGGCAGCCTGGCTACACAGTGAAACTCTTGTTCTATAGTTATGTGTATACAGGCAACATTGATGGGACTCAGGAGGTCTCATTAAGTAAATTATACAAGAAGATTACATGAGCTTGAGAAGGGGTGAACCCCACTTTATAGTTACCATCTTTGACTGCTATTTCTTATTATAATTTTGATTGCTTTAAGGAGATCAATATTTTTTAATACACTGACTCTTCTCCACCCTTGAATTTTAGTAGTATTAGTTCATGTTGAACAGTAAATGCTACCTTACTGAAGATTGTCTACATACATACTTATAATGTGGGAAGTGTTTCATAGCAGCATTTCCTTTGATATTAGTATTATGTGGTTTGGATAATATTCTCATTAATTAGAAGGTGAGAAAACCAAGGATTAAAATGGTTAATGAATTTCTAATCCATCATTTCTTACTGCTAACAGAAGGATGACTACTCTCTGCTGTTTTGAACCTCATGCTAGCTTATCTCTCATTATATCAATGACTTTCCCATTCTGTCTAGATTTTCATGAAAGACAATCCCCGACCACCCGAGACTTAGACTCCAATACAAGGGGCTTGAGTAAAACCTGGGCAGCTAGTTAAAGATATCAGGAGGCTGACTCGCTTTCCTGTTGCCTCTGTTTGACTTCTCCCAAGGACTTGTCTCTGTCTGGGTGGTGAATGTGTAACGCTATAAACGAGACACTTTCATTCTAGGCCAGGATAAAGACATGCTAAAGATCAAACAAGAATCCATAAAAGTTCCCTCAGGTGTAAAGGGAACAGAGAAATAAAGTTCTGTCTGATGCCGAAGAGAATTCAGAGCGCAGAAAATGGGCCTCAGCTCTAAAGAGAATGAAAAATAAAAACAGGTGAAGCATGAGAGCATGGAGATTGACATTGCTGCTGGAACTGAAGATTGAAGGAGGAATAAAACACAAAGGACTTTTAAAAGTAGCGAGAAGGCATAAATATAGCAGAATATTCAACTTCCTAAGCAATTCAGTGGCTTACAGTTGGTCATTTATTCATTCAACAGTCACTTACTGAGTAATATAGCATGCGCAAGTCATATTATGGTGGCACATATTGATATGCTGTCCGGCATTGTTCCTGTAAGCATAGCCGACTGATAACAAGACATTTCCATCACTGACTAGAGCCACTGTCTCTAAGATCATCTCCATAACCACTGTACTGATTGATATGAACTAAGTCCCTTGTAGGCTTCTTAGATGTCATTCATTTTGTAGCTGTGCCATTGTATTCTAGTTCACTCACATGGGCTGAGGTACATAAACACTTTGTACAGGACACAGCAATCACCTTTCTTTCTGCAAGTTCAACTCCTTGCTACTCCAGCTTCTAGAAACATCACCAGTTCACTGGAAGACTATAATTTTTCATAAAAGAAAGACATGGTTTTGAGAATACATTGTTTCTTGGGTCAGCCCATATCAAATGATTGCTTGATACTTGAGGACAAATTCTTTCCCCCCTTGGCCCATGTCAGGATGCCACTGATATGTCATCTCATCTTATAAATCCTGGTGTTTTCTCTGCGTTTTGAATTTTATTGTGCACATCTCCACCTCATAGTCTTATTTTCTTACCTTTGCTTCATCTGTAGTTAGCAAACAGATACCCTGTTTATATAAAAGCACCTTCACACTAACTCTAGACCAACCCTATCACAGGTGCCTCGAGGCCTCCAGAACCCAGACTCCTTGCCCTCATACTTTTTCACATATGTAGACGCAGTCATTGGTGTATTATTGCTCATTCTCAAATGGGATGCTCTTTTCTCATCACTTGCCAGGGTTTCTGCCAGATTTCATGGCATCTCACCCTTTAAAAATGCATCCTTTTATTTCTATTTTACTTGTCAAGCCAATTAGAAAGTTTATATTTCATGAATCAGGGACTGTTAAAAGGTTTATTTGCTCTCATTCTAAGATTGAAGAAAGATGTTTAGAGAATTCCTGACTAGAGGATACTGTGAGATAAGACAGAGTTCTCTGGACCATAGGTGTCTAACTTTGTGACTCTCCTGGTCCTCCGTCAACAAACAAGAATTGTCTTAGATACATATACAGCACCCTCCTGAGTGCTCTTGAATGGCTCAGAAAGGTAGAAAGGTAGATAATAGCTGTAGTATGGGGCATCAAGTAGCAATGCTTATATGAATAAGAACAGGCAATATGTTTGAGAATCTGAAGGAAAATGGACTTCAACTGAAAGACGATTAAAGTTCTCATAGAAGTACCAAGATTTTATTTGAATGTTTAAAAGCAAGTGTCATTTCGTGTGCTCCATGCAGATGTATTACACTAGGCAATTTAGATACAATAGTATTAACAGAGACAAAGGTAGAAATGTGGGTCATGGAAGAGATGCTAGAATGATTGTAGGAATATGTGGTGTCTAGTGGAAGAGAAACACAGTTGTAAAGATCACGTAGGATAAGAGCCCCTCTTGCCCCCCCCCAAAAAAAAACAGTGGTCAGAATGAAGTATGCCATTGTTCCTAAAAGCTGTGACATTCTGCTAAAGTGTTAAAACTGCATAGACAGAACTCGAGAAGATTATGTTATCTTTCATGAAACAAATATGTATCACGAGTTTCTGTTATTTTTCAGTAGCTGCAAAGGTTTTCCTTCACAAATTTTGCTCAATGGTTTCTCCACATCACTTGGAGGCATTTAAACAGATACCTATAAAGGCAAAAGGTTGACCCTCATTAGGAGAGCTGTGTCTGGACACTGCTCTCCCTAAGTAGATTGAAAAGTAACTGGCGACGCTGCCATTCACCTAGGGGCTGCACCTAAACGCTTCAGGTTAACCAAATCCTTTGTGTGGAATCCGTTATGAGATTTTGGTAGGAAGACTCAAGCCCACTGAAGGTAGGACAGATCCAACTCATATACGTGATAGTATATCATGCTGAATTCATATATTTCTCCAAAAGGCTGGCAGAGGAAACAAATAAACATGACTATCTCGTAGCTATAAACTCCTAGGGACAGAGTTCTCACGGATGGAGACTAGAATACAGTCACACATCCAAAAGTATGCTCCTTTGAAGTCACAGACAGGGACGTTTGTTCTTCTGTGGAAAGGGAAGCTAATGCTTTCCTCTGATTCCAGTGAGAATTTTGGAGTCTTTGATGCCAGCGAGTCTCCGGGTATCTCTGGTGCCAGTTGTCTCCATGGATGGAGCACGGAAAACCTCCTAGCCTCACTCTGCTCTGCAGAGACTGTTTTATGCACTCCATTGTCTCCCCAAGTTTGATGTTTTACCTTTAATCAAAGCTGTGCTTGAGGAACCTGGCTAATTTATTTCAATTCCAATTCAGTGATGCACCAGCTCTTACAACATTAACAAGAAGTTGATCAGTCTTAGGACTCACTTTCCTCATCTGTAACAAACAAACAAATACTTCACAAAACTGTTGGCAGTATTTAGTAACATAGTTGGTGTAGGGCCTCTGCTGATTTCACAGAATGTAGTAGTCCACTAACTTTATTTATAGTTAATAGCAATAGCTATATCATCATCATTTACAAAAGATTTTAGCTCACCTCAAGGGAAAACACGACCAACTTGCACACCAGTGTATACAATTTTAAGATGCGAAGATCTGAGTTCGGACAGCTTGCTTTTGTTAAGAAAGATGACTTTTTTTTCCATTAGATTTTTCTACTCGACTACTTGTTTTTATTCCAAAATGGACATTTGAAAATTGTGTATCCTAAACTAATGCCTCCAGACTGCATTCCCCGCCTCCCATTTTCCATCTATATGAAGCATTCCACAGCCACAACAGTGCAAGACCTACAAATGTGATCACACTCGTAACTGTTTTGGAGATGGGATCTTAATGTAGCCCAAGCCTGCCTTGAACTCACTATGGAGCTGAATATGATTAGCCTGTCTCCATTTCCAAGGCTAGGATTATAGGCATACCTGATTTTAGGTCGATCTGAGGGTTTGGGGATGCTGTACAAACACTGGAATAACTAAGCTAGCCAAGGGACAAAATTAAAACCATTTGACCCCAGCTATCTTCCTAACTTAATTCAATTATCATCCTAACCTTGAAAAGCATGTTCTGGATCTGTGAATTAAGTTTAGTATACAGTGTACTTAACTAATGCACAGTAGCTACTGTGTTAATTCCTATTATGCACAAAACAAAATGAACAAAAGTAAAATATAATCGAGGGTTCCTCTGGGAAGATGTTTCCCCCAGTTTCTCGTCTTTATTCTTGCTGTTCTTTCTAGCAAGGAAACACACTTTATGTTTTGTCCAGATGACTCAATTTTTTTTAAGAGCAAAGTTGCAATTTATTTCCTATTTGAGCTCTTCATAAGCTCTCCAGTTTGGACTGCATTAACACTGCTTAGTGTTCCTTAATTCATATTCCCACTTCAATTATGATCCTCACACAAGCTGCCTAAATTGAGTCCTAACAGGTATAATCGATTGAAACTCATAGAGAAAAGGACATGTCTTATTAAAAGGGGATCCTGTGTCCAGCACCATGATTAACAGATAAGACATTACTTGGTTATAATCTTCTGGGCCATACATCAACTGACCTACATTGTGGCCCCTGTCATCACTGCCATTAATTAATCACATTATTTTAAATAAATTATTGAAATCCTTTGTGGACCATTTCCTTGTGTGCAAAACGAGAATGGTTTTCTTAACTTGCCACATCTGTCTGATCACCTTAGCAGTTACTGTAAGAAAAGTCAAACAAATTGAGTCATGTTGTTTTTCTTTAAATTACAAAATGTTATAAAAATACATAATATTATAAGAGCAAATATTTAATTTTGTTGGAACCTTTTGAGGTCACCATAAAAGTATAAATATAAGTGACTTGATTATTTTCCATTGGAAAGAAGAATTAAAAAATACAAATAAAAAAAATCCCAGAACTGGAAGTTTCTCAAAGCAATTTGTAAGGCTCAAGAAAATTAACCATAAACCTGGAAGTTTCTTGGAAACTATGCTGTCCTGGTATGCCATTGACAAAGCCTCTGATGGTTAGTGATCATACAGGAGTGGCAGTATGCTCAATAAAGGGGCACTTACAAGAACCAGGCCCGTGCCTTTCTTGCCTCAGTTTCTATGCTAAATCAAGCAACACTTAAAGATATTCATTAATTCCTACATGAGCAAAATACATCATTCACTTGAAAATTCTGTGATTTTTTTTTTGTAACATCACCTTATATCCAGCTACCCTGAACACTCATAAATCCCAAGGAACTTATGCTTTGATATAAGATCTCAAGAAAACCTCTTGGGAAGTCTAAAGATAAGGACAAATTTTTCTTCCTAAACATATATGTTTGCATGTTCTTGCAGAGCTGCCAAGGGTGACCTGCAAATAAGTCTGGGCCCACAGCCGTACCAGCCCCAAATAACACTCAGAGACTCTGTATTTGATACAGTTCTGTTGGCCAGTTACCATTATTGTTTATGGGCTAGCTCTGTCTTAATTATTAACCGATTTCTACGTATCTAAGTATTTCCATGTGGCTCATCTTATGGGGAGCGGCCGGTGTCTTCCTTCCTCCCCGGGCTACATCTTGACTCCTCCCTCCTACTTCCTCTTTCCTCCTTGTCTCCTAGCCCCGCCTATCTTGCTATCTCATTGGCCCAATGGTGCTTTATTAATTAACAAGTATGAGAAACATATTTACAGGATAACATCTCCCATCAAATCCCCACAACACTTAATCCTTATTTACCTTCCAAACTATCTATCCTCACATCAAAGACAAGCCAGGCTTCCTAATTTTTAGGGGAGTCTGGGGTGAACCCACTCCTGGAACCTTCTGGAGCAGTAATGTCTCAACAAGGGTCTCTGCTGGACTCACTCAGGAGCTGGAAGCTGGAGGTGAGCTGAACTCCTCCCAGCCTTGGCACCTCCCTTGTCTCTCTGCACTCTGAGGACCAGTTGTCTCAACTACAGAGTGCGTAGATCATGGTTGGCAGAACTTGAGCATCTTTTCAGTCAAGTGTGAATGCTGTTCAGTACCGGCGCAGAGGATGAGACAAAGGTTCAGCCATAGGGGTTTGTCACAGCTGGCTTGTCTCTTCATCAGAGGTGAGGTGCGTGGGCATTGGTTCTAATTTTGCTACCAGCTTCTGGAAGACTGTGACTCTTAGCTTTCATCTCTGTCCTCTTAGAGTAATGACTATAATCTTCATTAACATGGTCCTGTGGAGAGTCAGGCAAGATGCTTGGCCATTCTGCTCACTGCCATACTTGAGAGCTCCGAAGCTATTAATCTTGATTATTGTTAAACTTCACCCCCAGCCACCTCATTATTCCTTCTAGGTCTATGCTGTCTTACCTTCCTACCAAGGGCTGCTCCTCAGACAGCCCAGTCCTCACTGTTTTTCATCAGAAATGCACAGCGCTCTTCCTACTCTTTCTTTCTTCTTGTTCCTTTCTCAGCATAAAATCTTCTTATCTCCAATGTTCTCTTTACAGGCTGCAAGCTCAGTCCCTAAGGGAGCCAGGCAAAGAACACAAAGTCAGCAGATTGCCTGGTTCAAAAGAAAAGGCGTTTGCAGGGATGGAAGTTAAAGGAAGTAACCATTTCTATAGCTGCTATACACCCTTTATAATTACTGTCAAGTGAAATGTATCACCAGCCCGTCTGCATGTCCCAATGCGCTGATGGTGTCTCTCAGGGACCTCAGACTCGATTATTCATTCTTTTTTTTTTCTTCCAGTCCACCAGAGTGGGCAATCTCAATTCACTTAATATCAATTCTCCATTTACTCTTCAATTAAGAAAGAAAATCAGATAACTAATTCTAGCAAGATAGAATCATGCATATTCCACACGAGACAAAATGTCACTTAGAAAAAAAACAAATCAAACTATACTTCTTATGAGTATAGATGCAAATACCCACAGAACTTTAGTAACAAACCAATGCTAAGTGAATAATTATTTATTAGGACAAAATTAAGATTGATCTTAAAACTGTAGCATATCAAAGCCACCAAATGTAATATGTCATATTAATACAGAATGAAATTACATGATCATATTAATAGACATAGAACTATCACTTTGTAGTAACAACATCTTGTCATGATAAATATTTAATAACTAAAGTTAGATATAACCAGTTAAAGACTGCTGATAAAAATCACACAGTCAATATCACAGTTATTAGTGAATGGCTGAATCAAGGGCTGTATATGTAGCTCAGTGGTAGAAAATCAGAATAAAAAGTTCTTGATTTGGTCCATAGCACTAAGGGGAAAAGGCTTTATATTTTCCGAAGATAAACTACAATAGAAGATAGCTTCACTCAAGAATGTTTATATTTTTCCTAGAGGTCCAAATCAGTAAAGCTAGAACCTCTAATGAAATACTTAAAAAAGAAAAATTACAGTAATTCCTTTTTCAGGTGGCATAACACTTAACATAAGAAATACCAAATAATATATGAAAACTTCTCTAACCAGCCTATGGATTGATGGATGTTTCAGGATACAAAGTTATCAATTGTTAGTTAGTTATATTTGTTAGCTTGTGGTGTCTAAAGGGGGCATTATTATTTCCTCTCTCTCTCTCTCTCTCTCTTCTCTCTCTCTCTCTCTCTCTCTGCAATTGTGTGTGTGTGTGTGTGTGTGTGTGCATTAAGAAGCTTCTACAGTAATAGGTTTACACTGACTTTAGACTTTAATGTTATTCATCCTTCCCTTTGTACAATAGAAGCTCAATGCCAGGAATAACTTACTTAATTGGAGTTGTTTATCAATGAAGTTGCATAGATATTTAAACAATACAAACTATTGTCAATACCCTTGGTTACCCTCTAGAGCTTAACAGCAACACCTTACTGCTGAGGATACCACAGACATGAATTCTAGAATATACAGAAATCAAGCTGAGGCTCATCTGAAGAAACAAAGCTTCATCCCCACTGACTAGCTTTAGTAGTACTGGAGAATGCTATGCTTGCTACAAGGGGAGAATAGCAAACACTCATCTTACCCATAAGTGAACCTTATGAGTTGTAATGATGATTAGCCTGTCAAAACATGATGCCCACTGATGTAGTAATGATGCAAACATCATGTGAATTACAACCACTTGCTGATTGGACCTAGATCCTGCTTCACAGGATAAAAATCCATACTCCACAACATTATAGGACCATCAGAGTATGACTAGATAAAACATAGGCCCTGGGGCAGTTGTTCACAACATTCCTAATGCTGTGACCCTTTAATACAATTCCTCATGCTGTGGTGATCCCCAACCATAAAATTATTTTTGTTGTTCCTTCATAACTGTAATTTTGCTACTGTCATGAATCACAATGTAAATACCTGATATGGAGGATAACAGACATGCAATCCCTGTGAAAGGGTTGTTTGAACCCCAAAGGGGTCTCAACCTATAGGATGAGAACCAATATTCTAGGGGAGAGCATATTATTATTATTCTACTAAAGAGACATAGTATACACTGATACCTACTGACTTATGTCCATACCTACTGATGCGTACTGATTATATTCATAGATGAGTGCATCTCTCGGCCTTCACCTGAGAAGCCTCTTTGAGCAGTAGAGGGTGATTAACAGAGACTCAGCTGGCCAAGTTGTAGAGAATAAGACATGTGGAATACTGCCCCTAAATGGCACAGCTGTCTCACGCCAAGTTTCAGGGATCGTGGCAGAAGAGGGTGCAGGAAGAGTGTGAGAAGCACTGGTAGTGGTAACTATGAGAAAACAGTGTTTCCTGGACACAGCAATACAGCTGCACATATGCATGCACAAGACCTGTGCAAACCCAAGCCAAACCTTGTCCCAGGAAGGAGAGGGGAGCTGGGCACAGACTTCCACCTCCAGCAGAGGAGTAATTGGTCTCTGTTTGCTGCTGGAAGAGGACAGTCAGTTTATTTCTAACAGTGCAGTCTCTAATAAATGGAAGGCCAGAACTCCAAAAATACATGGACAACACAAATTAGTACAGCTTTTTTTTTTAATGTAAGATTGGATAGGTAGGGAAGCAGGTAGGGTCTTGGAATTATTGGTGGAAGAAGGGTGAAGATGGTTAAATCATGTTGTAGGAAATTCTCAAAGGACTAATAACAGTATTGTAAAGGAAGAAAAGGAAAATCAATTATATATTAAAATACAAACAATAAATAAATCAAAAGAATTTGTAATAGCATCAAAAAGAAAAACCACTTCGAAGTAAACTTCACAAAAAAAGGCAAAAAAAAAAGGGACACTAAATACAATTAAAGGCCACTGAGAGAAAAACAGCTAGATGAGAGACATCTCAAAGTCATCAATTGAGATGTACAGTTATTGTGAATCTACTGGTGTAATCTACCCTAACTTGATTTATGGGTTAAATGAAATACCTATGAAAATCCCAGCCATATAAAATTATGCCATAAATGCTTTTATTATTCCCAGTAGTCACCAGTTGGACTGAAATTGACATTCCAAAAGTGATAAACAAACTCTTGAAAAAGGTGAGGTTCTTAGAAGATGAGCCATCAAAAGTGGAGAGAGGATCAAAATTTCACAAGGGTCAGCACTTCACATTGTGCATGCAACAACTGCATCCAACATACATAAAACAGACTCTCACTAAGCATGCATTGAGTAAATGCAAATACTGAATGAATTAAAGATTTATTTAAAGAATCCATAACAATTCCAACATGAGTCTTCAGTTTAGAAAAAATCTCTGGCATTGCAGAATCTTTTTGGAAGGGTGTTTGAAGTTATTAATCCAATTTCCTAGTAATGTTTAAATCTCGTGTTCTCTGCCTCTCTTAACTGATACTCTATACTTGAGTTTGTCTCTTTGTGTGTTGCATTTATGCATTCTCAGGATAGTGTCTCTTTGAAGATTCAAAGAGTGGTCCATTCTGCATTTACCTAGCTTGAGTTTATTGAAGGCTTACTTCCAGCCTGTGGGTGCAGTGGCTGACCACCATAATCCGGCCAGAGAAGATCCTTACCTTATGCTCCTAGCTATGAAGTGAGGTGAAAAGAGAAACGAACAACTGAAAAAATAGCCTTATTGGTTATTAAAGTTACAGAAAAGCATAGCAAAGGAAAAGTGAGTGCTGGGGTGATATTTGAGCAGAGACTGAAACCCAATGAAGGAGATGGTTGTGGCAATAAACACCTGTAATGAAAGGATTTCCAGGACTGGAGACAACAAATTTACCACCACCCCTGAAACCTGGCACGCCACAGGAGAAGACAACACAGGCCTGCAAAGAGAGGCAAGGCATTCTTTATCTGTTCTCTACTTCTGGAAAACACAGCTATCATCTTGTCTATCTATCTATCTATCTATCTATCTATCTATCTATCTATCTATCCAGAATTCAGTCAAAGCAAGGTTATTCTAGTGTTATGGGAGCAAAAATAGCTCAGGGATCTAAACTACATATTTAAAGTACAGAGAGCACCATAGCTCTACTGCTAATTTATGAGGTGTCCTTCAGCAGACTGTTTCTCCTCTTCAGGATGCAATTTCCTTGTGCATATGGTGACTGAATTATAGGGTTTCTTCTACTTTTAAAATACTGTTATTGGTTGGAAATGGCTATCATTCAAGGTCAAGTGAAATATGAGCAAATGGCATAGCTATAGGGGATGTGGGCAAAGTGCTGACCAGTTTCCTGGTTGGTAATAAAATCTCCTCTGTTCTGTAACTATGCAAGTCAAGGTCACAGTTTGTTGTCTCTTCCTTCACTGTGTCCTCGTGTAAAATCCTCCAACTCATAGTCTGTGCTCGATAGAGAACTTGTGAAAGGTTTCCAGCTTAGTTACAACTCAGGAGGCTGGTGCAACAGTAATATAGATAAATATGATTGAGCACAGTTAGAGAGGGTGTCTTCCGAACCTACTAGGTCTCAGCTTTAGCTGAAACGTCTCTATCTCTAGGCTATCCCCCTGAAATAATGAAATTAGAATATCTAGACATTTCTTTGATAATCCTCAAGTCACTATAATGGACAGCTGTGTCCAAAAACTTGTAGAAAGGTTCAAGCTGCAACATGTGGGCTGCACTGGGCCAGGATGGCTATGAGTGTAGCACAGCACAATATCTTAGACTTATTTAAAATGCCGTCCAATTCTCTTCTTCCAACTTTACATGGGTTTCAGAGCTCATTAAATTCTGGATGCCAAGCTTTACTTGCTAAGCTGTATAACCCACCATATGTGATATGTGATATGGTGTGTGTGTGTGTGTGTGTGTGTGTGTGTGTGTGTGTGTGTGTGTTTCCTACAGTATAATGCTCATAGGTACCAATGTTTAATCACAAGATTAAATGGTGTATACCCCTGGGTCACTACTAGGGAGAAGAGCTTGGCTTTCACAGTGAGCAAAGAATCCAATTTTAATATTTGCAGGATTTGAGACCATGAGTAAAACCTTGACTTTTATTTTGAAAGGGGAGTTTTTAACATATAAAATGCCTAAATCATCAAAAAACCTGAAATTAATGTATTTTCCCTAAAATTTATTTTAAGTTCAAATCCATCAAATTGCTAATTTTACAGAATCGTGCACCAACTCTGAGAAGACAAATGTCTAAGCCACATTCTTTGGAACTCACAATCTTTACTAAAAACCTTGATATAGAAAAAGCTTTGAAAGGACTGAGATGAGTGTTCAAAAAATCATTGGTAATTAATAACAAGAAAATATGTCCTGGTGGCTTGGCTGCAGTGATAACAGCCAACGAAAGTTCATGTTTCCATTATCAAATTATTGTGATTGCTATTCTTCCAAACTATGGTAGCATCAAACATCAGCAGGTGTCATCTCAATGCATTGAGCCAGGTTTCTGAGTACAAATTAACTGACTTCCCTGGCATTGGCTCTCTAAAAAGTCTGTGGTTATCTCAAAGTTCAGTTGCAGAGGATTTGCCACTCACTGTGTAGGCGTTAGCAGGATTGGTCTCCTCGCCGCTATTGGATTGGAACCAACTCATTTGGAAGCTTCCCTTGGTTCCTAGTTATGAGTCTCTTCAAAACCATATCACAATATAGCAGCCAGTGATCAGTAAGGAGATGAAAGAGGGTCCCCACCAAAGATCTGCTAAGAGCCTCTGTCAATCTTGGATCACCAGTCATGGAGGTGACACTCCACCACATCTGTCACACTCTACTCACGAGGAATGAGCTGTGGAATTGGCATCACATTAGATGCAGGAAAGTTTGCTTTTCTGTAGTGACTGGTTCTCAGAAGAGGGAGCTGCACTCCTTTGAAACTTCATTATTATTATCTTTTCTTTTATATTTATTAAGAGCCAAGGCCCACCTTACCTCATCACTATACCTGGATATTTCACTTATTTTGGGCTTACTCTGAGCTGCGCACAAGGGTTAATTGGTTACATTTAATGGATAAAACAGGCACTTCTTCCTAATTGCTCACTAGCACATGAGAAAAGCACATTCTGAGAGAAGGTTGTAAATTTTACTATGCAGAAATCACATGGTGGCTAATAACATGTTAAGGCAAAGCTCATGGCTATTTGATAATTAAAAGCTGACTTTGACAAATGAATAATTCAATTTGACAGAGACATCTTGAGCAAAGGCTTGACAGCAGGAAATCTGAGGGCATGCCCTAGGACTATGAAGATGAAGTGTGGAAATCGGGGGCATAATGGAGAAGTAAAGCTGAGTCTACCCCACAAGAGATGAAGTAGAACTCACCAGAGTGACCACAGGGGGAAAAACAAACAAAACTGAGAGGTTGATACACAAAAAAATTACAAAAACCAGGCAACCTGTATTTAAACCAGCACACACTGACCTCTGTGACAGAGAGAGAGATCAGGGAGAAGGGGAGGAGGTAGGGTACAGGGAGATCAGTTAGTGGACTTTGAAACATGCAGTCAGGAGGTTGTAAAGGAAAAGTTCAGCATGAGGCATCAATGGTAGATTTTCCCACCTGGGTGACTAGATTTGTATCAGTGACTCGTGAAGAGCCTCTGAAATGAGAATGGAGATGAAGTCTGGTTCTTTCATATGGCCATCTATCTAGCATCTTCTTATTTAGGAATGTATTGCTCATTTGTTTGTGTAAGGAAGAGCTCTGTTATTGTGGATTTACACATGGTGGTGTGTTGAAGAGATAACAGAAGACGTGGATTCAGAACCATGCAGTTAAACAAAGTCATAGATCAAATTTAGGTCTGTGTGTTCCTTTCTACTAGTTTCTGAGAATGTCTGTTTCTCCCTTCTTGGATAGTGCAGCTGAGAAGAGTATCATATCCCGTAGCTAGTGGGGAGCTGAGCCAACGTTATTTTTTGCTTCGTTTCTTGAGGGCTATTTTAGGTTGCTTACAATGTAGAAGTTTCATAGACATGACTTCTCCATTAATGGATTTCACATAGCACATCTAATAAATAAGAATACTTGAAGACTGTAGAAGAAAGGAATGTCTTTTTTCATCCAAGGGTATTTGAAGAAGCAAGGGTGGAATGTGGGCTTGGCTCACAGGGAAAAGCATATGTCTTTACTGTATTGCAAAGCCACCACGCAGAGAGGAAAAATACTTTCGGGCTGGTGATTCAAACACCAGCACCAGAAAAAATATCTCCAAGGAAGAGGCAGAAAGGGGGTTGAAAATTATATGCTGAATAACTGCATTGTGAGAATGGTAAACCTGGTGAAGACCACAGAGGCTTCAATGTCCATCCAGTGAAGGCGACAGAATAATCTGTAGTCATATGTAGACCATAAAATATCCCTGAGAGGGGATTATCTTCTTCTTAATCACTCTGTAGCCATAATAAAGTGTATTCTATGTGGTGTATCTATGAGTTTTTGTGATGTAATCTCATTCTCCAAAGCTCCTTTCACCAGTTCTCTTCACCAATCTGTTGTAAGTTACCCAGGAAAGCTTAACCTCAGACAAGAACTACAAGACACTAAGTTTCCTCCAGAAGTAGATCCATAGAACTTTGGTGTGTGCCCCCAAGTATAGGAAGTAAGGAAGCCTTTGAAAAGGGAAATATTCATCATCAGGTTGCTGTTGTGTATACCTGTGCCTTGGGTATATTTGGAACCTTTGGATGGTAATGTGGAATGCACCACAGAGGACTGAAAGAGGAGGAAAATAGGGAATATTCATCTTCAAGCACTTGATAGTCATTGGCCAATACTACTCTAGAGCCCATCAGTTTTCAAACATACCTGACCAACTCTTACGGAGACTGAGTTCTTCAAAAATCAACCCAAGATCCAAGATCTAACACTAATGCACAAACTGACTTAGTGGAGCCCAATCTACATGGAGAGATATCTTTCTCAGCCTAGACACAGGAGTGTGGGGTGGAGAGGTGCCTTGGTCCTGCCTCGGTTAGATGATGGGACAGACTTAGTAGATTTCTGAGGGCAGGAGGCCTTACCCTCTCCAAGGAGCAGATGGGAGGAAGGGGCAAGTAGGAGGAGCAGGTGGAGAGGAGGGAGGGGGAACTGGGATTGGAATGTAAATAATAAGTTAAATTAAAAAATTTAAAAATATAGCCCAAGAATTCAGTTGAAGAGACAAAGAAAGGAATATGAGGACAAAGGAGAAAATGAGGTCAAGAACATAATCTACCGAGAGAGCTGAACCAAGCTCATGGAAACTCATAAACTCTAGACTGACAGCTCTAGAGACTCCATGGGACCAAACTAGGGCCTTCACATGTGGGAAACAGTTGTGAAGCTCGTGCTATATGAGGGGCCCCTGAAAGTGGGACAACGATATAACCCTGGTACATGAGCTAAGGTGTTGGAGCCCATTCCCGATGATGGGATGCCATGATCAGCCTTAATACATGAGACAGGAGCTTGGTCCTGCCCCCAACTTAATGTGCCAGACTTTGTTGACTTCCTAACTGGGAGCCCTTACCCATGGGGAGGAGGTGAGGTGGGTGGGAGGGGGGAATAGGAGGGAGAGCTGTAGTTGAAATGCAAACTGAAATTTAAAATAATAAATAAATTATTTTTAAAAACAGCCCCAGTGAGAGGAGATTCCCTGCAGGTCGCTGTGCAATATGGAAGTGTAGCACAGAGTTGGAAGGTGAGAGGCATGGCCACAACACCCAAATGGGGGGAGCTGGCAGCATCCACATCTTTATCTGCTCTTGGCACAGAGCCTCTCCTTATACCCTTAATTATGTATTTACTGAGCAGGTACCAGACTATAGCCACTGGGGATGTGGCAGGAAGCAAAGCAGACAGACATGTTCTTTGCTCTTCTGGAGCCTATGATGAAGTGAGGATGATATAGAACTAACCCATAAATTATAATAAAAATTATATTGTGAAGTTCTTCAAACATATGAGAAAATGGAGAGTTTTGTAATGAACATTCAATTATCCATCCATTATTCGGTTGGAAAGTGGTTGCCAGCATTTTGTTGTATTTGTTTTGTCTTGTTTTATGGATTTTGTTAAATTATTTTAAAGTAAATCGTGGGCATTGCAACATGGACCCCTCTGTATTGTTTGTGTGTAATGTGTATATAAAAAGAAATAGTAGAAAGATAAACAGGCATATTGGGGAATTATGGGTAAGGAAGGAAAAGAGAATGGGAAGAATAAATCAAGAGAAGGAAGGTATCATTATTCAGTAAAGAAACACCACACCTAACAAAATAAATAATTCTTGATAGTGATATCTAATCTTTAGCATCAACTGACTAGTCCTTTAGCAAAATCTAAGTCCATACTTTGTTCTGTCCTATATAATGTTCTGATTTGCTGTATCATCATTTGTTTAAAAGAAGCCTAGAAGACATGGGAGTGAAATCCGTTTGTTGACCCGAAGATTGACCAATTATGTCAAAAGCCAAAAGACAAAATTAAGCAAAAGACAAATTTTACTGACTTATTTCACTGTAAGATCCAGTCACAATCCATTTACTAACCTATTTGTCCACCTACCCATGACTGAAATAATTTGTCAGAGCAACCTAACTTGGTGGAATTAAAGTTGGTATTTCCATCAACATCAATGAGGTGACAGTGACACAAGGAGTCTAAATACTGCCCAACAGAGGAGCAAAAGTTGCTGGTGGTAGAGCTGGGATTGGAAGTAGCAAACGTAAGTGGGATGTAGGAGTCTAACTTATATTTTAAGAATCCTTCCTTCATAGCATCCTCTTTTTCTGACTTTTGGGCACTCATGATTGAATCACAGCTTTTGTTGTGTTTTCTCTCTCTCTCTCTCTCTCTCTCTCTCTCTCTCTCTCTCTCTCTCTCTCTCTCTCTCTCTCTCTCTCTCTCTCTCTCTCTCTCCCTCTCTCTTTTGTTGTCCACCATTATGTTCAATCATCCCAGCAGAAATTCAGCCTCTGTACATTTTCAAGGCAAATTCAATTGCATTTCACTGGTATTTGCTTAGCTTGGTTGCAATTGTGACTCACCCTTCCACCAGACTCTAAGTCTGAAGATTTGTAGGAATCAAAAATATACAGATTGGCTAAGCACAGCCACATATTTACCCCGTGGAGAAGGAAGGGAACAAAGCTGTTGCTGCCTGAATGGGAACTGAATGATAACAGCAACACTCTACCATGGCAATCCTTACATCTCAGTGAGAGCTCACAACAGAAAACCTGCTTTCTCTCTGGAAAAGGGAAGGCAGTGAAGCATCCCTGAGAAACTTTTCAGCTCTGTTTCCTAAATCGTGTCCCACGAACTTCATGTAGATGAGAGATCAAAAGAGACTTGGGCAAAATGATGAAGATATCAAAGTGTCAGGCAAAAGGCTGCTCTTCCAACAATCCCAGCTCAGAGACAGTTCTTCTCAGGTCCATACACGCTGAAATGAGAGGGTCCTCACACAACTTCTGTTTAAAAAAAAATCAATTGCTGGCATCAGTCCTTAGCTTGGAGATACAGGGCTTCTCGAGAAAGTAAAGGAATGAAATACAGTTCTTGACCTCATCTAAAAGAGAAATATCTGGTTAATAATTCTCAGTATAAACCCCAGAACAGACAAAAAGAAGTTTTCAGACAAGACTTGGTGTTAACTTGAGATTCCACAGGGATGCAGAGTTACAGTGAAGCCAAGTAGTTAGGATGTGTCTGATGTCATCCATGCAGTGAACAGCTACAGTCAGCTTGCTTGGAACACCATCAAAGCTATTGACAGCAAAGGAGAGAAAGTTCACCCATGCTTGGCATGTCTGGATCTGTGTGAACTCACGTTGATCTTTATCCTCGCTTTGAAGTAAACCTACCCAGTGCTCAGGTAATCAGCTCAAAGACCACCTCTCATCTTGGATCCAAGAACATAACAGGGCAGTTCTTCTAAAAGAAAAACAAGAAATTGGATTGTTCACTTCATACCCAGCTTTTAGACAGGGAAGAAAACTTTTGTAATGGGTAGAATAAAGAACCTGGAGCAGAGAAATTAACTCTTTAACTATGTTTCTCTTTCTATAACTGAAGCAGGAAGTCAATAAATTAACAACAACAAAAGACGCAATCAACATGTTTACGGTTTGTGAGTCTGTTCTCTTTCCCTCAATTGGCTGATTCCTATTTTTTGTTTTTGTTTTGTTTTTCTGTTTGTTTGTTTGTTTGTTTTTTATGCTGGCTCAATCAGAAAAGAAGTATTGGTGTTTAGTAATTGTCTATCTCCTTTAGCACAAACCTATTTGTAAATAATTACATATAAGTAATGTAGATACAACTAGTTGGTTTATTGCTGCCTTTTCCAAGTATCAGCTAGTCTTGTACCCGTCTGTGGAAGGGAAAGAGTAGGGTTTCATAGCAGATTAGACTGCTACTATTCTTCTGCAACCACAGAACCAAATCTGAGGTCTAGTTCTTTCTTATTCTCATTTTTATTTCAAGAAGATGCAAGTTTTCAGTAGGTGTTTTAATTATTATGCAGTGGAATTCTTTTCTTTTGATTTGTCAAACAATGATATATTTGGTATTAAAGGAGTGCTCCCCCTTTCTCTGTCATTTTACACATGATATGAAGAAGCAGGATTCTTATAAATCCTGCATCCCATTTAAAGTTATCCTGTGACAAACGACCCTCCATCAAAATACAAAACTATATGGTATCAAATAAGTAGAAAGACTTAGAACTTATACAAAATCCACTTAGCCTTAGGAACTATGCTGCATGTGTGCATGTGTGTGTGTGTGTGTGTGTGTGTGTGTGTGTGTTTTATAGGGGGGTCTAAATTGCCTCACAGTAATATATACCATAAATCTCTTTAACTTGTTAGAAAGATGGCCATTATCACCAAGATGACACAGAAGCAGGCAGCAGCCTTGGGATCCAAAGTTGAATCTGACTCAGAGTCTATCTTCTGCCTGTATTTTACTCCTTCCACAACTCTTTAATGCCACAGTGTTGGATGTTAGTAAAATAACTGCTATGATTAACAACACAACAGTATCAGCAGGCAATCATGACAGTCTACGTAAAATAGTACCATAGTCAAATATCAGGATAATCTGTATATAATATTCTCTTAAATTCATACTGCTGGCAAAGTAAATATTCTGACATGTACTAAGGGATACAACTTGGCCTTGTTTGGTCAGTATTCCCTATGGTTATTTAATCATAAAACACTTTTTCAGATAACATTCATTTACTTCTCATGAAGTCAGATTCTCAGCAAACGGTGCCTTGGGGAATACAAAACAGCATCATGCTATCTTCTTGTTTTATGAATAACAATACTATGTTAGAATGAAATTGCCATTTATGAATGAGAATATTGTCTTAGTAAGAGGAAAGAGTTCAAATTTGAGATCACAGCTAATGGCTAGTAGACCTAAAGACAAAGATTAGAACCCCTAAAAAAGAATTATGTTAATAAAGCATTGGCATTATGTAAACATTATCGAATCTTCCTGCTCTTCTCTGGAAAAGTTCCAGCATCTCTCTTCTCAGCAAATTCTCACCCAGTTACCAAATGAAGGAAGTATCCTGCAGTCAGGGTTTCACATACTTTCTCTGTCTCCAGGAAACAGGTAAAAAAAAGTGGAAATTGTCTTTTCTATATCTTGTGCTAAAACTTGATATCTCCAAAAAAAAGTCTTGTGCTTTCATGGTTAAACTAGGCATGGCTCTTCTTTAATTTCTCAAGTTGACATTCATATTTAAACTCTATAAATCTTATTGGGTTGAGTTACAATGGTATGCATGTGTGTGCATGTGTGTACATGTGTGCACGTGTGTGCATATGTATATGTATATGTGAACATGTGTGCATGTGCATGGATGCATGCATGCATGTGTGTGCATGTGTCTATGTGCACATGGGTATATTTGTGGGGAGGTGTTTAACTTCTTAATTTTAGGCATTTTTTTCTGTGCATTTCCTTTTGCTTCCCCAGACTATTTTATTTGCAGATATTAATCATAGTGACCATTTCTCCTCTTCTTAAATTTCTCAGAGTACTCAGGACATGGCAGAAGGTATTATGTAAAATTATGATGCCAGAGAATAAGTTTTAACCACATTAAGGGACCACAAAACTATAGAATCTTAAAATTTTAACCTTGGGAGGAGAAATGACCAAAAAAAAAAAAAGTGGCTCAAAATGATGGGAGAATTGTCCCAGTAGAAACAGACTAAAGGTTGGAGCCCTCTTAGTACCCAAACCTTGAGGAAACTGAGGATTCAATTGTCTCTCATCTGTCTTTCTTACCAGCAACTGAGTAACACAGAGAATGAAGTTGTCTTTCATCTCTCACAATCCACTGAGGCCAACAGGAACCTCTGGGGTTCTACTGTGGTGTTGGTGGGAGTTCTTTAACTTGTGGCCACAAAACAAGTAAATCTCTTAGTAGTTTTCCTCCCCCTCAGGGGATGCTCTCTCCCTACTAAACTGTTGAAATTCTAGGGAAAATTGCCAAAGGATGTGCACACCCTCTTACACAATGCCCACATCGGAGGCTGAGGAATATGGCTGGGAGTGATTGGCTTAAATCATGCCAGTGAAGCTAATGGATCCTTGACTTGTTAGCAGGCTATGACTCTGGCCTCTCCCTCATTTGAAAAGTCAAGTTAAAAGCTGAGTGTGACGAAATCAAGCACTGATAAGGAGAAGAGGGGGAAACAACAGTACAGAATCCATTCCCTACTAGTGAAAAAGGGAACCAATCTAGATGTTCATGGCCAGAAGAGTGAACAACAAAGGAAGAAAGAAAGAAAGAAAGAAAGAAAGAAAGAAAGAAAGAAAGAAAGAAAGAAGAAAAGACGGAAGAAAGGAGAAAGAACAAAGGAAGAAAAAAGAAAGAAAATATGGTTCATACACAGGGAATTTTAGTCAATAGAGAACATAATGTGATTCTTACATCTACAAGGAAAATGGATAGAACATGGTAACTTGTTCTAGGCCATAGACAAATACCATATATTTTACAAATAAAATCTGTGTGTGTGTGTGTGTGTGTGTGTGTGTGTGCACATGTAACCACATGCCCACAGGCACATGTGCAGATGATAACATTGGAAAGGGAAGAGAGGAAAGAGAACTTCAATGTAGCGATGTATATTTTTATGATTTATTAAAGCTTCTCTGAGGACTCAGACAACAAAGTCAGCCACAAGTCATAGACATCAGGAACACACCTTTAATCCCAACAGCCAGAAGCTAGGAGGTGGTAGCACACACCTTTATTCCTCTTAATTCAAGATTAAGAGATAAATGGATCTCTCTGAGTTCAAGGCCACCCTGGGACACATGAGATTTAATCAGTGTAAAAGAGTAACAGATCACATGCCTTTAATCCCAGTACTAGAGGGGTATAAAAGATTGAATCCGGGTCTTCAGTATTTGGTAGGAAGTACTCATTCTCAAGCCACAGTGAAAACAGGAGGCACTCATTCTCCAGCTATGCTGAGGAGAGGCAGCAGGATCAGCCCCTTCAGCCTGAGGTAGTGGTAAGAGTTAGTGGCCTGCTACTTCGCTTTTCTGATACTCAACTTGAAGTTTGAACCCCAATATCTGTCTCTGGATCATTTGTTTATGTATATTACACTCCAGGGTAGAGTGATAGAACCAAAAAGGAGAAGATAATGGAGTTCATCAAATGCAGACAGAATAATGGACAATTTAACAGAAGGGGATCAGCAAGAGTGGGGAGAATGGTAGATGGGGAGGGCCATGGGGGAGCAGGACAAATAAGAGTGAGGTGTCATGATACATATGTGCAAAAGCACCATAACGTAGGCTGTTACTTTTGATGCCACCGAATACTTAATAATAACCACATATCATATTCTTACATAAATCTATGAAAGTGTAGGGGAATAAAAAGTCATTAAATATTAGTAAAAATATTATCAGAATTAAAGGACACAGGACACCAGTGCAAAAATCTTAATGAGAAAAAAAAAAGCTGTCTAAAGATAACATCTGAGAAAATGTGGAGTAAGGGGAACACTCCTACACTACTGGTGGGAGTGAAAACTTGCACAGTCTCTTTAGAAATTAGTATGGCAGTTTCTAAGAAAATTGAGAATTAATCTACCTCAAGACCCAGCTATACAACTCCTAGGCATATACCCAAAGCATGGTCAATCATACCACAAGAACACTTCATTCAAATATTTCATAGCAACTTTATTCATAATAGTCAGAACCTAGAAATAACCCAGATGTCCCTTGTTCTAAGAATGGATAAAGAAAAATGTGGTGCATTTACATGAAGGAGCTTTACTCAGCAGGGGAAAAAAACAGAGACATCATGACATTTACAGGCAAATGGATGGAACCAGAAAAGAAAAATCATCCTGAGTGAGGTAACCCATACCCAAAAAGACAAACACAGAATGTACTCACTCATAAATGGATATTAGATGTAAAGCAAAAGATAGCTAGACTGAAGTCCACAGTTCTAGAGAAGCTAGGTAACAAGGAGGATCCTAAGAACACATGGATCATCCTTGGAAGTGGAAATAGATAAGATCTCCTGGGTAAACTGGGGGATAAGGGATGGAGAGCAAAGAAAGATATCTTGATAGTGGAGGGTGGGGGACCATTATGGGGTTAGGGAGCAACCTGGTGCTAGGGAAACTCCCAGGAATCCACAAGGAAGACCTCAGCTAAGATACACAATAGGGTCTTATTATCAAATTCTCTAGAGTAAGCAGCAGCAATGGTAATGCCTTTTAATGTGAGAAGGACCCCATTAACCTGCAACTTGAATAAAGGTAATTCAAACCTGGTGCTAAGCTCGATATTTTATAATCTGGGAAAGACATTGACCCCTGTAATAGGTGGCTCCATTGAAACTCCTGTCAATCATGTATATGTCTCTATGCTAGGAAGCTTCGACAGAAGTGGGTTTGCATATGACCTTTTCAAAGGCCTTTAGTATTATGTATCCCTCCCTACACTCCCTGCTCTGCCTTGCTTTCCCATCCCCTAACCAATTACATTTTGCTTTTAATATTGGCCTCATCCAAAATGCCTAGACTCCCATGTCCAGTCATTCCATGCAGACAATTGACAAATAAAATGCATCATGTTCCAAAAGGACCCCTGTTTCTCCATGCCCAGCTCAGCTTCCTTTCCTTTCCTAGTCCTCATCTTTCATGATGTGCTTGATTTGAGTTTTGATGCTTCTCACTCACACTCTGAGTCTGATGTATCTTTCACTGGGCCCAAGACCATGGCCTTCACTAATGCTATTGTGAAACCACCTCTCTTCTGAGCTTATATTTCTTACTGATCTTTCTGCTTCCGTTCTTCGTCTGCGTTCCTCACAGCAGAAGCGGGATTTATTAAGAACACAATACTGACCACTTGTTCAAAATCTTCCAATGGTTTTCCATCACACCTGGAATGAAACAAATTTGCATATAAATGGGTTCCTTAGAGTTGTAACAAATACCACAGGAATTTCTTTTTCAGTCCATAAACCTGAAACCTAGATAGTGGGAAATAGAAGTTATCCTTAAGCAACCTGTCTTCTCCCACCTTTGAAAGCTGTCAATTTACAGCTATCACTGTTCTAGAAAGCTGTGACATAGTTTCTGGAAACTGATAATAAGATATTTACTACTTTTATGAATAAAAATGATCCTTTCCAAATGCTGTAAAGTCACATAAGGGCTTCTATAAAATAGTTTCCTAAGAGTCTCAAGGAGTCAGGGAAAGTAACTAGTTGTGTACAAAACACTAAATCAGCACATGGAACAACATGAATCCCAAACTCTCTAAGACAAATACTATAAAATACTTCTTGGAATATGAATACAAAATAAATGGTACATAAAATATATTGTTACATTTTATCCCTGGGAGCTGGAAAGATGGCTTGGTAGTTAAGAGCATCTACTGCTATAGCAGAGGACCCAAGTTCAGTTCCTAGCAGTCACTCTGAGAAGCTCATAGCCACCTTTAACTCTAGTTCTCAAGGGATCTAATGCCTCAGGCCTCTGTAGGCACCAGTACTCATGTGCTCATGACCACACACATATACATAATTATGACATAACAATAAAGGAAAACTAAAATATTTGTGTTTCATTATGAAATTACCACAACTGGGAAAAGAAATGTGATATTAAATAAAATAGTATGTCTCTTCTCATAATGAAATAATGATGTACTATTTACTTCTAAATCACCAAAAACGTAAGTGCAACAAGAGTAGGAAATATAAAAGATATATTACCAATCATTATTTCCTAAACTTGTGCAAATCATTTATTAAATTCTAAATAAAACAATAATGATAAGTCTACAACAATTATACAGCTATCTAAGTACTACATATATCACCTTAGATTACACAAACAACATATACAATGAGAAAGTTAAGTTCAAAAGAGTTTACATTACTTTCCAGGAAAATATAGAGCTGGGATTCTAATTCCTGTGTTCTTGCTTTAGAGTCTGTGTTCTTTGTCTGTATATGACTTCTCTTGAATATGCTCACATTCTAATTCTGCAAAGTTCTGTGCCAATTAAGACTCCGAACACAAAACTAAATTTCTATGTGTATTTTAAAAAGGAAGTTGTAGAATCAGAAATTATCAATTAGTCTTCAACTCACATTCTAATTCTGCAAAGTTCTGTGCCAATTAAGACTCCGAACACAAAACTAAATATCTATGTGTATTTTAAAAAGGAAGTTGTAGAATCAGAAATTATCAATTAGTCTTCAATGAATAAATGTCCTTCAGATGATCAAAAACTCAAGCGAGACTTCTTCTTAAATATATGTATTTGTCATATAGTCTGTGGCCCCCAACTACCAAATGCCAGTTGGGGCTTATGTTAGTATTCTATTTCTGGGAAGAGACACCATGACCACTGCAACTCTTATAAAAGAAAGTGTTTAATTGGAGCTCACTTCAGTTTCAGAACTTTAGTTTATTATTATCATGGCAGGAAGCACAGTGGCATGCAAGCAGAAGTGGATGGGGCTGGAGAAGTAGCTGGGATTTGTACATCTGGATCCAAAGGCAGCAAGAAAAGTGAAGTACTTGAGAGTTCTATATCCAGATCAGCAGACAGTAGAGAGAGATGCTGGGGTTGGGTTTCTGAAATATCAAAGCCTATTTAGTGACACACTTTCTTCAATAAGGAAATACCTCCTATTCCATTCAAATAGTGCCATTCTGTCCCAGGTGACCAATAATTCAAATCTATGAGCTTATTGGGGCTTTTTTTTTTTTGACAGGGTTCGTGTGTGTGTGTGTGTGTGTGTGTGTGTGTGTGTGTGTGTGTAGCTTTGGATGTCTTAGAACTAGCTCTGTAGATCACATTGGCTTTAAACTCACAGAGATCTGCCTGCCTAAAACTACCACCAGACTCTTATTTATTGACAACAAAACCACCCCACAGTGTTTCAGAATACTTGATTGAAGTGGAGAAAGACTATAGAAAAAAAATGCATTATTTTCTTTATGTGCTGCTATGTGATCACCTGGATCAAGTCATCCTATGTGTCCAGATCCATTTACTTACTTCTAATTAAGGATGCTGGCTTTGGCTTCAATGTATCAAAGTTAGATGTCAATGAGAAAAACAGAGAACATAAATTAAAGAGCTTATCAATGGTAAAGACAAATAACAAAGCCTCTTTATCATCTCTTATGAGCCTGTTTTTTGAGCTACAAAGAACATGGTTATCCTAAGTATAATAAAATTATATATATATGTCTTCCACAAAGTTAGAAGCTGTTCTCCACTGAAGTCCAGCAGGGAACCAAGGCAGGTTGAAAGCCTGGCATCTCCACTTTTATTTTGTGTCATTCCTTTACTTCAAATCATTTGTCTGCCTCTTCATGTAGGCATGATAACTGCACAAGGAACATCCATCTATAAAACCCTAACACCAATGTATCGCCTTCTCTTTTGGTCTAAACCTATATTCACTTGGATTCCAGGAAGAGTAAATGCCAGCAAGTAAGATGGCCCATCGTCTCCAATATGAGAACAGCCATCTACAGAGAGGAGAGGCTGTACTCTGGAGCAGACCACCTGTAGGAACCAAACCAACCCCTCCAGCAAAGAAATAAAGGAATAGATAAATGATTTTTAAGATCATTCTGAAGGAGACAGACACGATTTGACCAGTCCTGTCCTTCTTTTTAAACCTTAAGATATTAGCACCCCAAAGAAAGACAGGGTAACTAGACCCTTTATTCCTCTTCCCCAAGTACCAATATTTAATTGTCATAATTTGACAGGTAGGCAAGCCTACCCTGTAGAGTTTGGGTCTCCAGGTTAGTGATGTAAAGAGTGATGAGAACGTCTTTCTTCACAAAATTGGTTGCTTAGACTTTTCCAGTTATTGTCAGCTTGATCTCCACTGTTACTATGCCTTCTACTTTTTAAAGCAACTCTCCAAAGTCATCTTTGAATCCCATTAATTTTAAAGATTGGCACATTTTTTAAAAACATCACGAAAATCAAGCAAAACGTACATGCAAAACTCCTGTGTCCCTGACTCTGCTATGTTTCCTTCCAGCTTAATCCTCAGTCGTCCCTGTGGTGTTACTGGCTTTGCAGAATGTGAAGGAAGGAATTGCTTGCTTGGAATTAAAGAAAACCTCTTTAGGACAACACCAGAGGGCTGTGAGGGAAATACAACACTGTCTATTTTAAATGCAAGAGTCAGAAAGTCAGTGTGTATGGTGGGGGGTGGGGACGGGTCTCATTGAGCACTGCCTGGGTCTCTTTGAATAATCAGGCACACAGAGAAAAGGTCATCCCAAACAATGTACATGGCTTCTTAAGCGTTTATGTATTTATTTATGAGCAGGACAGGATGCACGGCCCGAGTTTCCTTTAAATAGAGTGCTGCCCCTGACATTGTTTATACTTTCCCCTGTGCAGGGCTTCCAGGCCCAATTTAAAGGAAATGATAAGGCAGGGGAAGAGGAAAGCCACTCACACCCAGCAGCCCCAGTGCGGAACTTCAAGTGTCTCCTGTAAGGGCGGCAAAGCGCTTCAGCTGCCCTTGTATTTACTTTTATTGGTTTTTGATATATATATGGATGGATGGTCAGGAAACATAGCTCCACCTCTGTCGCATGTCTGCTTGGGAGTGCTGTAACACCATGAGTCGTCCCATAAGTTTGGGTATGTTGTGGCTTCATAAGTCATTCTTATTGAGGACCCTTGTATCTGTCACGCATGCAAGGAAGCCAGCGATGTGTGTAGACACTGGACGAACAGCTTGTAGTCCACTCATACCACGGAAGGGAAGGAAGTTGGAGTGACAGGATGCGGTCAGGTTAGAAAACAGACTGTGGAACACCAAGGAACAATCCCCAACTCTCCCAGGAATGCCAGTTCCCTTCAGAAGGGAAGTTTCTTGCTTCTTCAGGTTCATCAGGGATGTGATCAAGCAGGGTCTGGTTCGGTAGCTCAGTCAAAGCCAGCCTCGCTTCTTAGTTCACTGTACTGAAGATGAGCAGCTCAAGCTCTGGAGTCAGGCACGCTTCCAAGTGTAACTTGGAAAGCTTTCTGTTCTTCTGAGCTTCGCCTTGTATTATTCACTTGAATGATGATGTAAGCAAACGCTATCCTGAGTCTGTGGCTATATGTGAATTTGGATTTGCATAACTATATACTGCAGTGAATATAAAATGCAAAGTTTATTTCCTACTGGTCAGGATTTAATTAGTTTAGTTTTTTTCTTATTTTGAGTATTCAAAGAAGAAATCATCTTAAATACAGCTTCCTGGGAAATAGGGCCTTTTTCCTTTTTGTAGGGTGCTAATTATATGCCTTGAAAGAATGTCGTTAATCCCTGGTTGCCACCATAAAAATATTCAGTGCTTGATAAAACTTTATATTATAAGTGTTTAGGGCTGAAAAAGTAAATACTTGATATTCAATCCAGTGCTTTCATGTTGATACTGACCCTAATAACATTAATGTTCCTCCCAGTTATCTGGAGTCACAGTAAGTATATATATATATATATATATATATATATATATATATATATATGATATATATAAAGGCTGAGCTACAAGGCAGGAAAACTAAATTCACATAGCTTGAGTATCAAAAGTGGCTAAAGCAGACTTATAAATTACATCAGTTTAATTAATTTTTCCTGCTGTCATCAATGACTTCATGATCATCCAGGAATACCATGTTCAATATCTGTGTATTCATATCATTTATGAAAGTCCTTCGCTATTGATTTCTCTGTTTCCCTCCTCTATTAATCTGATAAGGTACAAGAAATTCTTTGAAAAAAATCTCTGCCCAGCAAATAAAACAGCTGAGTGAAGAGACAACCTGTAAAATGAGAGAAAACCTTTCAATTTATATATGACAAGAGATTAATATCTATGAGGCATAAACAAACCAAAATTTAAACACAAAAGAACCCAAATAATCCATTCAACAAATGAGCAAATAAATTGAACATGCAGTTCTAAATATAAACACAAACGGCCAAAAAATGTATAAAAATATTCAATATCCTTATTCAACAAGAAAATAGAAGTTAAAGCCACTTTGAGATTCCATCTCACCCCAGAATGGATATCACCAGAAAAAAAACAAAAACAAAAACAAAAACAAAAAAACAGATGACAACAGTGCTATCAAGGATGTGGAGGGGAAGAGAAGAAAATGAATGTTACATATTGCTAATGGGAATGTAAATTTAGGAATCCATTGTGGAAATAAGAATACAGGGGTCTCTCAAAAAAGCTAAACTGGAATTAGTATATAATCCAGCTGTAACATTCCTAAATATATATCCAAAGGAATCTAAGTAAGCATGCCACAGAGATAGGCCTGCATGCTTGTGTTTATTGCAGTACTGTTCATAAGAACAATGTGTGACCTGCTTAGGCCTCTATAAACAGAAGAGTGAATAAAGAGAATAAGGTCCATATATACAATGGAGTTTTATTTCCAAAGTTTCTCCAAAGAATAACAACTTAGGTTTATTTTGCAAGAAAAATGATGGAGCTACACACTACCATATTAAGATGGAAAGTTAGTCTCAGAAAAATACCATGGTTTCTCTCTATATAAATCTGTATTATGTATTATATATATATATATATATGTAACTCCATATGTACGATATAAAATAGGAAAAGGGCTCTGTGGGTTAGAAGAGGCAAAAAGAGAAACTGACAGGAATAAAAAATACAAATATGTCATTTTATGTCATAGTCAGAATCTTGGTTTAGAGAGATGGGCAACAGATGATAGATAGATAGATAGATAGATAGATAGATAGATAGATAGCCAGGTAGATAGATAAATGATAGATGGTATAGACAGGCAGATAGATAAATAGATAGATAATAGATAGATAGAGATAGATAGATAGATAGATAGCCAGGTAGATAAATGATAGATGATATAGACAGGCAGATAGATAGATAGATAGATGATAGATAGATAGATGATAGATAGATAGATAGATAGATAGATGATGGATAGACAGATAAATAGAGGAGGTGACAAATAGGTAGAGGAGAGAGAGATAATAGGTAAACAAAGACAAATGGGTGAAAAGAACATAAAAGTATAAGGGGACATTGGAATCCAACATGGAGACTCAAATATCCCCTATGGCATGAGGAAACAGACTCTAGGGTAGACATGGTGTACAGATGCATGGCTCTTTTAACTGGCCCTGCCGTACAGCTAAGCACTTGAGCAGCTAGTACTGGGTACAAACTCCTATTTTAAGCAGATAGGTAAAATTCCCGGAGCTGGGGCAGGTGAATGCTTCTCTGGACTGGTACCCTACCAACATGAGACTAGTCTCTTACAGAACCGGGAGGGATAGTGCCGGCATTCACTAAGCAGAGATATGCTACGTATGTTATTCACGTGATTAGAGGAGGCTGGATACATACAGAAAGTCAGATCTAGACCACACATTCCATACTTGTGTAAATGCAGATATGTATGTTACCTTTAAAAGTTTATGTGTTTTCAGAACAAAAGGACCAGATACCAGTAAAGACAAATAGCCCAGGTGACCCAGCTTTTCAAAATGCCTCAAAATTTTGCATCCAGAATCACTTCAAAGCTGTTAGCAGAGATGGTCCAGCCTCACATTCTATCCAGCCAGGACTTCAGATCCCCATCACACAGAGCCTAAACGAAAAATAATGCAGCCAGCTCTCCCAGGATTTGAAAATTATCTTAGTTTCTTTTTTTGGGGGGTCCCATAAAGATGTTATCACTCCTAGCAGCAGGAAGTAATTGTAAGAATACAATTCCCATGTGTACAAGAGGTAGGGTAGGTGGTTTTTGGTTGTTTGGTGGGTTATGGATGTTTATCATCATTTAGGGGGGGTTGGTTATAAATTATTACTGATCATGATAAGAAAGAAAACCAAGCAAAGAAGGTTAAATTCAAGTATCTCTTTCTGAAAAGAAAAGAGGGGGATATAGAAATGGTAAGCTAAAAGGGTAGATTATGTTGAATCTACATTAAACTAAAAGGCAACTATTAATCTCAAATATTTTACATTGGTATGGACTTTTGCATGTTGATACAAATTTAAGGTTATTTTTCTTAGGAAACACTCTATATATGTTTCTACTCTTGTTTAAGAAATTTTTTATATTGATACAAATTTATGGTTATATTTGTTATACTATACATGTGTGCTTCTACTTTGTTTAAGGGACTGTACATACCTATGTAGCTCATTTAACAATATAATGTAAATTTCTAGTCCTTGAAAGTTATCACTACAAACTATTTAGGATAATTAAGAAATATAGGTTGGTAGTTAGTCACATAACAATCAAAATTGTGGTCATGTTTGGTATGTTTTTCATGGTCAAACAGAGATGGATTGCATATAGATGTCTTCAAATATTTTAAAGCCTTACTGAATATGGCATTTAATTTTTTTAATAGCCTCAGACTTTTCATGATAGCGAGACATGTCTGCTCTTGGCAATCTGTTAAAAATAAAAAAGGTGATTGGCATTGAAGAACGTCCATATGGAGTTTGCTTTTACTATGGCAAAGCTAGTCATTTGGGCAAGAAACTGTCCTTGCCTTGACTGCTGACAGTACGCTGTTCAAATTGGATGAGCAGGACACAAAAGAATGTGACTGCTGAACATTGTCAAGTCTAGGTAGGACGGTTCTTTAAAATTCCTGCTTCACAAAAATGGCTGTCAGATATTCTGTGTCTACAGCCCAAAAACTGATGCCCAATGTTACAGAGAAATCTTAGGTATCCAGGAAGCCGGATGTCACTGTCGTTTCTATAGTTTTGGAAGCTGTGTGTTCTACATCTCTTATTCACTCAGGTAATATTATAACCTTGGATCTTTGATGGGGTTAAAGACCACGTAGTTATAATTTTACAGTTTTTCTTGTTACTAAATTAAAAAAAAACTTTCATAAGAGATGTGAAGTTTATAAGTCTGGGAAATATAAAAGAATAAAGGATTAAGTTGTCTATCTAAGAAAATGTTATAATATCTAAAAAGATATTATTAGTGTGGTTATACAAATTATGATAGAAAATAGTTTAGGCATAAAACTTTGGACTCAGCAAAGTAAGATAGAAAATAAGAATACTTTCTCTAAACTTGGCAAATACAAATGGACTAGACATTGTTAATATAATTCTTAGTTGATAATCATACTTATTATACATAATTTTACTGTATTAGAGTTAAAACCTTTCCTTTTTATTTAGACAAAAGGGGGAAATGCTTTTCAACACAATGTGTGAAAATGTGTTGATGTGACTGGTGTAATAAAGAACTGGATGGCCACCAGCTAGGGAGAAGTTAGGCAGGACTTCTAGGTGTAGATCAGTAGGGAAAAAAAAAAAAGAGCAGAGTAGCTAGCCAGACAGAGAGGAAACAAAAGGTACAAGATGAAAGAGGGGTAATGCCGTGTGACAGAACAGAGATTAACATGACTGAGTTAATTAAGTTATAGAGACAAGCCTAAGATAAATTCCAGGCTTTAGTAATCAACAAAATGTCTCTATCTATAGAGAATTCTCATGATTTACCTTGTGTGGATTCTATTTGAGTGGAGGAATGGCAGCAGCAGTAGAGATGGGGAGAGAAGGGAGGATAATGAGGAATAAATACAAATGAATTACAATGATACACCTATAGGAAAATGTCCTAGAGAAACCCATTACTTTGTATCCTAACAAAAGATTAATTAAAAGATAGAAAAAAGTTTTAGAAGTGAATCTGGGCCTTTGTGATACTCAATACTTTTTATCATTGCCCCCCATCATTTGCAGGTTTAAGCAAGAAGATCTGGTAACTAATAGAAGTAGCAACCTTACATAAAGGCTCATTGGTAGGATTGTAAGGTTCTCTCAGCACACACCTTGAAACACTTTGGGTCCTAGAGGTCTCAGTTTCAACATTTCCTCCTCAAGGAGATACATCAGATCCCCCAACCCAACGTGACCATGCCAATCATGTCCTTCTCACAAGGGCAGATGAAGACCTCACTGTGTTCTCATCACAAAAATCTCTCCCAAATTGAAGTAACCTGGCTATTTCCAGGTTTGCCAACTTGTCTTCTCTCCCCTACCCTTGGCTAGAATGCAGAGCTTCGCATGGTCAGCTCACTGTTTTCCAGAAGCCTGCTCAGTGTCAGTCACAGGGGGGCCATCTTCTAAACAAACTGGTCCTCTAGATGAGTAAATGAACTCATGCTTTCTATTTTAGCTTTTGTGCTTAGTTTGGGGATTGAAAGTCTCCTCAACTACCACTTGCCAAATCCTTTTCCACTTGGTTTCTAATCCTACGTCTGTTGAGAAGGAAATCAAATCCAGATGTATCTGAATCACCCTCCCTGAGCTCACCAGCACTCGGTGGTGTAAGAGTTGAGTTGGGAGCTTTTCTGTGAGGAAACCAGTGCACAGAAAAGGCAACAGGGACTCCCTGGAGATAAAGCGGAGTACAGACACTTCGAAATGACAGCTCCCACTTAAGTTTGCACAGAAGTTGGTGAGGGTCACCGTGCTACCTAGTAACCTCTACACTTGGTACTCTCGGCCAAAAATTGGTACTCTCGGCCAAAATAGGACAACCTCTTGTGGGCTGCCCCACTAAGGAATCTTACTCTCCAACTCAGTAATACAACCTTCTGCCTGAATCTTTTACCCTCTGTCTGAATCAGGGCAAATTGCCAACTCTCATTTTCATTATTAATTTTGCCTGGTACGGTACCATGGGAGCAGATCTCTGCTAGGGATATGAATATGTGCTGTCTTCCAGTAAGAGATCTTTCAAGGTGAAATCTGGAAGCAGGCAAATACAGGAAATGACAATCTAGCTTTTTCTTTAATTGGGTATATGAAGTATTTGCATCTTTTTATTTCCTTTTTAATTTTGTTTCATTGGTGTGTGTGTGTGTGTGTGTGTGTGTGTGTGTGTGTGTTCATGATTTAGCACAGGTTGGACAAGGGAATATGAGTTTTTAAATAATACACATTTGTATTTTTAATTATGCTTCTATTATAAGTTTATTGATAGTATTTGAAGGGAGTTACTTAAATTCTTTTCACCTCTGTTTATTTGTAAAATTTAGCCAAAATAGTTCAGAGTTACTATGAAAATAAAGTCAGGGTCTTTTTTTAAGGCTTGGTAGAATATTTTATTGTTTTATTATTATTATTATTATTATTATTATTATCTTTAATATGTATTATAGATATAACACAAAAGGAAAACAAATGAAAGCTAAAGAAAGGAGTGGAGAGCATGGAAGCGGGGGAAGGAGACAGATAGTGCACTGCAAACTCTTTCATAGCATAGCAACTGGCTCTGCAGTAAAATGAATGTAGTAATAGACCCTGGTTTTTAGTGTTTTCCAATTTCCATGGTAAAAACACTCCAATGGTGGCCAATTACAAGCTATAACATGAGGTCAAACAATCCAAATTTTTCTGAAATTTAATGATGATGCAAGCTGGTAGGGGCTGCACCTGCATACCATTGGGGGGGGGGAGTCTGCAAGAGGCTATAGTCATAGAGAATAAACCTTGGCTAGTTGGCCTGTGACTGCAGTGCGTAAAATTATAGATCTGATTCAAATTAAGTCCACCAATGCTAATGCCTACATACTTAAAAATGGTGTTATACATAAGCTGGGCTACAACAGGGGCCTCACAAAACTTATGATAATCTTTGGGTTTGGAATTTGAGCACCCAGGATTTATGAGAAAAAGCTGAAGAGAAAAAATAGAAAATTAGTTCTTTCTGGAGTGTGTGTGTGTGTGTGTGTGTGTGTGTGTGTGTGTGTGTGTGTGTGTGTATCTCACTCACAAACAGGACCGTGTGGCAGAGTCCAGTAGCAATCTTCCTGACAGACTCTAAAAGCAAATTGAGATACTAAAAGTCATGCCACTCTTAGAGATGCTGAGTACTTCCGAGGTTAAAACACAACAAAGTCTTAAAAAGGGATTGCATTTTAATCCCTATCATACAATAATATCCCAATGATTGATTTACTTATTTGGTAACCAGTTACTTAGCAGAACCTGACAGAAGGGGACATAGACTTTATAAGCTTTATGAAGGATACTCAAAATTGTCACAGATCCCGAGACACTGGAAGGGTGCGTTGGCCTGGGCAAAGTACAGGTCTGCTCAGTGCTGAGCACAAGGAAAGCATGCAAGAACTTTGCCAGAGGGTCAAGGGGAGGGGGCAGGCCCTGTATGGCGACACTGAGACACACTTTGGTATTACTCTTGTTTTAATTAAAGCAAAAAAAGAATGCATTCTTAATATTTGTTTCTCCGTTGGGAGAAACCACTTACTCATGTTTATCCAGGAAACTGTAACAACTTACTAGTGATTCGGCAAGTCTTCCCAGTACTTACACATCACCTGTGACCAGGAGAGGTATTCATGCTTCCGTACTCTCCCATGCTTTCTTAATCTGGGTGTGTAAGGCATGGAAAGACATGAGGGTGTTTCATCACAAATACTGGGAACTGTGTTTGTATGTATGTGAGTGTATGCATAAATTTGCATGTGTGTATGTAAGTATATGTAAGCATGTATGTGTGAGAGTATTAGTATATGTAATTGTATATGTGGAGGGAAGATGTACATGTGTGGGAGTATAAGTGTGTTAGTGTATGTATGTATTATATATGTATGTATGTATGCAAGTATATTATGCATAATTGTGTGTATATATATATATATATATATGTATGTATGTGCATGTATCTGTGTCTGTTTGAAAAAAGTGATCACCATCGTTTTGCTTACCATTGTGTCCATTGGCCAGCCTTTTAATGTCACTCAGAGTGAGGTAGCAGACTGGTTACCTGGGAGTCAGGTGTCCAGGCAGATGACCCATGGCTGAGATGCTGGGTTCATACACAGCACACACAAGACATTATATGGGAATTAGTTATATGTTGGGAACTCCAACCAAGGGGACTGCCACCTGACAAGGCTCCCTTATGTCATTTACTGATCTCAAAAGTGACAAGGTAAGTACATGGTTTCTTATTCATCTCCTAATCTCCTACAGCAGGAACTACAGCATAGACATACTAACTTAAAATCCAGTTAAACTAATTTCTCTTTAACTTGGCATGGTCTCTAATTAATTCTGACTCCATTTTGATAAGGGTGTACTTGCACCCATAGTATGCATGCTGTGTGTGTGTGTGTGTGTGTGTGTGTGTGTGTTGTGTGTGTGTGTGTGTGTGTGTGCATGTGTATTTGTGTGTCACAAAAAGCATGAAATGTGTTAGAAAAGTATAAAGTATCCTCCGCAACTAGGGACTGAAAATACTAGATGAACAATATCAGAAATAAATGAAGTTTCATATCATCTGTCCTTCCAAGTAGCATATGAAATCTCGTGTTGCTCTGCTCCAGTCTGTCCTGAATGAGAGTTTTCCTTCTGTCCTTTCTGTATGTGCTATAGATACTCATGCTTGTTAGACCCGTGGAAGCAGTCTCAATTAGCAAATCAACCTTCAAAGTATTGCTGGGTGTATGCCCAAGTGGCCCTTATTTTACTGAACAATGGCTCTGACCTTATCCCAAAACATAAAGATGGTGATAGTGTCAGGCTAAGTTTGCAAAAGAGTGGAAGCTGGGCGTGTGGTGCATGCTTTCCATCCCAGTACCCAGAGGCAGAGTCAGGTGTGGCTCTGTAGCCTATATTGTCAATTCAGGGGAATCCAAAGATATGTAGAGGGTTCTTGTCTCAGAAAAATAGAAAGGAAGGAAGGAAAAAAGGAAGGAAGGAAAGAGTGAATGAAGAAAGGAGGGAGGGAAGAAAATATACAGAAAAAGAAAAGGAGTACTCAAAATGGAAAAGCAAAATGTACTTGACTGACCCCTACCCCCCATCCCCAAAAAGAGTTGTAAAAAGTCATTTGCAGAGGTTGCTAACATCTGGAGTGACAGCTGACCTTACCAAAGGAAACTGTGAGAAAGGAAACTTGTTTTAGCTTTACTGTCACAGCTCAAACTGCACAGGGACGCAGAGGTTGGTTGCAGATGTACGCTAGGGGACCTAAGATGGCCCAGAGACTAATGCATACTCTGTTCCAGAAACTGAAATAACAAACAACATCGCAGGATGAAGTAGCTAACTGGTATACGGTACAAGACTCACAGGACTGGCTCAAATATAGACTAATATAATTTTATTTGGGGAGAAATCACTTACCCCTGATACAGATGACCACCACTAGTCCCTGCTCCAAGGATCCACACAGGCTGCTCTCCTTGACCTGATAAGGAGCAAGAAAGAGAGCTGGGGTCTAGGACCCCAGACCTAGCCTCCCACAGGTGAAATCCACACCTGTGTCCCAGTGGGCATGGTCAGTGTAACAGGTGTGGGCGGGGTAGATATCTCACCACAATTCCCCTTTTAGTGTAAAGATTTCGGCTTGATACAAAACTATACACAAAGACAGTAAATATCAAGTATGCTCTAGGAGAAGGAAAAGTAAGAACATACACACTTAAACCATTTTGCAGTGAAGGGACAAGAGCAAAATTGGAAGAGATATCTAGTCCTAGGGTAAAGGCATAACAGAGATCACTATAGAGTTGTCCTAAGCTGGAAAACTTAAGTCTTGTGTCTAATATTTCTATCTAGGAAGAGAGAACAATAATTGTGACAGTTCAATCTTCAACCTCATCAAAGACCTGAGAAGGAGGATAACAATACTAGGGTAGGCAGTAAATGTAGGCGAGCAGATTCGAAAAGGTGCAGGGAAGACAGAAACATCAGGCTACCTGAATAGTCACCCAAAGTCTCACAGCAACGTCAGGGCAACCAGTTTTGGCTAAGGTGTAGAGTATCTCTGATGGACCAACACAGAAGCAGGTAGGTTGAAAGGCTGTCTTACTCTGACTTGACAAGGTTCAGCAGTTTTCTTGTCTCTTGCAAGCAGAGTAGGACAGCATGTTCAAAGTCAGCGGTTGAGGTATGATGGGAGATGTTATTCTGTAAATATGTTTCTCGTACTGGTTAATAAATAAAGCACTGTGGCCAATGGGAAAGCAAGATAGGCAGGGCTAAGAGACAAGGAGGAAAGAGGGGAGTTAGGGGGAGTTAGGGGGAGTCAACATGGAGAGCCCAGAGAGGTAGAATGCGAGCCAGCCGCTCTGACCGGTAAGATGAGCCACGGGGAAATACTTAGAATAGTAGAAATTGGTTAATCATTAAGACAGAGTTAGCCAATAAGGAATTAGGAAATGGCCAACAAAATTGTATCAAACACAGTCTCAGTGTGTTATTGGGGGCTGGCCTGGCCGGGAGACCAGACCGGCGGCAGGGAAAAAATGTGCTCGTAACAGGTGGAGGCAGTTCTTTGCCCAAAAGGCCATTGGCCAAAGAGAGAATGGACTCCAGAAGGAGTGACATCAGTGCCCAACATTTTCTCGGAAATAGCTTGGTGCTGTCAGGAGCAAATGTGTCTCATGTCAACAGGGTACTAGTATTGAAACATTTAAATGCCATGTTCTGTAGGTCTATGAAGTGTTTGAAGATCAAAATCTATGTTTGACTAATCTCATAGGTATAAGAAATATGGGTGAAAATATCTCTAATTCTCAGAGACCTAGTTGTACAAGAAGCTTCCAAAACTAATTTAGCAAAGACAGGGACTTAAAAATATATACAGCAGGATCCATTTTCAAAAAACAAACAAACAAACAAAATCTTACAGTGATTTACATCCAGAGAATACATGGATTCATTCTGTTGTCCACTATGGTTTCCTTACATCCCTGATGGATATGTTCGTGGCTTTGGTCCACGTTCCACAGCAAGGATGATACAATGTTAAAGACGGTTTGTTTGTCTGCTTTGCTTAAGACGTGGGAGTTTGATTTCTATTTGCCTGGTCTGCTTCTTGATCCCCTTCAACTGAAAATGGTAAAAGGGGGCTGATCCTGGATAAGGAAGGAGTAACACAGTTCTAAAGTGTCATTGTCTAACGTTCTCAGTTTGGATTGTATGTGTCACATGAGATGGTGGGCAAGATACAATTGGACCATACTGATGACATTGTTACACTGATCAGCATGCCTACAAATGTTCATTTCAATCTCCCTCCTTGATCGCAATACCTCCATCGTAAATCTGGTCACAGGATTCAGTATATCTGAATTGTTGACCCTTTACAGTTGAAGAGATGGCACCAGTAAGTTCATAAATAAAATTGTCACTATATGAACCATTGCTTATTTTCTCCATCAACTTAGTTGACTAGATCTTGGCACTGTTCATGTTCCCCTTTATCTACAATTTTAAGACTGACAGACTTAGCCAATGTGAATATAAGACACCCAACTAAATTAGAATATCAGACAATATGTAAAAATATAGTGTAAGTAAATTCCCCCTGAACCTGTTGTTCGTCATTCAAATACAATTGAGTCTTGTGCTGAAATGGTAGCGCTTTCATGCACGGAGAGCCCTGGCTATGTTACCATGTTTGTTTCCACCTCTACTTTCTGACCTCCTACCGGGTGCCCCTCAGATGCTCACAACACTAATCATGTTGCGCTCTGGGTTGGAATGCCAGCCGGAATGAATCTTTCTTTAATGAAAGGAGTACGGGTCTTCTGCAAAGCCTAAATGCGGGGAAGGTCTCCAAAGGGCTTTCTAAAGAAAACAGGAGCGTCCAAGGAGGAGGGGGGCATTCGCCCGAGAACACTTACCTCTTTTGTTTCAAATAAAGAAAAGGGCTATTCAGAAAGTAAATTGATTAAAATGGAAGGAAATTGCCAGACCACTGATAATTGCAGCAAAGGGGTAGTGGTCACTCCGACCGATTGCCACTTCAGAGGGACCTGCACACCCACATCCACTCAGGGGCATTAGTGAGAAGCAACCTTTGAGTGACCCACAATCCCCCTTGGGAAGTATTTCACACAAAGCTTTAAAGCTGGCACAAAGCATTTCCCGCACTGTGTTTACCTTTAATTCCCAAGTCTGGAAGGGCCGAAAGTCATCTTTCTCATGCTGAGGATATGAATGAAGATGGTCTTTGCCTCCATGCTTGCTCCACTCAGCAGCTTTCACAGTACCACAGGCTGAGGGAAGCGCTGGTGCCCGTGCATCCTACAGTGCCCGTTATCGACCCCTTCTGCCCCCATCAGGCAGACCAAAAATGCCACTTCTGTTCCACACCAGGAAAGACTGGGCAATTGTCTGCTGTGTTTTTCCTTACAACCGTTCACAACGGCACACTGGCAAAGATAAATAAGTCCGCCTTCCTAAATGGAGTGTGTGTGTATACATTTGAACAAAGATTTTTAACTTGGGCCCTGGGAAACTTGGAGTAGTCCCAGCTAAAGTACAAGGTCCTTGTGGCAAGTTGTAAGGCACTTCTGGACTTCAGATTCCTCACCGAGACATTATGTTGGTCTGAGTGCCGTGGTCAC
>JANBXA010000366.1:37170000-37447500 GCA_030556225.1 Cricetiscus sungorus | reverse complement strand
ATGTGTATTAATAAATATTACTATTCATTGGCCAACTGATACAACTAGCAATCAGCCATTAGGAGTCTATCAGGGAGAGGCTCATATACTCACACTGTCGATGAGTTATACATTTTAGCCAGCAAGACGTTTCATGAATAGAGAACACTCTTCGAAGTCTCATTGGCATCAAAACCCAGATTTGATATTGTCTATTAATTGAAGGCAAAATTTAGCTCACTGAGAGGGAGCTCATGAGACGGCATGCCATGTTCATTTGGGGAGACCACATCAGTTGAATGTATAGTTACTAAGAACTTTCCATATGGCAGATGCTGATGCTCATACTACATACCTCATCTCTAATAAATATCCTAGTGAGACAGACACAGTCACTCATTCTGTATTTCAGGGGGGGAAAACTGAGACACAATGTGAATATGTATATAAATTCTAAGTCATGTGGTCCCCATGTAGCAAACCCATACCCCAATCATAAACAAATTGTCATAATCACTTTCTCACTGGTTGTTAAATGTAATTTCAGACTTTAAAGTCTCTTTCCTGAGAATGAGCTTTCATAGTACTAGAAGAATCAAGCTGCCAATGAACGGAAGCAACCAATAGCTCTATCCAGCTATGACACATATGAGCCACAACAATGACCCCCATGGCATAAACCCTAAAGGTATAACAGTGGCATACATGTTTTGGTAGTAACCAACAACTCTTTAATTGGACTTAAGTTGCCCTCAACAGGAGGGAAATCATACCTGGTACTAGAAACTAAGCCAAGTACCTGGATATAGTGAGGTCATTTATCCTAGATGAGAACCTACTACCACCACTTTACTAAACCAGCATAATCTTTAACTGAATTCTTAATATTTACCTTTACACCCACAGGTAATTGTAGCCTTACCTCTCATCAAGGAATCTTCTCTTTGCAATAGGGAACCTTGCAGAAAATTACAATCAGTCAAAATACAGAGAACATGCAATCATGGGGTACCCAGCCCCAAATAATACATCTACAATACCACTTCTGCATCTAATGCTCATGGAACATCTCAGGAGAGCAAGTGAAGATTATAAGAGCCACAGGAATAGGGAGTTTGCTGAGAGACTGTATCACCTAGAAGTGGCAAGGAAGCTACACTCAGGATATGACAATATGACTGTCTAACCAAGGTCTGAAGAAGTCGAACATCAATAGACATGCTAAAATGGAAAGAGGGAGTTTTATGGGGTCCTGCCCATAGTTACTATAGGTAACTAAGGAATGCTGAGAGATTGGGAAATAGTCTTCCCCAGGAATGAGCTTCCTAACCAGGTACCCAATGCCAAGTTGTTAACCCTGAAATCATACACATTCAATTAATACTAAACAGACTCAGCAGTTGTATTTATGCATTTAGGCATGTGTGTGTGTGTGTGTGTGTATGTGTGTATGTGTGTGTGTGTGTAACAATAACAATTAAAAAGGAAAAGGCATCGATTATATTTTAATTTAAAAATTAAAAACCAATTTAAAATAATAATTTCAGAAAAAAATGTCAAATGATATTTATTTAAATTTATAAAAGAAATGCTCAAAATTTCTATACTGTCAGGTGTAGTTAGAATACTACATATGATACTTGCAGCCAATTCAACAAGTGCTGGTACAAGGCTCTTTTTGCATCCAAGGTGTGTTTCAGTTGCATCATGGCATCAAGGGGCTTTCTGATGCTGTGGGTAGGGCCACTCTCAGTGACCAGTAAGCAATAGTGATGTTTAACTAGCAAGCAGGGAACAAACCTAGAGTTTAACTACCATAAAGTTTTCACTTCTGAGAACTTGAAGTAAAATATAATTGGATAAAATCCTACCCGGTGTGGATCCCTGGAAACTTCCATGTGGAGGGGTGGTGGACACTAAAGAGAGCCCTTGCCACTGAAAAAGCAATCAACTGAATAAAATCATACAAGAACCAGAATGGCCTCTTGGGATATGGATTTTGCCAAGCCAAGCCAATAGACTTAGCCTATTTGAAATCTACATTTCTATGTAAAGCTAAGCAAATTTTCCCATCCTTCACACGTCCCATCTCTTCCCCTTGTCCCCTTTGAACAGATGAACAGACACAATGAACACTTGCACAACTGTCTTTCCTGCATTAGGTGATCTCTTCCCACCATGTACTAGTGCAGGTACATGTGTTCTGTCTGAAGATGGAGACACATTGCTCAACAGATGTGACCTTACAATGCCCTATCAATCCTCAGCCACTAAATTTTTTCAGGTGTTTGTGTGTGTGTGTGTGTGTGTGTGTGTGTGTGTGTATGTGTGTGTGTTTGCATGCTTGTATGTATATAGGCATATATGTGTGGGCATATGCATGCATACATATGTATATTTACATGCATGTATGTGCATGTGGGTGTCTGCACATGGAAGCCTAAGGTTGATATTGAATATCTTCTGCAACTCTTTGTTTTATTTATGAAAACATGGTCTTGCACTGAACCCCAATTTGCTGGTTCTAGCTAGTATACCTGGCCATCTTGCCTGGGAGTTCATGTGTTTATTGAGCACTGGTATTAAAAGTGACCACTTTTACTTTGGTACTCATGTTTGAGTGTCATGCACTTTGTCCACTGTGACAAGCCCCCACAACTTCCTTTCTTAGACCTCATGTCTACTTTAAGGTTAGAGATTGTGACTATTGCATTGAGCAACCCCAGGACTATCCTTAGGGTGTTGCCAAGGAAAAGATTTTGTAAATGTATTTTTATGGAACAAATGAGATGAAGAGAAGTGAACATTGCAGATGTTGAGCTGAGGGTCACAGCAATAGCTGAGTAGATGAAGTTCTTGCACAAGCAGGGGCCTGATGTCCATTCCCAGCACTCACATAAAAAATAGAGGCGGTGGTGTACACGTGTAATCCCTGCACTCAGGCGGATGCACCCTTACCTCTCACTGACCAGTTAGCATAGCAAACAGACAAGCCCCCATAAAAGCCCCACCTCAAAAATTATATTGGATAACTCCTGAAGAATGATAATTAATTATATTGGATAACTCCTGAAGAATGATACTTAAGGCTGACCTCTGACTTCCAGGCAAAATCATTTTTAATTTAATTTTTTAAATGTTGTAATTTAAAAAAAGCAGAGTGAGAGAGAAAGACCCAAGCAACAGGCTGCAAGCAGAGGGGCTTTTTATTAGGCAAAGAGATCATTACAAAGGGGAGAGGGGAGACCAGCCCCCGGGGATAGGGGCACTAGAAGAGGGGAAGAGAAGGTGGGGGAACAGAGAGAGTGAAAGAAAGAAAGAAAGAAAGGAGAATGGAAAGGTCCTTTTAATAGAGAATGAATGTGCACAGGTGGTGCTCTTAGTGTCTGCAGCTGAGAGCACATCCTGTCAGAACCCCAAGGGCAGGCAAGTACAGAGGCCTGAATACTAACAATATCCACACATGTCAACCCACATACACATGTGAACACACTCACACACAACTCTCTCCCTTTCTCCCTCCCTCTCTCCCTCTCTCCCTCCCTCCCTCCCTCTCTCCCTCTCTCCCTCTCTCCCTCTCTCCCTCTCCCTCTCTCCCTCTCTCCCGCTCTCCCTCTCTCCCCATCCCCCCTCTCTCTCCTCCCCTCATCCCTCTCTCCCTCCCTTGGCTGGGCCAGGATAAAGTAATGAACATCTCCTCTTGACCTGTTCCCATGTACACAAATGTCTCTCCCACAGTACATGAAATCTTTGTGTCTGATGCTTTTCCTTTTCTTCCTTCTCCACTGCACACACACACCCTGTGTCCAACCCTACCAAGCCCTGCTGCATCCTAAAGCCACACTACATACATTGGATTGGCTGAACCTATAATCAAGAGGTTAAACCTGATGTTTTCTTAAAGATGCTTCCAATGCTAACACTCCATGATTCTGATACATCACTAAGATGACTCACAAAATGTCCTTGTACTTCTGAAACAACTTGTTTAACAAATACTCATGGATTCATACAGCCCTTTGTGTGGAGATGTCCAAAAGACCTACATACATATCAGGAAATATGGACAGACACATACATGTATGTCTTTGTGTACAGTTATCTATATCTATCTTCTGGATAACAAGCTTTGAAATAAATATATGTACAGTGCTACTGTGTTCTAGATGGTACATACTGTACCCAGAGTTCAGAAAAAGCGTATAAAAGAAAGACACAATGTGGTTTGTTGTACATTTGTTTTTACTATTTTATTCCTAATGACCGGGTATTCTCTCTCTCTCTCTCTCTCTCTCTCTCTCTCTCTCTCTCTCTCTCTCTCTCTCTCTCTCTCTCTCTCTCTCTCTGCTGTGTGTGTGTGTGTATGTGTGTGTGTATGTGTGTGTGTTTGTGTGTGTATGTGTGTGTGTGTGTGAGAGAGAGAGAGTGTGTGTAATTTTTTGTTAAATAGAGGTCATATCATAGTCTTCAAAAAACAAATGAATGGTCCTTACATTAATCAGAGAATATTGAATTATTGAATGTGAGCCATGCTAGATACAGATGATGCAAAGTTTATGCTGGAGAATGGAGTTCATGATCGAAAATTCACTTATCTCCATGGGAAAAGCAGAAAACATAAGGGCTTTGTGCTAAATTCCTAGGAGGAGTTAAGATACCCAGGAAACTAAGTTATTGCCAGAATAAAGCATTCTATGTTATTTACAAGTGGGAGTTGTCAGGTCAGCTAAATCAATTATTCACCATTTGTTCCACTTAGTTTTGTATAAATCTTCATTTTTTTCTCACATAACAAATTCCCAATTTATTGTGGAGCCATACACAGACATTAATGAGGATAGAATGCCAACATTAAACTAAACACAGTACAAAATTTGCAAGTTCTGCCCCTCATCTGGCTTCATTTTCCTGCAACTTCCTTTACCCCAAAGCCATTACTTGGTCTCATTTCCATATGTTAATTCTAAACAGAGACACTATTATATAACCCAATGAGCAAGGGTTGTACAACCACTTTGCTTCAAGATTTTGAAACCTAGAGTCCTATTGGATCCCTAGCATGTGGGGCACTAATGAAGGCTGAACAAAAGCAGTAATTAGCAACTACTTCCAAATCAACTACTGCATGCATTGGGTGGATGTTAGATCATTCTAATTGTACACTTTGAAGATATCATGAATGATATACATTTACAGCAAGGAAGCTGAGATTGGAGACGCTGGAAAGCTAACACTACATAACAAGGGTTTTATTGTGTAGTCAAGATACTGGCACACTGTAGCTGATATAGGTAATTTTTATCTGGTTCTTTCTTCATTTAACCTCCTATCTCAAGTATGGGTCAATGGTCTCCTTCTCTCTCTTGATATCATTAGGTAGGCCTTGATTTGTGCAGTATCTCTTATAAGGGTGTTTAAGAACTCTGCCCTTACAAACAATATTTTCTTATGAATCAACTGTAGCAAATCCTCTTCAGAGAGCCCTGGGGATGAAAACAGAAACTAAAAGGAAGCACCCATGTAATTAGAAAGGACAACTTCTCTCCCTTATGAGGCAAAAGAAGTGAAATAGCCAGTGAAAACTGATGGAAAATTTATTCCCAAACACCCAATGTTGGCCCAAATAAATTGTGTCTTATCTGGAAACATTTAATGAACTCATTTTTATTTCTGCAGTTTGATGAAGAATTCTAAGTGTCTATGGCGAGGGGATGGTCTAGCCAAGGGAGCTTAGGCCTCTAAGAAGATTAAGGCTGATGATTTGTGCCCAGTTCAAGCATCTCAGGAAATGCCATTGGACTATTACCAACAGAGGGTGCTTCTCCAGCCACGCACATTCTCTGCAATAGAAGCACTTTCACTCATTCACTCATCAACATCTGGTTTTTTGAAGGGCAGTTCTAATGTGAAATGTTTTTTTAAAAAAAAATATGGATTCAGAAACCCTAACTTGACAGTTCATATTATGTGCTCCATACATAGTATCCATGTGCTCTGGGTTAAAACCACATGGCCTCTACAAGCCCCATCTCTAATGTAGTCATAAACAAAACACCGAGTCATAGCAAGCCTTCATTCATTGGTGATGACAAGCACTAAGAGGTCTCAGGAACAGTCATGGATGCATCGTTGCATCTTCAATGAGACTGATAAATAACTTCAATCATAAACTGCATTTGGGAAGTCACCTCTTAGGCATGGAAGCCTCCAGAATGGGGCCTTGTAGAGCCTAGATCAAAGGAGGATACAGTTAAATATCAATAGCAAGGTATCTATTCTACTGACTTCTACACTGTGTTCTGATGAGCAGCATGTTGTCAAAAAATGGCTGCCAGAGTCTTAATACTTCTCCCAGGAGAGGCAATAGCAAGTCACTAAGGTTCTTGCCTCCCTCCCTCTTTAAAGCAAAACGCCTTCATGGTGTCCCTGTGTATAGAAATTCGGAAGGACAAAGTCTATTTTCCTGCAAGTAGCTACTGTTTAAAAATCAATATAGTACTGAGTGGTGGTGATGTTTGCCTTTAATTCCAGCACTTGTGAGGAGACAGAGGCATGCAGCTATCTCTGTGAGTTCTAGACCAGCCTAGTCTATTGCGATTTAATAAGGATCAGGATAAGCAATTAGGCCGAATAGATGTTTATTAAGGGAGAAATAACTCACAACATAGGCAGATGAATGCGGCAGGTTCCACCAGATCCTAAGCCTTCCAGTCTAATTTTGGGTCCACACAGTCCACATGTGCTTCTAATAACTTCTTTTCTATCCATTCTAATTCCTTTTCAGCCTCAGCTGATAGTATTCGTGAACTATTCAAGTCTTTGTCCCCTTTTAGGGTCATTTTTAAGTTTTTCAAATCATGCCCTTCTACTACAATAATGGTTTGTAGTTGAGAGATCTCTCCTAGTAATTTTTGAAGATCATTAAGAGTCTGGTACGATCTCTCCTAATCTGTACTTTTTGTGGTCTAATTTTATGTAGACCTATTTTATATCCTAAGTAGTTGATAGAATCTCCTTTTAGTATTTTTTCAGGAGCAATTTGTAATCCCCAATGAGGTAAAACTTCCTTTACTTTCTCAAACATTTTTTCTAATGTTTCTATTTTAGAATCAGTTAACAATATATCATCCATGTAATGGTAAATTATGGATTGTGGAAACTGTTCACGGATTATTTCCAGTGGTTTTTGTACAAAATATTGGCATAGAGTGGGGCTATTTAGCATTCCCTGTGGCAAAACCTTCCATTGATATCTCTTCACCGGTTGAGAATTATTATAATTAGGTACCATGAAGGCAAATTTCTCTTTATCTTGTTCCTGTAAAGGTATAGTGAAGAAGCAATCCTTTAAATCAATCCCACTTCTGACACCAGGTATTGCGATTTAATAAGGATCAGGATAAGCAATTAGCCCGAATAGATGTTTATTATGGGAGAAATAACTCACAACATAGGCAGATGAACACAGTGGGTTCCACCGGATCCTAAGCCTTCCAGCATCCACCACCAAAAGGAGCGGCCCAACCCTTTCCCAGCCTTTTCCCCAGCTCACGTCCAGCCCTGTCTCCACCCCAATGGGCATGGCCTAAGCCACAGGTGCAGACAAGGTGCATATCTCGCTACACTAGTCTATAGAGCAAGTTCCAAGGCAGGTTCCAAAGCTACACAGAGAAACCCTGTCTTGAAAAATCAATCAATCAATCAATTAATAAAATAATAGAGTAATAGAAGAATTCACCTGATTCCAGAGTGCATTAAGTACCTTGGGCAAGCTCACAGTAAGTACATTGAGAGCACAGTTCATAAGAATTGCAGCCTCCTTAACTGATATGCCTGGTACTCTCTTCCAACTCAAAGCATGGACTTCCACATACACATTACTCCACTGGAACTGTGAGGCAACATTATGGTATGCTTCTGTCCCTTTAACCTTGGCCGGATCTGTTTAAGCCCATTCGTGAAGTCACGTGTATATTGCATGAAAGTATCCCTAATTCTCCATCCTCCCACGTTGTTGAAGGAGATTTGAGTTGGGCACCTAAGGAGAACAGGGAAGGAAGAAACACAAAAATTATCACATTGTTCCACGGCCTTCTTAGCTTCCTCAGTTGACTCACTGGAGAACAAAACACAGGAAAAAAGGCAGAATACCTGTACCTTATTACAATGACAAAGTAGTCATTAGGGCAACCAAGGAAGTCTGTGACTAAGGAGACTTGGAACCAGGTGAAAGGGCAGTTATTTGGTGGCATTTTCTGAAGCCAGGTTTTAAATCTGGATTTTAAATTTTTTACTGAAAGAAAATTTTATGAACAAGCAGCTAAGAAGGTACTCAGGCACCACAAAATCTTAAACACAGAAAATTATGGCATATTCTCTCAATTCTGTTACAGCAGGTTTCCCCGCCGGCTGCCGCTGGTTCTGCCGCCATTGTCCTGCAACCACGTGTGAAAATTGACACAGATTTTAAATACCTAGTGCTTAGTAAAATGATGAAATGAAAAGAGAAAATATTTTATGGTTCTACCCATATTACAGGGAGACCTGGACTCATCAGATTCATGGCAACACAAAGTCAAATGTTTGCAGGGGCTAGAGGTAGTCAGAATGGAGAGGTGCTTGCTAAGATTTGGAGCTTCAGTTCTGTAAGACGAAGGAGTTCTGAAGTCTAATGGTGATGTTAGTTTCACAGAAATGTAAAGGTGAGTGGCATGAAACTGTGTGTTTGAACAGAGTTTAAATGGTCCATGTTGTATGTACATTGCTATATAGGAAAGGAGTAATTCTTAACAGAATGTGGAGATGTATACACACATATAGTGTTTAACAAAGAGTTCAGAATGCCGTGGCCACATGTGCTTTGAACTTGAATTTTATTCCAATGTCTTCCAGTAAGGATTCCTTTATCGAGAGCACACAGTAAACAGGATACCCATTGTGGCAGAGGCCAATTTCTGGAAGGATCTTGAACTCAATATTTTGGGGAAATCTTGCTTGACTCTGACTTATTATTAGATCTGAATGGTGTGAGCTATTTTAAAGAGACAGTACATTGCTCAACAATAGCCACTGGAGGCAAGAAGTCGCTCAGACCTCCAGAATCATCACTGATGAGTACTCCAGAGACAGCCCTCTTCCTGCTCCTCCACATAACAGCTTTTCCAGCTCATTGTTTCAGAATTATCCTTATCTCTGCACAGGAGGAATGGGAGAGAAACAGGGACTTTTCTTACCAAGGTTATGGAAAGGGGAAATATGAGATCACTGTATGTGGAAGTGTGGGCATGTTCGCCTATGCACATGGCTAAAGTGTTGTCAAATGTATAGTGCACAGATTATTCACATATACTCATTCCTCAAAAGACTTGTCACTGCATGTGTATTATATACCTGGCACCTTTTAAGTCCAAACAATGAGGTAATAGTGTTCTTACTACCATGGTACTTACATTCTGCTAGGGGAATTTGGGTACTGGTAACTACCCAGTAGACTAATCCTCAGTGAAAGTGAGAAATAAGAACAAAAATAATAATCAAGACAAAGGGGAAAGAGAATTATGGAGAGGTATCTTTTTAAAATCTAGAGAAAGCTGAGAATAATTTACAAATGAGATGGTATATGAGATGAGGCATGAAAAGAAGGTTGGAAACTAGAAATAAATGAAGAGCCACCTGGGCTGTGGGGAAAGCAGGTAAAATACCCAGCGGCAGAGTATTCGTAGAAGGTACAGAAGTTGTGTAGAAACCAGAGTGATTAGTAGAGAAGATGGGGGTGGGGTGATGGATATGTTAATGTGTGAGGTGTCTGCATACACACACACACACACACACACACACACACACAGTTTGGGGAGAGAATGAAGATTATGTAGAGAATAGCTTACATTTGTTTTCTTTGTTGTTGTTGTAGTTTATTGTTTGTTTGCTTGTTTTTGCAGAGGACCTTCCAGTAATATCTTTCTATTGGTGTGACATCATCTTTCCTGCCATCACCCAGCTGTCATTGTAACATAGCAGCTGTGGCTATAGACAAACTGTAAGCCAATGGTTGGGGCAAAGCAGAGCATAACAAATTCAGTCTTAGAAAAGTGGCCCTTCACTCTGAGTCAAAGATTATGGAGATTTGGGGAGGCCTGGTGAATCGTGGAGAGGTTTCCACAGAGGTAAACTGAGGCACTGGTGGTTTCTACTGTGAACAGGAGGCGGCTATGCTCTGGGTGCAAAGTCTCCGGGAGTGGTGTACAGGTTGGACGGCGGTTACTCAGACTTTGAAAAGAAGAGGGCAAGGTGAGAATCAGCTGGATCACTGAGTCTTTTAGCAGAGCGAGCCTGACATTGAGGTATGAAAGAGCAAGGGTCCTAGAAGATCAAGTACAAACCAAATGCTCACATTATCATATGCACAAGTTTCCTCTACCAGTGCTTCTTCACATGGAGAAGCCAAGTGGACAGGAAAGACCAGGAAAAGGTGAGAGCAGATAGAACTGGCCAGGGCAATGTGGAAGCCGCTGTCAATGGGTGTGGCTGGAAGCTGCTGTCAAATGGGTGTGGCTGGAAGCTTATGGGTGGAGTTGCCCCAGGTGAAGTGTGAGAGAATTGTGTCAGGTGGAATGGCACAGTCCTTGGAAGCAAGTTATGATTGATGTTAAGGTGGAATGAGCAGCTTAGCATCATGGGAAACTCTGCAAAGGCTACACATCCCTGGCAAGATCCCCCAAGAGCCCAATCTACAGCAGAGTAAGTTGTAAGGAATATAGTAGTTGATATTTTCCAAATACTCATTCATCAGGACCATTGCCCCTCTTCGGATCTTCTGTGATGTCTCTGCTCAGAAAATACAGCTCCTTGTCCCCGATTTCCTACTATGCTGCCTGGTCTAACCCTTGCTGGCTATTCCAGCTTTCCCTTGGTCTTGATGTTCCAAGCATCTACCCACCCGACCTGCTGCTCCCAGGTCCATCAAGGAACTTGTTCCTAGGTCTCTTGACCTTTTCCAGTGTCTCTCAGCCTTTAAACTTTATCCTAAATGTCACCTTTTTGGACAGTCTTTCTAGATACAGCAAACCAAGGTGCCATTCCCTAACAGATTTCTCTTTAGTGTCTTCATGGCACTCTGAGAAAAATGGGGTATGTGAAGGCTTGTAGGAACCCTGAGTTCAAACCCTGAGTTGGCCACTTAGTAGCTGAAAAAAAATTGTCTACATGCATCAACATCTGTGTGCTTCATCTCCCTCACCTATAAAACGATGTGATCATACTGTGCATCTCACAGGTGGCCTGTAGAACTGAGCCAGCTAATATACATCCAACAATTTGAAGAGTATTCTGAGGATGAAGGGCCACATTGGACTTTGCCACTATTAGAAAGATCACCTGGATATTTATACATGATTATTGAAAGTCTGTCTACTCCTGTAAATGGAAAGTTCTCTAATAACAAGAATTGTGTCTCTCTGATTCTCTCCAGCTTCATCACTAAGGATACCGAGCACTTGATGCTCTTGAAAGAAATGATATACATGATCTCATCTTCCTCATCCTCAGCACGATCCCACTTTGCCTCCTTCTCGCCCCCTTTTTGTTAATTTTTAATTTGAATTAGAAACAATCTTATTTTACATATCAATCCCAGCTCATTCTCCCTCCTATCCTGCCATGCCCCTCACCAACCTCCTATTTCATTCCCTTTCTGCTCCCCAGGGATGGTGAGCCCTTCCAAGGGTGATCATCAAAATCTGTCACATCATTTGGGGAAGGCCCTTCCCCATGTGTCTAGGCTGAGAGAGTATCCCTTTGTGGGGAGTGGGCTCCCGAAGTCCATTTGTACATTAGGGGTAAATATTGATCCACTACCGGAGGCCCCATCGAGTGCACAGGCTTCCTCACTGACACCACATTCAGGGGGCCTAGGTTGGTCCTATGCTGCTTTCTCAGCTGTCAGTCTGGGGTTCATGTTCAGGTCAGCTGTTTCTGTGGATTTCCCCAGCATGGTCTTGAACCCTTTGCTCATCATTCGTCCCTCTCCACAACTGGATTCTAGGAGTTTGGCTAGTGTCTAGCTGTGGGTATCTGCTTCTGCTTCCATCAGCTACTGGATAAAGGCTCTAGGATGGCATATAAGGTAGTCATCAATCTCATTATAGGGAAAAGGCATTTAAGGTAGCCTTTCCACTATTGCTGAGATTCTTATTTGGGGTCATCCTTGTGGATCTCTGGACATTTCCCTAATGCCATATTTCTCTTTAGACCTATAATGGCTCCCTCTATTAAGGTATTTCTTTTCTTGCTCTCCTCTATTCTTTCTCTGACTCAATATTCCTGCTCCCTCATGTCCTCCTCATCCCTCCTCTTCTTCCCTTCTCTTTCTCCTAACTGTCTACCTCCATGCTTCCAATTTGCTCAGGAGATCTTGTCCTTTTCTCCTTCTCTGGAAGACCATGTATGTCTCTCTTACAGTCCTCTTTGTTTCCTAGCTTCTCAGGTGGTGTGAATTATAGACTGGTAATGCTTTGCTCTATGTTTAATATCCATATATGAATGTATGAGTGAGAACATACCATGTTTGTCTTTTTGTGACTGGGTTACCTTACTCAAGCCCATCCCCCTTTTGACAGATGAGGATATCAGCAACTTCTCTATGAAAGATAAATGTGCTCCAGGTGGGATATGAGCCCAAACCTTCATTCACAAACAGAACTCACATCTAACCCAGATTCATAGATAGATACTCTCCTTTTCATGGTATTTGGGTAAAATGTCTAGTTGGTCATTTGTAGGGTATGATAGGAGAAAAGTAAGACAAGATTATGTCCATGAAAGAGTTGCCATATTAAGTCCTTAAACATTTCCTCTGGAGACTTCAATTTAGAACTAGTTATGACCAATACATGAAATCTAACTTAAAGGGAACTTTGAATCTATTGAAGCTAATTTTGGTTGTTGTTCTTAAAATCCCAATTTACCTCCTATCAGCATTTCTCTGTCAGTGGCAATGAGATGGAAGAATGTGGGCTAATGATTTGGGAGGTAGGATCGTCAAAGTATTCTGATGTTTGAGATATTAACTATTGAAAGAGATAGAACTGTCAGGAAAAAGTTTCAAATCTTCTAGTAAAAGGACAGAGCTACCAATGGTGCCATTTGGAGAAGTCTGTATGACAGATTTGGGTAGAAGCAAAGAACAAATTCCCATAGAATTATGGAGTTAACAATCCTTTGAAATGCCAATGGTCGATGTCAAGTCAGCTGCTGCTATATCTTGGTGCACTTTGGAATGACTCTAAGTCTGTTCCATTTTTAAGAGTTGAACTCAACACAGAAAAAGAAACATTGTTTACTCCTAAACACCCAGGAAATTTTCAAGGTAGTCATTGCGTAAGTAGTCTGAATGCAGGGTCACATATTTAAGAGCACAGATTTCAGAATCAATTATACAAACCTAGATAGACAACTACTGACATTAATGATCATGCATGTTTGGTGTTCTGCTGTGGAGAGGCCATTGCATAATCGCAAGGTGACAAGTGTTAGTTGTTATTGCTTTAATATTAACTACTATTTTTTACCAAGGGAAAGAAGATGACTATTATTAAGCATAACAAAAAAATTCATAGTCTGGGGTGATTCCTAAATGAAACAGAAGCCTAGCACTTGTGGAGGACAGTGCGGGGAACAAAATGTGATATTGGAGAAAGACTTCAAACCCTTACTCAAGCACATCCTAAAAATACACCTCCTACCCATGTAATTGGACTAGAAAGGCTCTTGCAGAGGCCAGAAACTTGGGCTCTAAAGTGACTCATATCCTACCCTGGGTGTTCTTGAGCCAAATTTACATAAATTCTCATAGTTCAAAGCCATACAGAAAGTCATCATTTTAACTGGCAAGCTGAGGTCACTTAAGGCCGAATGTCCTTGATTGGTTGGCCAGTGTTTCCCAAGAAAATTGGGCCGTTCACCAACCCTTGATGGTCCCCTGCAGGCATAATCATTGCTCTGTCCTGATGCTTCATTGACACTGCTTTGGGGAGGTTAATGGTAAGGCTTTTTCTCCTCCTTGTCAGGTGTAGAAGAGGGAAACCCATGTTTTGAGTACTTTTGGTTTCAAATGCTCTACTACACATGTCCATATCCCATAGATTGCCAGACTTGACTTGATTGAAGCAAATGTAACTATGCTTTAGGCTGTGGGAAAGCAAGGGTTAATGGCTCTCATGTCCTTTCCTGGCTCACAAATCTAGTACAGGGTAGGTGCACTTGGAACCAAGAACATTTCTAATTCCTCCATATCACTCAGTGCTGATAGATTCTGGTTAATCAAAAACTCAGCCCGGGAGCAAGAGGTATCGTTACATGCCTGTAATCATGATTGGCTATAGCTTTGTCCATAAGAAGGAATTATAAAGGTGAAGCGAGGGGGAATCCCCTTGGCTTCCCACTTCCTTCTTGGGTGAGGCCTTTTGGGTTAAATCCCATCTCCATGGTCCTGAAGGTGGCGCCACAATGAAACAGGTGATAAGACTAAATGTGACTAGAGCTGCTTATCAAAGGACAAAGCTGGCCCCAGTGCTGCCACATTTCTCTGAATAAGGGCTTGCAGCAATCGCTGCGGGTTCTTCTCCTTTACTCCCCTAACCAGTGCTGGAATTATAGAAGTATATCACCTTGTGCAAATTTTATAGGGCTGTTGGAGATCCTAGTCCAGGTTCTCTGGCCTAAGAAGCAACTGTCCTACCCACCTCAGCCCACCTAATGCTCTTGTGTCACATTCTCAGTAGCTCTGATTCAAGACACCAAAGGTCCATATCCAACCCCCTCCCCCCAAGATAGTTAGGCTTATGTGCTTTAGAGAATTTAGAATTAGCTGGTGCATGGCCTTGTTGGAGGAAATATTTCATTGGGGACAGACAAGCTTTGAGGTTTCAGAAGCTAAAGCCAGCCCCAGTGTCACTCTCTCTTCCTCGTGCCTGCTGAGCCAGATGTAGAATTCTCGGTCACCTTTCCAGCACTACTGTCTTACCACCACGCTTCCCACCATAATGATAGTGGACCAAACCTCTGAACTGTAAGCCACCCCCAATCAAATGTTTCCTCATAAGAGTTGCTGTGGCCATGATGTCTCCTCCCTACAATAAAAACCCTAACTAAGACAATTTTCAAGTAAGGATAGTTTGGGAACAATTAATACAGAATTCATTCAAGGCAGCGTATAGAGAAGCTACATGAAGACTGCTCACTACTTTGGGGCCAAAATCAGTGGTGAGGATTTCTATACCAAGCACAAAGGCAAGGGGGGGGGGACTAGAACACAGACAAAGAGGCCTGGGTGCCTGTATGGATAAAGGAGAATACTACTGAAGATTCCTACAGTTTATGGCAATTATCAAGGCAAGAAGACCAAGGAACGTATTCCTTAACTGTAGGCTTTCCTTCCCTCCAATTTTTATACAAGTACTCTCCACGCAGAAGCCCAGGCACTGATGAATGGATGGCGTAGTTTATATATTCAAGCTTGCCAAGGGAATAACACAGGGTGGATAGGGGTGTAGGATTACTCTTAGAAGGGCAATGAGAAACCCAACATGCAGGAACTGATCATAAGATAGCGAGAAGTCAATGAAGCGAAGAGGTTCTTGTATGTTAGAGCCCATGTGAAGGCAGATCTGTATGGAGAATGGGATAGAGAAAAAGACTGACTGTGATGCGCAGACTTCTGGCTGAAGCTATGAGACTCGTTACGGAACAACTGATGTAGAAGTGGTAAAACATGGGAAACTACGTTCTTAAAGTGTTTGTGACTCCTGAGTGTGTTGATATAAGACACTTGTTGATTGAAGAGGACCCAAGTGGAAATACCAACCGGGCAGGTGAGTGTAACAAACCATATCTCAAAAGACACGTGTCAGCTACAGAAACGAATCTGAGTTGTCAACACATGCATGGTGTCTAATGAGATGATAACAGCTGTTAACTAGAGAGAGAATGTAAGAAAAAGCAGGAAGACAGCTTCCCTCCTGCTCCTCAGGTCAGTCAGAAAGTGCAGAAGCTATCACAGAAAACTAAACAGGTGTGGTAACAGAAGGAAAACATAAGCCTCTAGGACATCAGAAAACCCCATGGGGAGAGTAGCATTCAGGGAAGGGGTCACCAGCCATGAGGAATGCATAACTGGTGCCATGACTCCTCAGTAATCAGGAAAGGGCACAAGCCAGGTTAGAATTGGCTGCCCACTGACAAAAATCTGATATTGAGTCATCGTGTCTTCTCTCCTAATGCATAAAAAAATATGCATTAATGCTGAACATTGAGTCAGTGGTTCTCAAGTTGTGGGTAGCAACCTGTTTAGGTTTCCCAAGACCCTTTCACAGGGGGTTGCCTAAGACCATTGTAAAACACAGATTTTTATTTCAATCACAACAGCAGCAAAATTACAGTTATGAAGTAACAACAGAAATAATTTTATGTTTGAGGTCACCACGACTTGAGGAATTATATTAGAGTCGCAGTATTTCGGAGGTTGAGCGTCACTGAGTTAGGTTGCTTTTTAACTCATTGTCCAGAGAGCTCTGATTCCATCGGCCATGTCTTTTTCCTCACTGCTGAGTAATTTTCCAACTCTGATTCACCAAGTCTGACCTTCTCTCTCAGGCAAAAGATGAAGAAAATTTCTCATCCTAAAGAGGAAAAAAAAACCTATAAACTAAATGGCAAGATATTAATCTTGAGACCATTTACAGGGAGGTGTTAAGTGGCCCCGTTGGCATTAACAGCAGTAAGCTTCGAATATCACTTGTACAGCAAGCTGCTTAGCTAGGCAGATAACAAGTCACAGCAGGCCTTCTTGGGTTGCAAATATAGTCACTCTGTTTGCCAATTAACTCTTTCCCACATTGTTTTTTTTATATATATAACCAGCCAGGAAGCATTGCCGAGACAGCAGAATCTTCTGGCAACTAGCACCAGCCTGGGAATTAGAAGTGAGGAGATAGGAGCCGGGTGGTCAAAGAAGACAGAGAAACCATAGCAGTCATTCATCAGCCAGAGCCTCCAGAGGCTTGCTCTTCTCTGGAATAAGTGTCCCTGATTTTTGAGCTTCAAATCAGTCACTGCAAAGGACAAGACAACGTTCTTTTATCTAAAGAAAACGTAACATGTGTAAATTATTATAAACAAGTTGAAGGGACATTCTGTGTCCCTTCCAGGTACACTGCCCACTGCCTTTAGTGTGTCTTGCTGTTTTCAAACAGATTTCTGTATGAGCAGGTGACTGGCTCTGCGTCATGACCCCTGGCAAGTGAAGCGAAGGCTCCCCGGCTTCTCTGCTGCTTTCCATCCCTTCAACAGTGCTTGGCATGACTGGACAGCCCTCCTCATAAAGAAGTTAGCCCATCCCTCTCATATGCCATGTCTATTCTCTCTTGCCTTTTCTGAGCTGGCCCCTCCCTTTTCTTCAACTGTTTACCCTGATAGGCTTTTCCACACTCTCAGCTTGTCATTTGCTTCATATCATATAAGATATAAGCTATCATCCCCAACAAGTTATCTTGATGTCAGTGTTGTGATGCTCAATCAAGCAATAGACACAGCTGCACTGCTAGGTAGCCGTGTCTACTACACCATGATATGTCCTGGTACTCTAAAGACTAGATTCATCTACACAGTACTCAGCTTGGTGTCTCTGCTGCTCAGATTCAAATAGGTACTTATTGTAGTATCAACAAAATAGAATTCTTGAGTTCTTTTTTTGTTTGTTGTTGTGTTGCTTTGCTTTTCAAAAAAAAAAAAAAAGAAACTTTTTTTTCCCACCTTTTAAATATCTCTGTCACTGACTCACTACTCAAAGGTATCCTTTTTATCCTGGTATCTCTTTGTTTATTCATCTCCACTTGGTTATCAGGCTCCATTGACTCCATTCTTGTGTCAGGTAAAGCCACTACTCACCTGTGTTAATCAACCTTGTGTTGCTATGACGAAACACCTAGGGGAAATTATTTAAAAGGATGACAGGTTTATTTTGCTTCACAGTTTAGCGCATGGCCTGAAATGAGGCAGAACGTCATGACTGGAATCAGGTGACAGAACAGTGGTCAGAAAGGAGAGCAGGAAAAGGAAGAGGCAATATCAGGACAGAGAGTAGACTCAGGCTTGTGACATCTTTCTTCTGATTAGACCCCATCTCCTCAAGAATCTGTCACATTTAATATAGAAGTACTAATCCATCTACAGATGAACCCATTGTTGAGGTCAGAGCCCTCAAAATCCTTACCTCAGTACACAAGTACCAGAAACAGTCTAGATCTAAACCATAATAATACCCAGCTAGCTGCCACCATGGCATCTTAACTGCTCTTGTTTAGACTGTTAACTCTTTACTAACTATGGCAGTGCTATTAACAAATGAACCTTCCATTGGTGCACAAAATTCCTGATGATTTCTTCCTCCTCTAGACTGTGGTGGTTTGAGTAAAAATGGCTTCCATAGGCTTTCAAAAAGAAACACTATTAGGCCTTGTTGGGTGGGTGTGGCTTTGTAGGAGGATGTGTGTCACTGCGGGGTGGGTTCTGAGATTTCAAATACTCAAGAGAGGTCCAGTGCTATTTGTTCTTTCTTCCTGTGGCTTGCAAATCCAGATGTAGAACTCTCAACTCCCTCTCCAGCACCATGTCTGCCTGTGTGCTGCCATACTTCCGCCATGATGATGATGGACTAAGACTCTGAAACTGGAAGGCAGGCACCACCAATTAAATGTTTTCCTTATGAAGAATTGCCATGGTCACAGGGTTCCTAGTACATAGACTATATCACTCTTTCCTTCTCCTACCTCATCCTCTGTGATGCTTCGCCTCTCTGGCATCAGCATCCCTCCTCTCCTCCCTATCCTCTTACTCTGAGTGGCTGAGTTCTTGAAATCCGGAGCACAGCCTCACAACAGTGCACCCACTCTAAGCAGAGTTTCTCATTTGAATAGCAGAAGGCATCAAAAGGTCCTCATTATCTTTAAAGTTTTAAATTGTCTCAAGGAGTTTTCACACCTAGTGCCACTCTAGACTATTGCATAGAAGACATTCCTCGGGGCTTATATAAGCTTCTGCTACAAAAGGTAACACGTGCTCTCTCTCAACTCAGTGACTATGACTACCTGATATTTCCGCAATGGTTTATGTCTCCATTCTCCTCCTCCTGCGCGTAAATTGTAAACTTCCTAAAGGTATAGATTTTGTGCATCCCTTTGCTGGCACATAGCATACATTGAATAGATGGCTGTTGAGCAAAGGAGGAACAATGAACAGAGGCAGGGGCAAGGGTTCCTCTCAAACTCTTCCTGAGGTTGTACTCACCTTACCGGTTGCTCCAACCCTACTTTAAATGGTTTTGTAATCATGTCTGCCTTTTGTAACAATATCTATCACATCCTTCAGTTGCTATCTCTTTCCCTCTGCTCTGTGGCTCCCTTAATCTTACTTTCCCTCCTTCTCTCTCCTCAGAAGGCAAGAGCCATGCTGAGAGCTCATTTGACTTCCTATTTTGTACATGACCACAATTTCATTTAATGCTGGCATATAACCCTCCTGTTGTCTATGTGACTGAAAAAGTGGGTTAAGCCTCTGGGTAAACAGACGTCAGTGCAGGCTGAGCTTTGTGCCCTCTTTAACACGTCAGGGCTACTTACTAAGCTAACAACCACGTCACATTTCCCCACCTGCAAAGAGAGTACCCAGCAAGACCCACCATTAGCAGGAACACAACACCTCACATGAAATTGTTGTGTGATATCTCAGTTTGAATTCTTCATAATTGACTAACCACACATGCTGTAGACACTTGCTTTTGCTCCTGGACCCTCTGAAATATTTTATGAGCTATAGATAGTTGTGTACATTAGAGGAAGAAAATGTGACAAACCTTCCCAGACATTGAAAAGTATCTGGGACTCTAAGAGTTAAGATCCACCAATAGCTAACTCCAGGCTTTTCCCATTTTCATCCAGCCATTCATATTATTCTCTGTACCAAAGGTGATGTTGCAGACACCATGACGTCACAGTAGTCTTGAGGATGTACTCTTCTACTGGTGGAGATTGAAAACAAGATCGCCTAGGCTATCCTAGGGCAAAGAATAGTAGCCTAGTACACACATCCTGTGCATATAAGACATAATAGAACATTTCTGCTTTTTGAGGCTGTTGAGAAATGGCCCAAACACTTGACATAGGTCTTGGCACCCTAGCTTCTAAAGGGCAGCATGAAGGGCATGCTTTTAGTTTGTTACTTAAATACCAAAAACGATGAGACACATGAAGATATCCCCAGCTGAAGTTGAGCACAGAGGAAGTAAGTGGCAGAACGAAGAGGCATCTGGGCTGCAGTGTGTGCTTTGACCTTGTAGATATTTCCGAAATGGCCATTTAAAGACAATGATTGGGGGAAGTACATTTATGGCCTTCAACGGGCCAGTGTCTCTGCGATTGGACTCTCCCTGCGCTTGCCAGATCCTATGATAACACAGACAGCTGGAAGGTCAAAAATAAGGAGAAACTTTAGATGTGTTGCCAAGTATTTCCTTGATGTGGGAAGGCGGGACCCAGGGAAATTGCTCTCTTGACATTTGCCTTCAGGACGCAAGGCAATGTGCTTAGCTTCGGAAACTTCAATCTTAGGTGCAATATTAATAATAAAAAAGTCACTCGCCTGCTGTATTTTAGTGAACGCTAGTGCAGGAGTCACTCTGAGAAAGTAAATGAAAGCATTGGCAAGCTCATGGCTCAAACTGTTTTCAAAGAATTGCTTAGAAACATCACTAGAGTCTAGAGAATGTGGGCTTTAGTTTCCCAAAGGCCTAGATACAAATTCTGCCTTACCATTTACCTCAAGGAAATCAAATCCATGCTGAGAAGATTGTGTGTGTATGTGCGCGCGTGCGCGTGCGCGAGCGTGTGTTAATGTTTAATAAGGATCAGGAGAAACAAATAGGGCAAATAGATGCTTATTCAGGGAGAAATAACTCACAACATAGACAGATGAACACCAGCAGGTTCCACAGGATCCTTTCCTCTTGGCATGCTGCCAGCAAGAGTCTCCGACCCCCTCTTCAGCCTTTATCCCCAGGTCATGCCCAGCCCTGTGTCCACCCCCAATAGGCATGGTCTAAGCCACAGGTGCAGACAAGGTGAATATCTTACTACATGTGTGTGTGTGTGTATGTATGTATGTATGTATGTATGTGCACGCGTGTGCATGTGTGCATGCACACATGAATTTCATGAGTGTTTTCAGATTACAAAAATGAGAGCAGGGATGAGTATCCAGTCCAGTCCTTCATTTGAAATGAGCTGAGGGAGGATAGCAGACTTAAGCTAACTGTCTGGCTTATGCCTAACAGCAACCAAATAGAGGTATCAGCACACTGTGGCCCACAAGTCATGACCAGCAATCCTGTCTTTGAAAATGATGTTTTTCTTGGATCATGGCCACTCCTATTCATTTATGTGTGTGCATGGCTTCTTCTCGGCTCTGGCCATAGAGCAGAGCTCTTGTAACAGTGGCCATCTGGACCACAGCCTAAAACACTACTCACTGGCGGTCATAGAAAACATCTGTTGACTCCTGCAATAGAAAAATTCACATAACATACATATGTCCCTCCCTCTGTCTTTAATGCTTGGGCCCTTCCCAAGTAAGGAAACCCTCTTCAAAGACAGCAGGAAATACGAACAGTATTGATTTGTCAGAAGCCTCAGACTTTTACCAATTTCTCTCACAATCTTCCTTCTCCTTTCTCTGTGCAACCTCACGGAAACCCCAAGCTTCTGTCATTTGGTCTAAACCCAGCAAGTTTAGCTGCTAAATTGAAAGGGAACATATGGAGTTCTATGAACAATCCCCACCTGTCTTCCCAGAAGACTGTTCCATAGAAAATGAAGAAACTGTGCAAAAGTAAGTTTTTAAGGTAACGTTGGGACTTCAAAGAAAGCCTTAGTCTCCTGTTTGCTCACCCTAATGTCCTCTTGGGGAAGCATGTTTGCCCCACCCACACCTCATGCCCAACATGGGAATGTTTAAAATGGAAATTTGGTAGGCTTTGATTTTGGATGGAAGTGGAATTCTAGAGTCAGACCTACATTGGGGTCTTTGGGTCATAGCTACCTGGATGTGTTCAGTTTCTCCAAGTCACTCACTGCTTTCTTGTCCCATGGATCATGGGGTATAGACAGCTTTCTGGAGGTCGTAGGAAGACACACACCACTCTCTTTTCACACTACCTTCACAAGCTCAAGACCTACCCTCAGGGCAGGAAAGCAAGACCTCAAGGTGAAGGTGTGGACAAGATCATCACTAAGGAAATTCTAGATGGTTCTGTTGTGAAGTCTGGGCTATATGATGTATAGAGGTACTAGCAGGGTTGTGACTCAGAACTGCTCATCAATACATGTCAGCTTAAGGTGAGGCAGTCATGTGACGCTTACCCAGGGCTGCCAATTCGGCAACAAGCTCTGACTTACCCCATTGTGACAAGTAGCCTCAGGTGAAAGTGTCGTCCCACCCACATAGCATATTGCCATCCCAAATCCTAATGTCCTCCTTAAATCACCCTGGGAGACAGCTGCTGACTCCACCTGAAGCCAGACCCAAGTGTGAGTGGCTGTTGCTCCTGGGACAATTGGAGTAGGACACTAATGCCTGTGAATACGCAGGGATTCCGTCTTATGAGAAGCAGCAACACAGTGCCTGCTCTTGGGTTAGACTGGCTGAAGCTCTCCCTTCCCACCATCTGCAGTGTGTGAGTGTGGGTGGGTGTTTGAGCGTGTCTATGTGTGAGAGCTAAGGGACCTACGATGTGCATGCCGAGTTTCCTGTTCTCTGTGACCTTGTAGCCATGGCTCCAGCTAAGTTCCCCAAATAGTAGTTTTGGAAGGTAGCCCAAGTAACAAGGACAAAAAAGGGAGGGGGGAAGTAAGGGAAACAAAAAGGAACATGAATGCAAAATGCTCTGTCAACTTGATCACCTTGAGGAGCAATAAAACAGCACAGGATTCCCCCACTACCTGAGATCTGCCTCAAAATCATTAGCATGGAGAAAGGAAAGCAAGAAGGTTTGACCTTTGGCGAGAGCAGTCTTTCCAGCATTAAACTCCCAGACAATCCAAAAACTGAGCCATGGACCACGAGTCAGCCGGCAGAACCCGCGGCACTGCGAACGCTCACAAACGCTGTGGAACTCTTTGTATAGGCTGAGGACATCCTGAAAGAGACTAGAGCGGCTGCCCACACATCCCTCCGTGGCTGTTGCCCCAGGCCCTGGGCTGAGCACATCTCATTCAGTCTTCTCCAAATGCCAAAGGTTAACACCCAGGAGACTGGACTGCCCCAATTGGGAAATCAAATCAGAAGTGAGTGACCTTCCTTGGCGTCCTCTGTCCTCCATGCTTGCACTGTGAGATGTACGTTCTAGATACGAATCATACCATCTTTTATATTCTTGGTGCTAGCCAGCCTGTATGACAGGGAACTGTCTCACTCCTGAGCTCCCAGGAAAACAGAATTCATGGATAAAAATGGATGCAATGGATAGAAATGGTGTGAATTCTAAATGAAGTGCATGAACTTGGAATTTAAAAAAAAATACTTTTGATTTTTATTTATTTATTTATTTATTTATTTATATTCAGAATGCAAAACAAGCTCCAACGTTGCAACAGGCAGCAGAGGACAAGAGTGACAGGTTCCATCCTTCCGGGGCTCTGTTTAAGCAGATTGGCTTTTGCTATGGGGAGTCAGATCAGAGGCAAGATTTTTCAGGGTTAGGGGGGCAGGATGCAAGGTGTAGCTCTTCTCCAGGAGCCAAGGAAACATTCAATAAGGCACCTGAGGGATGCGCCTCTGGTTGTCCCACAGAAATGAAAACTGAGAACCACGGCTCCTCTCGTGAGGTGAAGTAGCTTAGCGAGTGAATGACAGCGAGCCATCCGCCCGGAGCAAATATGTTTTCATTATTATTCCCAAGCTGCTGTGTCACAAATCACATTTTCCGTCCCGGGGCATGTCGGTGCACAGCTGCTGATTGCAGGCCTCATACCTCCACCAGCTGACTACTCCAGCCTGGCCCTGGGAGCAGCAAGCTGCTGGCTCATTAGCTGCAATACCTGCTCACCGAAGGCAAACCCAGCTGAACAGATGCTGGGGGTTTAGGGACGTCCCCCCTCCTCCCCTCCCCCTGCCTCCACCCCGATTTGAAAGGAATGCAAAGTTTCTTGGTTTTTCTTTCATCCCCCTACCCTTGCTATCAAACTCGTGTTGCGATTTTTCGAGAAAGAGCGTGAAACCCTTGTAGCATTTCAAGTCGATCTGCCTTACAGCTCAGCTGAGACTACTGAAGATGGGCACAGTTTTGCCTCGCAAGCACAAATGCAAACACACCCAGACGCCCCTGGCTTTAAAACTGGGAATTTAAAGAGCCTGCCTTTTGAGAGCTTAGGGCCACTATGCTTGTGCTGCCACCCGGTGGCGGGAGGAGAAACTGCACCGGAGTCGGACCACCAAAAATTGGGGCTAAATTCGTCCTCTGCTTTCTCCCCTCTCATGCTCACTCTGCCTCTTGCTCTTTTGAAACAGCGTCTGCTTTGAAGTAGTCTAATAAAAGAGAAGGGAAATGGAAAAGAAGTCAATGAACCAGGTCCCACTGTTGGGCCGTTGGTGTTCCTGGAGCTTAAGTTTCCACGGTTAATCCTCACCCCCACCCCCACCCCCACCGTGGCAGGAACTGTATTGACAAACCATCCACAAAGAAAGCTCAGTAGGAATCCAACATTTCTTGATCCTTCCATTAGGTGAATTCAAAGTCAAAACTGAACTTCACTGAAGTCACACACTGCATTTGGCTCATCGTTTTGGGTTAAAAAAAAAAATCGATATTGTTAGAAACTTAAGATCTTGCTACTACACCTTCAAGGTCTTATCTGTTGATTATAATCTGTAATTTATAGAATAAGAATGTTCATTCTGGAGCTAATAGCCTCTCACGGATAATACAGTTGCTAATACAATCTCGTGGACACATCTTTACGGGGCTTCCAGTCCATTCCCAAGTTTAAAAATGATCACTGCTGCATGTAAAATACAAAGTCTGGATTTTCTGCGTTGCTTAGGAAGGTCTCCCAAGGACTGAAGAGATGAGTCGTTGCCTAGGAGTGCTTCATATACATACATACATACATACATACATACATACATACATATTTTTTTCAGAGGACTGGGGTTCAGTTCCCAGCACCCACTGAGGGGTTCAGTACCACCTCAGTGCCATGTGTAACTCCAGGCCGGGTGATCTGATTCCTTTTCTGACCTCCATGGGCTCCTGAATGCATGGGGTACATAGAAAATAGTTTTCTGTGAGACTATGTCTCCAAAGAATGGAGGAAGCTGCCCACATAGCTTCTCACCACCAATGGTGTAAATGCAGGCTGAACAATAGACATGCTAATGGGAATGCAGGAGAGACCAGGAGGACTCAACCCTACCCAAAGGCCTGTGGGCAAACTGAGGAATGCTGAGAGTTTGAGAAACAGGCTTTCCCTGGGAAGGGCACACCAACTGGCTATCCAGTACCAAATAGCCCTAAGAGCATACATAAAGTAGCATTATACAGGAGGAAAATGTGTGAGCAGGAATCTGCATGCACACACTCACACACACACCACCACCACCACCACCACCAAGTAATGAAGAAAGAGGCTATGAATTTGAAAGAAAGCAAGAAAAGTATGTGGAAGGGTTTTGAAAAAGGAAAGGGGAAAATTATGTAAATGTATTATAATCTCAAATTATAAAAACAATAAAAAACAAACACCCCTTTTAAAAGAAAGTCGCTAAATACGAAAATAGTCATCAATAAAACTTTATTTATTCATTCATTCACCACTCATACATTACATCCTGACTGAAGTTTCCCCTCCCACCTCCTTCCACTCCTCCCAGTCCCCAACTCCCCTTCCCTTTGCCCCCAGATTCACTCCTCTCCAGTTTCCCTTCAGAAAAGATCAGGCCTCCCAGAGATATCCACTGAACATGTCATAACAAGTTACAGTAAGACTAGACACAAACCTTCATGTCAAGACTGGACAAGGCAACCCAGTAGGAGGAAAGGCTCCCAAAAGCAGGCAGGAGTATCCAAAAGAATCGGAGATACCCCCACTCCTACTGTTAAGAGTCCCACAAGAACACAAAGCTACACAACCATAACATATATGCAGAGGAGCTAGCTCAGACCCATGCAGGCTCTATGACCGACGCTTACGTCAGTCCCTATGAGTCCCCATGAGCCCTGGCTAGTTGAGTCTGTGGGCAGGTTCTTGTGAACTCCTCCAGCTCCTACAATCCCTCCTCCCTGTCTTCTGCCTGGTTCCCCAAGCTCCACCTAATGCTTGTCTGTGACTCTCTGCATCTGCTCCTTCAGATGCCAGGTGAAGCCTTTCTGATGACGACTGGGCTAGCACCCATCTGAGTATAGCAGACTATCATCAATAAGAATCTCATTTCATTGACTTGTGTGTGTGTGTGTGTGTGTGTGTGAGAGAGAGAGAGAGAGAGAGAGAGAGAGAGAGAGAGAGAGAGAGAGAGAGAGAGAGACTGTACCTTTTATAGAACTCATGTTACTTCTCTTGATCCATGGGGGAACCACCCACCTCTAACTCTGCTCCTGCCCTGGGAAAGTTTATAGACTACTTCTAAAAGGATTCCTTTGGCTTTAATTGAGGATCTAGAGCAACATAAAACATGGCTGCCAAAAGTGCACCCCTATAGTCAAGAAGTGGTTGTTCTAAGTTAAATGGGGAAGGTCATGGGATGCAGAGGAAACCTAAAGGTATTAATGACATCCCTTAATTCCAAAGTCATCCAAAGATATTCACTGCTTGTTCTTTATACACCAAGGTTTGGAACTAGATAATAAAAGATAAAGAAGTTGTAGCCCATGGTTTCAAAGATCTTGTGATCTAGAAAGGAAACATTGAAGGAAAAAGAAATAGAGGCATGATCACAGTACTATAGTAGCCTCCAGGGGCAAACATGACCTCTGCTTAGCTGGTTCCTAGTTAGGAGGAATTGATGCTGGGTGAGGGTCTCATCCATGTTGATGGTATAGAGGGGTGTGCCAACCCTGTGATGGGTACTGTATATGCTCCCAAGTACACAAGCTGACCTAGTCCCCCTGAACAACAACTTAGTCAGAAGCCACAGTGATGGAGGTGACAGGTTGACGTGAGGAATGGAAGGGTAGAGGGAAGAAGTTGTTTGTAGGCATCCCATTCTTTCCTGTCCTCCAGCTGCAACCCAGGGAAACACAAGGTGCTCCCTGTCCCAGGAAACACGAGCTCAACCCTGAATAAAGAGCCTGCTTCATGAGGTGCCACCTTCTCCCGCCTCCTTCCTGACACACAAGTGCAGTTCCTTTGAAAGCTGATCTCTCTGGAGGCTTCAAGGAAGTGGCTGACACTGCCAAAGATTCTGTCGTGCTTCAGCTGTAGCTGGTGTTTGCCCGTCCACAGTGATGAAGTCATGAAGATCACAATCTTAGGCAAGACGATCCTTTCTGTGGTAATTACTGTTCTTGGAAACAGGAAAGCTAAGTCCAAGGGATTAGGAGGGCTGCAGCCACCAAGGCAGGTATCCAGGTTTAACCCTGGAGGGAACAAGGCACAGAGAGGTGGTATAAGTCTACCAAGTTTGCACAGTAGGTTTACGGGGCACAGATCTAACACAGGGAAGCTTCTTAGGAATGCCTCACAGCCCTGCCATTTTTCAGGGCCTTTCTTTGAATGAAAGACACCTCTGCTCTTATTCCAAACCTCAAGGCCAGATCACTGACAATATTATTTTGGATCTGAAAGTTGATAAATATGAATTTTTAGTCTAAAGAATGACTGTTTCTGGGAAACAAAGCACTGAGCAAGCAAACTTCTCAATCCAGACATTTCCAACAGAAAAAACTATCTAGGTGTGGAAGGTCTCCATGAAGACAATTTTCCTTCACTATCCTTGTCCCCTGATTGCCTTCCTCCTACAGACCCTGAACATCATCCAACTGGGAACTTTGGGACACAGCATGGGACTCACAACACCAGACCCTCTCCACTCTTCTCTTTCTGGGTCATGAAAGTTTGCAGAGAGAATTTGTTTTTCCTGCTAACTAGAAAATAGCCCTCCCCCCACAAGGAAAATAAGACTACTGTTTCTTCTCTGATCGGGGAGAACAAGCCCGTTAACTCTGGGGAGTCATTTAAGAGAGACCACTGTTGCTTCCACCAACACCTGCTCAGGCATTGTCCCCACCGAGATGGTGCTCTACTTACAACTACTAACTCCTGTACTCATTTTCTTAAACCCTTTCATCACAAAATGTCAGTACACACCAGCAAGGTTCCCTCCAGTTTTCTGAATGAGGTCAAGTTGTTCCACACCCCTTTATCATAGCTGAAAGACGAAAATCAATGCAACCATTTCCCCACTACTTTGCCCTTTGGGTAAGTGCAGGATAGAATATATGTCTGGTAAGAGCTTTGTTCAGCCCTCAAGAACCGCCATTTGATGAAGAATAGTCAAGAGAGCTTTGGTTTAGATGTGATTTGTCGCCAAAGATTTTCTCCCAATGTCATGGTGTTGAGAGTGGTAAGGAGGTGTCACTGGGAGGTAATTAAGTTGTGAAGGTGTCATCTTCAGCAATTGCTACTCAGGGGACTCTTAAAGGAATGGGTTGGGTAGTTGGGGAGTGGGTTAGCTGCCAGGAGACTGGGTGTTATAAAACAAGCCCACTTTGTGTGTTTGCCCTATTCCACACTTACTGGATACGCATTCTGACCATGCCACCCTTCCTTCATGTTCTGGTGTAGCAGAAGACATTGGAAGGGTGTGGCCACTTGACATCTGCCTTTTCAGCTCCTTAAACAAACAAAACCAACATATTTTCCATATAAAGGATCCAAGATAAGATTTTACAGCAGCACAAAGTCAAGTAAGACAAAGAGTCAACAAACCCTAGGAACCCAGGAAAATCTCATGTGTTCCCTTCTCATTAACATGGATATATGGTTTCTTCTTCTCAGAGAACTTGAGTTGGGAGGTTCATAGAGGTCATCTAGGGCTAGCTACCTTGAGGAATTGAAGTTCTGCTATAATGTCCTTAAGAAACATTTGTCTAGACTTATAGACTAAAATATTTCCATAAAGCTTCCCGTTCCAATATGAAATAAGTCCATGTTGAAGAGGGCATAGTTTTGTTATTACTGTTCATTTGTTTTGTTTTGATCTTTGCAGCCTTTCATGACCCTCTTTCTGGAGGAATGCTCAGTTTATCCTTTCTACGATATAGATTTACTTAGATTTTATCTGTGAGCACGGGACAATCAGATCAATTCAGGGTGTCTTATTACCATGCTTGGTCAGGAAAGAGGATATGCCGTCTTCCTGTACCTGCCAGTTTGCTGTTCCCAGAGGTGCACTGAAAACTACAACCCTGAACATTTTATTCATCACATCCTTCAAGAGCCTCTAGAATAGAAAATCAAAGCTTCAATGACCCCAAAATAAACCCTTCCACTGAGGTATTTTTTTTTTGTAAATTACCAAGATACCAGTAGAATTATATAGAGAGGCATCTTTAAAAATAAAATCCTAGAGACAACAGTGAAATGCTTAAACAATATTGCACAGTGACAGTCTCATGAAAAGAGTAAAACGGATGCTTCCAGAGAGCAAAATTGTTCAACCGACATCCTAATTCATAAGCAAAGAGCTACTTAGGAAACACAGTATGCACTGGTGATTTATAATGTGCCTACAACTCTGGTAAGCCCTTCCCATATTTTATTCTGCCTAATCTACATAAAAACCTAATGAGGTAGTTAGCATAAGCCCACTCTCCCTTATCTAAAACTTTTGCGGCCAGGTGAATTTTGCAATGTACAACTCTTTTCATTATTTAAGAAAGGAATATAGTGTACATATTGTATGTTGTTTAAGCACATCTGCAAGGCTGGGGATACCATATTGGAATCTAATGCCTTAATACATTGCAGCAAGAATCCATGTGTATTCATACAGCATGCAATAAAGAAACACTAGTCTCTAAGGCTGTCATCTCATACAAGTTTGGGTCAAGTTTCCCCTGCTAAATGAGTTTGTAATAGACCTATAAACAATTTCTGCTTCCAAATGTGAGGGTACTTCAGGGCATATAACCCAGTATTTCTGGAGTTGTGATACTCCATTTTGCTAATAAAGAGAGACTTTCCTGACAATGGACCTGTGACAGTCAGAGCCTTGTCCACTTTGTTTGGCATCTCAGTGAAATGCCACTGCCATGTGCTTGTAGATCCTGCTAACCCCAAGTAGTCTTCTCCATACTCAGGAAGGGCATGTGGTCGCCATCTCTGGTCTTCTTGCTCTTTGAACAGCCAACAGGTTGCCCTTCACCCTCCAAAGTCATCATCTAGATCAATAACATAGAGCATGCAGACGGTCCCCTCTTCCAGAAGAATGTGATAATGTGACGAGGATGAGTAGCTACAGGCACTTGTCCATTTCATCCAGTAGCACAGCATATGGGGTTGTCTACCACAATGCTTACTGTTCTACAAAGAAAATATGTGAGACAGACCCACCATGGATTCCAGGTCCAGGACTGGGAAACATCCATCCCAGTTCACGATTTGTCATACAAACCCTCTGAAGAAGTCACAAGTATCAAAGGGACTCAACATGGTAAACTGCAGCCAACTTCGCTAGTTTGAATCTCATTGTGCTACCTTCAAATCGTGTTACTGAAAGCAAGTCACTCCTTTCACATCTCAGTTGCTCCATCTGACAGCATAAGAGAGTAAAATGACTTAACTTTAGATATCGGGGTGACAAATTGTCTCACACATGTAAGCACCCGAGCTGGTGTCCCAGGTATAGTGAGGAGGCCAGACACACGAATATATTCTTATTACAAACAACATGCTTTCTCAAAAGGGAGAGATGGCTAATGTAAACCGAGGCACTGACACACTGGGCATCAGGGTGTCCCGTTCCACAAAGTCCCAAATGTGACTCTGTTGCCTACAAATCCATCGACCTGCACACTCTCAGGCCTTCCCCAAAGCCATTCCAGAGAGGACACTGTGCATCTTCCTGACACAGGGCGAGTGACTTGGTGAAGAAGGAAGAAATGTGTGGTCTCCTTGGTTAACTGTGACGGAGCACATCTGTTTCGCGGGCCCTTCCTCTGGAAGGCTCTGAGAACATCTGCCAGTTGTGAGGCTGTAGATGGGTTATTTATGTGTTTGAACTTTTGCTCTTCATCTGTGGATGGGAAGAGCACCTGACCATACAGGATTAATCTCAGCACTCGATGGTATTTAACACGTCCTGTATTTTGGCTTGGTGCTCATTTCCTGTACCTCAGCATCCGACTGTGTAGCAGACAGGGTGATTGCTATTTACATGCTACAATCGATTCTTAAACGGAAGGGCATGCTTTGCTCTTTTCTCTCGACACAAAATCTCTCTATACAAAATCAATGCTTGATAATGAACAATGGTTTGAGTGACCCATGAAGTCTTACAAGCAATCGCCATTTTTATGTACTCAGGCTCCCTACGGCAGCTCCCAGAACACAATGGGAGCAAACTCCATACTTGGCCCATCCCATCCCTTCTTCAGACACTCATAAACGCCTTCATCCTGCCACCCTGGGTAGGGGGTCTCTAGAGAGTTGCAGGAAGGTGTCAATTTCTGTCAGGAAGATGACAAGACTAACTCCCTCTCCCAGTGTCCTCACTAAAATGGGAGAGAATGAAACTAAAAGCACAGTAGTTGTGAAAGGTACACTATGCAATGCCCAGGCTAGCCCTGAAGGAGAGCGTTTCAGTTGAATGAATGTACAGAAGTTCTGGTTGCTTCTATATTATTAGAGGGACTTGAAGGGAAATCCACTGGTAAACTTCTTAAATATCCCTTCCCAAATGAACGCCTGTGGGGAATCTTTCTTATTTGGTTCAGGTTCACTTTGCTGATACATTCTTTTGACCTCCTAACGTGGCAACTTAATAATGTCAACCCTAAGTTCATGTACCTCCTCGGATACTAGTTCTGTGACATTTTGCAGCATATTAATGCTCTTTTAATATCTATTTCCTAATTTGGGAGAATGAACCATACTTCACAAAGTTTGTTTTTAGAAACCAAGTGAGATAATGTGCATGAAAAAAAAAAAAGAAGAAGAAAGAAAAGAAAACAAATCCCCAATCCATAGCTTGACGGAGAGGTAGCTGCTAAAAGAAAGGGAAAACCATTATTATTGTTATTTACACATTGATAACCTGTGTTCATTGAATAATAGATGTTCTTTATGCTGTAATTTAAATATTTCATGCATGTTTATTTTTGTCTTCTTGTTGGCAATAGCTACATACTGAATTTCCTTCCAGAGCCTCAGGATAATTAATGTTTTGAGACATGATGTGATTTTTCAGCAAGAGATGACAATTCTTGAAACACTGTGAAGTGGTTAAGAGAAATCTGCATAGTTTAAAGGGAAGTATGTTTTTGGGGGCCCCTTTTAGCATCTCTAACCAACTACCTCCCAGGCCAGCTCTTCCTCTCCCTGAGCAGACTTTTCACAGGGCAAAGAATACCGTGGACACCTCATCTGAAAAATCAAGATTGCAGATGACATAAAAGTAAGCCTTTAGCTGTACTGACTGAGGAAAATATTCTGAGACCCAGATTGGTTCCCATTTAACCCCATTGGCCCTTAATAGAGTAAAAAAAAAATAGGTATGAAAGTTACAACCAAAGAGATGACATCGTGGGAAAATTATGCAGGAACATTCATGGTTTTGAAAATGAGAAAAAAGGCTATGATCCCAGGATAGTAGGTATTTTTTTTTTTTTTACCAAAGTGGAAAACACCAGTAGTCAATGCTCACTTGAGCTTCCAGAAGGAACCCAATCTTCCTGAAACCCTGACTTTAGCTGGGTGAGGACAGTTTTGATTTTTCTGATCTCCACTCTCTTATCATAAGACTGTTTGAAGGTACTGCATTTGTGGTAATGTGTTACAACAATGAGGTTATTCAGCCCGGAAGAGTTTATTCAGTCAGAAGGGAAAGCCTTGGAGGGCTCCTTCAGGACACCTGGCTCCACACCAGCTCTGAGTGCATGCACATACCCCGTCTGTCCAAAGGCTGCAATAATGTGATGATGTCACCCACTAGAGCAAATATCTGTGCATCCAGTATGGAATTCCATGCAAACAAATTCAGCATTGATCATGGTGTATGATAACGTGTATGCTTACACAGTGTTTTCATTAAAAACACAAAGTAAAAAGTGTCCCTTCTTTGCTTCCTTTCTTCTTTCCTTCCTTTCCTATTTATAGTAACAATTAAAGTTTCTATATCCCCCGAATGTTAGAGAAAATGTAAATTTAGCATGAAATAAAGAACCCAGAGACATGAATGTAGGGATGTGGGAAGCGAAGGTGTTTTACTTGAAGTGCTCTGGGTGCCTGGTGAAGTAGACACAGACCACAACGAAGATAACAGAGCAAAGTGTTAGTTACGTTATGGACATTGGCCTCCCCTCCGTGGATTGATCATCACCTGGCTTCCAATGCCGTTGTTTAGGAAAGATGTTTTTATCTAGTATCTGTTCTACTGAAGTGCCAGTATGAGAGTCATCAAATCAGACGGTCATGCCGTCATACAACCTGAAAATCAAATCAGTTTCTTCCACATATTCAGTGTGTTCAATTATACGTTCAATTAATTTTAATGAAAAACTTCGTATATCCATGCTCATAACTCGATCCATTTATAGGATATCTGACTCCAGGATCCACTTCTATATGATGGCCGAACTGGACTTGCTTTGTTTGTGGTCATCAATCCACTCCACCGAGTAAGGCCCAAGAAAGGCCCTTAAACCCTTACTTCTAGAAAGGTGCTTCGGTTGTTCTTTTGTTTCAATTATAAGATAAAGCTGGAGAAGCGGGGGCCGGGGAGGTGAAGAGAGATGTCCAAATGGGGGTCCCAAGGTAAGGGACCACATGGGCACATGGGAGAGCATAGCGTGTTCCATAGCAGGCGAGGGTGACAGAGGCCTAGGGAATAACAGGCCAGGCAGACAGAGCTTGAGTGAGAAGTTTTTAGAAAGGGGAGGGAGAAAGGAAAAGAGGCATAGAGACACTGGGGACAGAAAAGAGGAGGAGAGAGAAGAGAGAAACAAGAGCCAGAAAGAGAGCAAAGAGCAAAAGAAAGAGAGTGAAGAGCAAAGAACATAAGGAGGAAGAGAGAGAGAGAGAAAGAGAGAGAGGGGGGGAGAAAGAGAGAGAGAGAGAAAGAGAGAGAGAGAGGGAGGGAGAAAGAGAGAGAGGGAGGGAGAAAGAGAGAGAGGGTGAGAGAGAGAGAAAGAGAGAGAGAGAGAGAGGGAGAAAGAGAGAGAGGAGAGAGAGAGAGAAAGAGAGAGAGAGAGAGGAGAAAGAGAGAGAGGGTGAGAGAGAGAAAGAGAGAGAGAGAAAGAGAGAGAGAAAGAGAGAGAGAGAGAGAGAGAAAGAGAGAGAGGGAGAGAGAGAGAGAAAGAGAGAGAGAGAAAGAGAGAGAGAGAGAGAGAGAGAGAAAGAGAGAGAGGGTGAGAGAGAGAGAGAGAGAGAGAGAGAGAGAGAGAGAGAGAGAGAGAAAGAGAGAGAGAGAGAGAAAGAGAGAGAGAGAGCAGCAAAGGAAACAATGAACACAAAGAGAACATAAGTGGGCAGGGTCTGTCTTTTTTGTCTCTTCTTTTACATATCAATCCTAGTTCCCTCTCCCTCCCTCCCTCCAGTGCCCCCCATCCTCCCGTGCCCCCTCCCATCCCATCCCCCCCCACTCCACATGTAGGGTGGTGCCTTCCTGGAGGGGTCATCTAAATCTGTCAAGTCATTTGGAGTAGGGACTAGGCCCTCCCTCCTGCCTCTAGGTTTACAGAGTATCCCTCCATGGGGAACGTGCTCCCAATGTCCTATTGTGCATTAGGGATATATCCTGGTGCCACTGTCAGAGGTCCCATAGACTGCCCAGGCCTTCTAGCTGAGACCCATGTTCAGGGGGGTCTGAGGTGGTCTGTCTTTTAAAGGGGTCCTTTACACCTGCCTGCAGGCTAGTACTCATGGAACCCTGGGCTGACCAGAGTACTGCCTGAGTGCGTTCAGCCAGGTGACAGGGGCAGGCCAGCGTAATGCCTGAATCCTTACAGCTTCAACATCAACTGGAAGGTGATGAAAATGCATGATCTCAGAGCCCGAGAGAGCTCGCTCAGTTAGTAAAGTGCTTGTTGTGCTTGCATGAGGAGCCGAGCTCCATTCCCAGTGCTGAGGAGGCAGAGACAGGGACTCCTGGGGCTCACAGGCCAACTCCCCTTACCTAGTCAGTGAGCTCCGAACTAGTGAGAGACCTTGTTTCAAAACAAAACAAATCAAAATGATAACTGAGAACACTCAAGGTTGTCCTCTGGTGTTTTTCTACACACACACACACACACACACACAACTTAAACAAAAAATTGATCATGTAATCATAGGGTCATCCCCAGAAATACCCTGTGAGATCAACGACAGAAGTCTTCAATCAACTCATATTCACAGCTGAGTCTGAGCCATGCTCTCAAGAATAGAGTGTCTGACACAAATGGCAACCCATCTCCAGTGGCCTTGCACAGGAGTGCCAGTGCAGGGTTCCCTAAGAGTCCCAGAATGGCCATCAAGTTTCAACAAATGTCACAGAGGTCTCTAGCCTCATACAGATCTCTGACCCTGTGCGATAGTCCTTCATGTCTAAGTCTCTTCTCAGAAGATAGCATCCATTTGAATATCTAGGAAAGGGTGGTGTCCTTTTTATATATAATTAAAATAACTATGACCATGACTCTTTGGTTGACTTCTGCTTACTTTGCTTTGATTCTGGTTTTGTGAAACCAGAGCCTTCTATTTACCTAGGGTTTACAGAAGGCTTGTCACTCTTTCTGTGACAAACTAGAGGAGGAAAAGGGACACTAGGCCTGAGACGCTCAGATGTTGATTTCAATGCTACTTCATTTTGTCAATAGCTGTGTGACCCAATGTCTAGCAGCTGACTTCTCTGAGCACAAACTTCCCAGAGAGCAAGCGGCTATGCAAGCAGTAACAAATAATTGGAAGCTCTAGGAGATAACATGTATAAGATAACATGTAAGCAGAGCACACAATAAACACTTGGGGTATCCGCAGTGTGAGCAGACGCTGGGGCGCAAACCAAGCTGAAACAGTGTCTGACTCAGAGCTGTCAACTGGGCAAGCGTGAGACAAAGTGTGCATGCCCACTAAAGACTGTGTGATTGTGTGTGTCAAATTCTGTTCAAAGGGCTTTAGAAGGGACAACTGATGCCATCACTTCTCCTACCCTATGGATATCACATGTTGTCACTAGTATGATTTCATAGATGAGGACTATTGAAGCATAAACAGAGCAAATAACCTGGCCGTGAACTCAGGCAGATGGTTCTGGAGCCTACTTAGGAAAAGCTAGACTCTTAATATGACTCACAAGAAACTGACATACTTAAGAGAAATGAGACCAGAGATATGAAACCATGTGGACCAGGAAACTCCAACCTCATCTGAGGAGCCAAGAAGAAGAAACTCAGGTGAGGCAGTAGCCCCAGTAAGGTCCTGGCAGAAGGAGACCTGTGTTGAATTGAGAACTGTGTTGACTTCATGTTACTAGATTACAGAACAATTCTTGGTTCCTGAAGAAGACAGTAGCTCAGAAATCAATCACCTAATAAAAACACTCTCAAATAAAAGTTGCCCCGTCTAATTTCTGAGCTGTTACTTTTAGAGGTACTGGTGAGTGGACAATGAGAAGTGCAGATGTCCTTATCACACGTGGTCTGATTCTTTCTTTGTGACCTTGACAAGACACAAATCAGCTTGCTAAACCTGTGGCATCTGCAACACAAGAATAGTAATCCTTCTCGATATAGAACTTGAGACAAAACACAGCCACACATGTGAAGTTATGGGAAACTCAAGTTTTCTGTTCCTTTTCCATCTAATAGCCAAAGTTGCAAACTGAGTCAGAGAGCAGGAAGGCCAGACACAAATCCCACTACCCAGATCTCTCACCTGGTTTATCCTCCATCTTTGAGGCAATGGTTGATTTCCTCTGAGGTCTTAACCAATACTCTGTCACCACATCCCTCCACAGGACACTCAGGAGGCATTTAAAGTCTTTTGCTTGGCATTCATAGAGAAAACAAAATATCAATTTATATGAGTAAATTCAAATGCCTCACAAACAGAGCATAAACAAATGAAATGAAATTGGCCAATTGCAATACTGACAGTAATGAGAATTTTGGTTTTCCTCTATTTATTTATTGGGTGGCTGGAAGTACACAGTGAAGGAATAGATACAGCCTCAGACACCAACATAACCCGGAGAAACTTTAATTCATAAAGGCGAGAACTTGTCAGGGATACCTAGAACTTTGTGATGAAAAATGGGTTAAGGAGTGTCTGATTAGACCCCTGCTCTTCTAAGGCTGGAGGAAAGCTAACAGAGTGTCACCTGAAGAATGGGGACTTCCATTGGGGATTCCTGGAGCTGTGGAGGGGCAGCATTTTCAGCAGCAATTGCACTGGTGAGATGAAGGGATTTGCTACTCAGAACAAAGAATTTAAATTTCAAATGGAAACAGCTAATTTCTCTTCCTGGGAAGAGTAAAATAGAGTAAAACTGTTCTAAACCAACAGAACCTCTGTTCAAGACATTTAAGAACATATTTTCTAATAGATGCAGTAATCCTCATACTGTCACTTCTCACCAGTCCCTTTCAGAAAAGCCAGTCAAGTTTGCTCAGATTTGCATGTGATTTTCATATTGGACACTCATCCCTAAATTCATGCCAGTGGCTATCCACAAGCCTGTTCCCTTTCTGGTTCATGGTTGTTAAATGCAAAAATGCCCAGGGTCTTGGCAGCAAGGAAGGTCTCTATTATTGCTCTCTTCCAGCCACCGTTCAGCTGGACCCTTCCTATGTCTTTCAGAAAACCCAAAAGATGCCTAGTGCAGGGTGCGGCCTGGACCAGTCAGCTATGGAAGAAACTTACCAAACTTTCGAACTTGCTGTCACATGGCAATAATAAGCAGTGCTGGCTTTGATAGGGATGATAGTGGCAGCATGGCAATGGAGGAATTACATTATTTTCCAGAGCTGCTTTCTAAACTCGTTGGGAATAAAATGTCATGATGGTTGCAATTTTCATAAAATGTAAGTGCTCTCCATTGTCAAGTCCAAAAGAGATAATAAAAAAAGGATAAGGTTCATGAAGCCAAATGTTTATAAGTTTTGAAACTGATCCATGCTACCAATGTCCATTATAACATTCTTCTACTTTTCCTTATTGGAAAATGTGTATAGTAGAGTCTCCCTACTATAATCAGAACAGAGCTATTGAAGTTGACCTCTGACCCCCTGTATCTTCTGATGAGATGTGAGAAGCAAGAGCTTTATCCCTCTTAGGGGATGTCTACAAAACGTCAAGCCATCAAGAAAAATAAAGAGCCAGGCCTGCTTGTTCAGGCTTGTAATCCCAGCTACCAGGAAGTCAAGATAACCGGATCACAAATTCAAGACCAGCATAGGTTAAGAGTGACTCCCTAGCTACCCTGAAAGCTGATATGTAATGAGATCCTGTCTCAAAACAAAACAAAAAGAAAAAAGAAAGGAAAGGAAGGAGGGAAGGAGAGAAGGAAGGAAGGATGCAGTAACTGTGGTAGCAAGAGCTTCATAAGACCTACTCAAGATCAAAGTAAGTCAAAACTCCAACCCATACCCATATTTGAGAAGATATTGGGAGTTGATGGCTGCTGGGAGTGGGGGACTCACTTTCCTTTGGGAGTGTGACACATGTGAGATACCTATTCCTCAGAGAGAGACCCATGTTCGTTCACACACAAGCCGCACTCAGTAGACTTAGGAGTTAAGGATTTACATATAAATTCCTGTAATGTAGAAGTTATAAAGAAGAAGAATAGGAGAAAGGAGAAGAAAACATGAGAAGGAGATGAAGTTGGGAGAGGAATGTGTTTGAGGGAATCCAGGAGGGGTTAGAGGTGGGGAGAAGGGCATGAATTTGATCAAAATTATATGTAGGTATATATATATATATATATATATGTATATATATACATATATATATAGTGTGAGTAATGTATTATAATGTATGTATCATATATGTGTATATATAATGAAAATATAAAATAAAAATAAATAAGAAATATAGTGAGGGGTGTGAGTACCACTTAGTGTTAAAGTTCTTGGTTAACTGGCATGAAGCTATAGTTTCAGTTTCTAGAACAAAAAAGTAAAAGTAAGTAGGTAAAGAACTGTAAAAGTATAAGGGTGACAGCCAAGCAGTCCTGAGCGCAAAGCCCTCTCCCTAGACTTTGTAACTCTGACCCCTACTCTTCTCCTCACCACCAAGAGTTTGATGGGCATAGCTAGGGAACCCGTGTCCCTGAACCAAACTCAGTGTCAGCATTATCTAGGGAAATGAGAAAAAATAGAGTCATCCGAGAGGTGGCCTGTGTGAGAAGGGAAGGAAACATTCTGAATCTCTAGGAAGCTGCACACAGAAAACACCCAGAAACTCACTCTGCTTTCTGCAGACTGGGCTAATGTGAACTTCCTAACTGAACGCTGTGTCATTCCAAAAAGTCTGGACTTTGTAAACTTTCCTAAAAACCAAGTGTCCACATTTATAATGAGCCTATGGCCATGATGTCACACAGTCCTTCCTCTGTAGCAGCTCTTCTCCACACTACATTCTCCTCCTGGCAGAATCTGATGTGCACAGGAAATGCCACCTTCACCTTTGGGCCATGATAAGAAGAGTGTGAGCTGCATCACGTCAAGGCTGCCTCCCTGTGTCGTTTGTCCTTATATTCTATAGGCAAACCTCAACTGCTGCCATTCATCATCTGTTTGTTTGAAAGTCTCCATCCCTCCCTCTGTGAAGTTATAGAAATATGTGATCATCGTAATATGGAAATAGGTGATCATAACAAGGAAGAGGAGAGGGAGGGAGAGAAGAGGGGAGAGCTGAGCCCTTAGAACACAGCAATAATCTAAACACTTTGCGTTGTCATTGAATCCTCGTAGCATCCCTCTGAGGAGTGTACTTTCCTTGTCCCCATTGAGTAGAAATTGATACCAAAAATCTGATGGTCTGGAGGGTGTGGGATGTGGGCTTGAACATTCATTCTGACATAGGAGCAGGCTTTATTGACTATTGACTAGTTGTTGACAAAGTGTTTCACACTCTGTTTAGCTTTGGATTTTGTTTCTTTTTACAGCATCCATCATGCTTCATGTTACTGATTTTATTCTCATTGAAATTGGTTTTGGACTTCTTTTCATCTCCAGTTTTATTAATTTGGGTCACATCTCTATTTGTTTCAGTGCCTTTTAAATATTCAGTTGAGACCACTTGCATTACCAATGATCATTGAGAGGGTTATCTATTTCCTACAGTTGGGTTGGTTATCATTCCAGTTGTGGGGTTTATTGTTCCTCCTCCTCCTCCTCCTCCTCCTCCTCCTTCTTCTTCTTCTTCTTCTTCTTCTTCTTCTTCTTCTTCTTCTTCTTCTTCTCCTTCTCCTCTTCTCCTTCTCCTTCTCCTTCTTCTTCTTATGTTTGACAAAATTCAAACTGGGAAACTACTTTTTGGGGGGGGGTTGACAATACGGATTCTTTCCTACAACTCATTTTTTCATGTCTCATTATAAATGTATTTCTTCCTTTACTCAACTATATTAAATTACCTTTATTCTTCCTTCATGTACAAAACTTCTTTGAGTATTTTATAACACATTTTTAATGAATTGCCTTGGTTCATGATTATTTGAATCCACCAAATGAGAGAATAGGATAAAATTAGCCATTTATTCCATAGTATAGTGTAGTAAAGCTTCCCTTTATTTTAGCAGTCTATGTACCTAAAAGGAGGTTAAAATTAAAGAATTATGGGAGCCATAACTATTGTGATACTAAGAAGGGGAGAAACCAAGGCAAAGCATTCTTGGTAATCTTAGAGCACATGTATTCCAATCTGTCAACATAAATTACCATTACTAGCCATATACCCAGAAATAAGCAAGTCTTTGATGTTCGAGGAACAAAAATTGGTGGTATGTTACATCAAACACAGGATTAAACACAATGGTTTTGTAGAAATGTACATTATTATGATTCATACCATATAATCCCTGAAACTGGATAGAGGCAGAATTTTATGCCCATAACCATACACCTTAGTGTTCACGTATAACGGCTTATATCTGCAATGACAGAAGGACTTTCTACCTCTTTACAGCGAGTGCCAAAGCTCACTTGGCTTTCATTGCAAGGAATTCAGTCTTGGGGTCTAGAGATAGACAGAAAGCAAGAAAGCCAAGAACATGTCGCATATCCAGTGCTATGGTGCCAATTCCCACAAACTGGATGACTCATTCCTCAAAAGCAAGTAGTGGTCATGGCAACTTGGCTAGACTCCAGACAGCTTTCATAAATGTCACAGAAACTATATGTGCCATCGGTAGAAACATGAGGAGTATTTCCCCTGGCAAAATCAATTCTTTTTCATGCTGCTGGCCATCAAGAGAGAGCTGTTTCTGCCCTTTCTCTTAGAACTGTGACTGTGATGCCAGAAGACTGGCCTGGCCATATTTCTCAGAGAGGGAAAGGAGATGGGGTGTTTCTCAGTGCTGAGGTCATATAGAGCAATTTAGGAATGCTTTGGAAACTGGAGTTAATGGTAGCTAGGTCAAATTCTAGACTTATCTCCCTTATCCAATAATACCCCTTCTTATGTGAAGAATGTAGAATCTCTGCACTATGGGTAAAAGCCTTAGATGATGACTGGTACAGGCATTTCTACCAGGGATAACAGGGATACTCCCCTCTGCTGCCTCTAAACCTCACTATATTTAAAAACTTGGATCTTTTACCTTCATTGCTGTTATGCCGAGATGGATTTCCCAGCTTCCCCAGATCAGAATAAAAGAATGGAGAAAGGAAGAGATGTCTGCCCCTGTTATTCTAAAAGAAAAACTGTGTATATGCTGGTCAGTTTCCTCTTAACTGGCTCGTCTGAACTGGGTGACATCATCACAGCTGGCTCTAAGGGAGACAAGAAAATGGTCATTTGTACAGGACAAAAGGCATTCATGAAGAAAAGCAGCCAAGTGGGGTTGACTTCTAGGGATGGGGAAATTTGCAGAGTTGCTGTCAGTGGGGCCACCAGTGTGCGGAGAGGCTGTGTAGAGCCGGGCAGCACCTAGAGAAACAGTACTATGCAAATCACTGGGATGAGAATTTAAATGGCTCATGATGTTCCCCTTCAAGCATGAGTTCAAATCACCCTAGTTTCCCAAGAAAACTGCCAAATAAGGTCACACAGCTGGTACCAGGAGAAACACAGGACCAGCCCAGGAAGACTAACCCTCAGCTGAGTCTGTTTTTAGCTCTGGGGAAGATGCCCTCTGTCCTTTTGTTCTCCCTCTCCTCAGGTGAGGTTCACATGGGCGAAACTGATAGCTCTTTATGCAAAACAGTTGACCTTCACTGGCAGCTATTTGCCTGCATTCATTGCTTCTGTTCCTTTACCTTTTTCTTTTTACTTGAGTCAGAGTATAGCTCATTATGTAACCCATGCCTGGCCTTAAAGGGCCAGTAATCCTCCTGCCTTGACCTCCTAAGTACTGAACTGTAGGCATGAGCCATTTATGCCCAGTTGTTTTGCTGTGTTTCGTGTTACATTTGATGCTTTCTCAGCATCCTTTAGAGTTGACCCTAAGAAGAGGGAGGGAAGTTAGAGCCTGGCTTCTGCCTAGACCTCTTTCTGTCTTAGAGCACATGATTTGATAGAGGAAAAAAAGATAACCATTGGATAGCAGAGATTTAATGTTGCTATAAATTTGAGGGGAGAAAAAAGTCCAAGAAAAATCCAAACAACAACTAGAACTTCCCGTTCTGTATAAACCCTCCCTCTCTATTAGGGGGATTTTCACAAAGCACAGCTAATAGTGAGTAGTTGCAATAGTGGACTAAACCTGAACTTGAGGTCTTTACAACCTCAGTCCTTACAAGCACAGGTCTTAGAAGTTAATTCCCTTAGCCTCTGAGTCTGCAAAGGGCCTGTGGGAACAAAGGGAAGAGCCCAAGTATAAACAGCTGCCTAAACCTGTTTGGAAACCACCACCATTTCTCAGCTATCAGAGAGTTAAGAAGGCCAGCTTGAGTGCAGCCATGAAGTTGGGGTATCTTATTTCGGAACAGAAGTTCTATAATTTCAGCTTGCCTCTGACTGCCCAGCTCCACACTGAGTCCTGTGGCTGCCTGTGGGACGTGTAAGCAGATCCAGGGCTCACTTGGCAGTAATGCTCTTTGAAAAAGCATTGTGTTTTCACTTTTCTCTCCTCCGGCGAAGTTCCCATGAATTAGACAGCAAGGCACTTTATGCAAAACGGCTGACCTTCACTGGCTCTGATTTGCATTGTCATCGGTCCTTTATTCTTCTAAAGTGCCTTCATTTTGCATAATGTTATAATGATATTCAGGCTTGGCAGTTAGCACTATTTCATTTCTCCAATTATAGCCATTTTAGGCAAAGCTATAGATAACCTTCAGAAACCCATGCCTGTATGATCTTTCATTCACAAGGAGGAAGCAATGAAATTGGTCTCTTTTTTAAAAGGTGGATAAAAATGAAAAGCTCATTGGGAGTGGAAATGTGAACTCCAAGAATAGATTTTTCTTTCCCTTCATGGGGATTAAGAAAGTGATGTATACACCGCCATGAAAATCTCACCGCCATGAAAATCTATGCATCATTGGGTAGTTACCGTAGTAAAGCTTATGATTAAAGCAGGGGCCATTCTTCGAGGAGCATAATCCTGAGCCACTGGTGTGTATCTGGAAGGGTGTCTCAATGGACCATCTATCTTTCAACTGTCCCTATGGGACATCAATGCCTTCCTCATGCTAGAGATTAAAAACAAGTTAGTGGGCAGTAACATAGCACATAGCTTTCTGTTTCTTGTGCTACCTAAAATGACATTCTTACTGCTTCATCTATTAAAGTCAGTTCTAGGAAGCTAGAGACAGAGACTCTGAGAGGTAGAAATGGAAAGGGGCTTAGGAGAAGGGGTAAGGATACAACCTCAAATCAAATGTCAATCATCTCATACATTGCTAATACAATTTGGATGTGCTAAGCAGCAGAAGGAAACATCAACTTTTTACACCGTGTATCAAATGTCACCTATTCTCCAGATACTAAGTTAGGTATAATCAACACAGATTGTACCCATCTTCAACAAGGCCTAGATCCTTGTCAGGATATTGTGGTGAGCCAAGGAAACCACTTGATGTAGGTTATGGCAAAGCAGAGACCTTGAAGTTCTGGAGCAGAAATAAGTTAAACTTTGATGCTTGACTCCTTCATTTCTCTACTACTGTTTCACTCTCCCTCACCTCACTTAAAAATTTTAAATACTCAATTTAATGTTTAAGAAAAATACTGTACTCATGCTAGGCTGGTTGCTAGAAAAGTGGATCTAATCAGTTCCAAAATAACTTATTGAAATTAAGACCATGTTTTAATTGCTGTTCTTTTGTTCAGCGCTGTCTTATATCTGCTATCCTCTAAGCATTTGAGATCTTAGATTACAGGACCTATGAATCAAAGCAAAGAAAGAAGCCCCTAGGTTTGATGTTGAGAATACAATGAACATCATTTCTTCTAGTATCCCTATTTTGTTTTACCTTCCCCATGGCTGCTCAATGGCTACATACGTCCATGAATAATGAACACTTCTCTAGACTTTCCTCCATTCAGTTGTATCACATGCTTCTACCATCCCCAAAGTCAGACCAATATCTCAGTTCTCACTTTCTCAAAACTTGAGTCTGCTCCAAGCTCTAGCTCCAGCCCTGCTCTATCATACCTAACTGTGCTGTAACCTATAGCATCCCAATGCTACCAATCAAACCCTCTCTGCAGCAGCCTGGTCCTCTCAAGTCACACCGAAGTCCCACTCTTTAGCTTGCAGCCAGGCTGCATCATGGTGTCCTTCATGAAATCTCAGCAGGACTATGGGCTGGAGACCTCTGCTTAATGTGGCCACCCAACAGAGCCAGCGTCCTTGTGTCCTTTTTCAGTGTGAGGGATGAGGGTCCCCTCCCATCTCTGACTTCCGTCTCATTCTTCTGGGTTCAAAGGTGGTGAGTTTCTCCCATTGTAGAAACCTGGCTAAGGGAATCCAGCCTCCTCTCACTACCATCTTCCCTGCACAAAACTGGCCGACTGGATGTAGGGAGACAGGGACATTAAACTCAATTGTCAAGTATCTGTAAATATAATCCCTTTTGCCCTTCAGTATCTGAGCTATCAGTTCCCAAATACTAGAGCAGCAATGTCTTCCCCATTTTGCAGCTAAGAAGAAAGACAAAAATCAATAAAATTGAGGGCACGTTTGTCTCACCACCTCAGGCACAGTGCATTTTAGAAATTTTCAAACTAAATGTGTCATATTTTTTCTTTGTTTCTTTGACAGGTATTAGCCTGTTCCTGCAAAAGAGAGATGTCCTTTCAACATATCATTTCCTTGGGCAATTTTCTTCTCTCCCCCTCTCTCTCTCTCTCTCTCTCTCTCTCTCTCTCTCTCTCTCTCTCTCTCTCTCTCTCTCTCTCTCTCTCTCTCTCTCTCTCTCTGTGTGTGTGTGTGTGTGTGTGTGTGTGTGTGTGTGTGTGATTCCATCCACCTCAGAATGTGGCCACAATCTTTGATTTCTAGACTCAACACTTCATTCTTGTTTTGTGAAGCTTTATGTCCATTTCATAGTTTCACCTGATAGAAATGTGGGTTCCTCTACTAGGTGAATATTCACAATGGAATTTACTTTAAATTCCTGTTCAAACCACATTTTCTTGTAACAGCTTGCTAAAATTTGGGGGTCTTCTTTCATCATCACTTTTTGCTGTCTGGATTCTTGACTAGTTTACATTCTTCATCTCCATGAGATCTTGCCTTTTCTTCTCCATCCTTCATCTTCTGCTATGTACTACAATCTCATGGCTTCTCACTGTCCCACACTAATGTCAAGCAGGTATTGCACAGTTCAGAGGCACAGTTCTATCTTGGCACCCTAGTAAGCCAGATATTCCCATAATTAACCTTAGAATACTTCTCTTATCACCTGTACTGTAATACATTTTCCATGGAACTGCTGAAACTGACCTTTGTGCTCCTTAAAATGGGCTTTCCATCATTGTGCAATAGCTAATAATATCTTTTCTGTCTTAAATAAGTATCCAAGCCTCTTCACTTGGGCCAGTAAACCTATCCATCTAGACCAGTGGTTCTCAATCTTCCTAATGCTGCAGCCCTTTAATACAGCCCCTCATGTTGTGGAGAATCCCCAACCATAAAATTATTTTCATTACTACTTCATAACTGTAAGTTTGCTGCCATTGTGAATAATAACATAAATATTTTTGGAGGTAGAGGTTTGTCAAAGCAGTCAAAACCCACAGGCTGAAAACCAATGATCTAGACACATTCTGAATACAAACTATTTCTGAACCTTTGCTTGGTTTTCCGAAACCCAGGAAGACTTTTCATCTTCACCACAGGACACCTCTGCAGTCATAAGAGTGTGTGACCAGCTCAGGGGAACCTCTGTTGGTCTACAAATACAGATTAGGTTAGGATTCCTTCCATGGCAGGCCAAAGTTTTAGGAGATTTCACTTTTCTCTGGCTTTCTCTTTCCTTGAGATAAAACCACCCAGTGAAAACGGTTGCCATGGTTTCCCCCATTTCTCACTCTCTCCTCACACAAGGGAGACTCATGGATTTGGGAGAAGGAGCTGGTCAAGTCTTTCCTGAACCATCCCCCCCCTTTTGGGGGGGGAGGATGGTTGTTTGACTTCTGCAAGCACTCATTCTGCTGTCCTCTCCACAGAGCGTGAGGGTTTGAGCAAGCTTTGTGAAGAAACCCGGTTCTTAATAACATTCTGGTGTCATATCATGCAATCCCATTTCTCCTTCTCAGTAGAGATAACATGTTGATACCTTTGTGTTTCCTCTGAGATAAAATGTTACTTGGAAGAGAAAACAGAGCCTTCTGGATCCTTCCCTGTGGTTTTTCACATGGTCAGAGTTAGCTTTTTTCTTTAAGGGAATGCATCATTTTTTTTAATTATTGTGTTTATTTTTAGTTTATTTTTGAGATTATGTTTTAATTTTAACATTTCTCTTTCCTTTCCTCCATTCAAACCCTCCTGTATCTCCCCCCTCCCACAAGCCTGCTCTTCTTCAATTCATGCTTCCCCTTTTCATCAATTATTATTGCGTGCCTGTGTGTGCACATGCGTGCATGTGTGTTTACATATGCATAAAGATATGTATTCCCGAGTATAACCTGCTGAGTCAATGTGCCACTTTATGTAGGCCTTCAGGGCACCAGACAACCAATTGGCGTGTTCTTCCCTGGAAAGGGCTAACTCTCCTGCTCTCAGCTTTACTAAGTGGCCTGTAGTTCTTTGTGTAGGGCTGAGCCCTGTGGCCTTTTCTTCTGAAGGTTGGCATGTCTGTTGCTGTCATCCTCATTCAGCTCTTGTTGACATGGTCATGTTGGTGAGACTTTATGCATGTGGCTTCCAGTGTTCCTAGGAGACACATTCTCACAGCAAACTCCTGATCCCGGGGCTTCTACAATCTTTCCGCCATCTTTTCTTCAATTTTCCATGAGCCTTTGGTGTGGTAGTATTTTGGGACTTGAGTTCACAATTCTGCATATTCACTGGTTGTATAGTGGTTCCCATTTGTTGCAAAAAGGAAGTTCTTTGATGACGGGTGAAGACTCGAATTATCTATGGATATAAGGACAAATGTTTATAGGCTGTTATTAGGGATTATGTTGGTTTAGTAAATTAATGGCTGTGGATTCTCCTCCAATAGCCACATCTTCACTAACACTGAGTTTATAGCTAGGTTTCTAGTACCTAGACATGGTATCGCTCTTGTTGACTGTGTAATTAGTCTGATTAGAGAGTCATTGGTTACTGCTAAGGTATGTGTGCCACTACTGCACCAGATAGTGAATCATGGTTTCTTTAGCAATCAAAACTTACTTTCCATCTCTGTGATTAACCAATGGCAGCAGCAGCAATAGTGTGTTTGTTTTGGGAGTCTCTTTGCCAGGCCTGGCCAACAACTCAAAGGAGGGCTTCCCATGTCTGGCATTGGGGTTTTGTCAGATGGTCTTTGGTTCTTTGGAGAGTCTTGTTTTTTTTTTTTTTTTTTTTTTTTGACTTCTTCTGCCTAACCTACAAATTCTTATGACATGAGGACCATGCTTCCATGCTTCTCTTCCTTTTTGATTCCCCTGTGTCCCTTGCATTAGCTCAATAAATAGTTTAAGTAAATTAATAACTGAATAGATTACAATCTTGCATTACATTGATTGTTCATCATACATCTTTATATCAACATTACACTAATAAGTGAATGAATGAATGGCATATGCTTGCATGCTCCACTTAATTAACTGAGTCTTTACCACATTGTCCACTAACTCATGAAATATGTACCTCAGGATGGAGAAATTGCTCAGCCATTAAAGGCTAGGCTCACAACCAAAAAATATGAAATATGTACCTCAGAAGTTTACTGTGCCAACCAACGTTAGCTACCACCTGGACTGTCTCTTAGCTTTGAGAATTTTACTTTTCCTTGCTTGGAACATTCCATGTCTTCCACAGTGGCCTGGACATGATTAACCATAGTCCTTGGTTTTGACTCACACAAAGCATAGTATCAAAGAGCTAGTGGCAACATCTCTTACATTGGTTTTCCCTTGCTGCTTTTCTTTTCAGCCTTTATGGACCAGCTCTGACTCTTGCAGTGACTTAAATAAAATAGTGTTTCATTCAGCCTTGCTCATCACCCACAAACTGATATTGTCATTTAGAAAGCCAGTGATGTCTACAGAAAATGAAAAATACTTTTTTTGTCTGAATTTTGCAAATTTAACTGTGTTATTTTAGCCTGAATTCAAATCCCCTTCCCAAGTAATTTTCAGTCAATAGTCAGTGTGATATATTTCATAATACACTTTTTATAAGTTTATATTGTTTAATTACATTTTGCATCCCAAACTCAGCTCTCCCTCCTCCCTCCTAATGCCACCCATCATCTCCCACCCCCAGCAGGAACTCGTAATACATTCTTACATTAGCTTATTAGCAATCGTTTTGTTGAGATTATTTATCTCTATGGACTGGCCTAGTATTTTGATGAAGGAGGAAATCACTAATATGAATATGACTCTTTTGTGGGCTTTATGTCTGTTACCATTAGCACAGGGAAGGAAACCACAACAGAACTTCCAAGCATAGCCAGAACATTCGCATCACAAGGTGATTGTTTATTAGTATTTAACATATGATGAATACTCTTTATCTATTTGTTCCTGTCCCACAAACTATTTCTTAGCTTCATGGCTTCATTTTCAGCCCGATGACTACATAGATCACCTGGAAAATTCTTCTGATCTCAGCTGCTCTTGTCTGACCTGGACTGGGTTCATGTATTCATTTTCAGTCAGTTGATAAGCAGACAGCTCTGCTGACCTTGGTTGACCTTTCATCTCATATATGTGATGGAGGACTGATCTGGAAACCCCTTTGTGTGACCATTTAGCTATCTTGTCCTTTATCTTCCAACAGACCAGTTCAGGCCTAGTCTCATGGAGCTGTTAGGAGTTACTTCCCAGCAAATCCAATCATGCAAGAAGAAAAGCAGAAACACTAAAGAAATTTCTAAGCCTTGACTTCAGGTGTGTTTGCTTGTGTTTTAAGGACTAAAGCAAAGACATTTCTGTGCCCCAAACTAGAAGAATGGGGCCACATTTTAAAGAGAAAAGCCTGAGGATAGCAAGGAGTCAATACGTTGGGATACCAAATGTGACTTATTTACCACCTCCTCTGTTGTTTTCTAACAATACATGTCTTGTGAGACTATAGCAGCAAAGTCCTTCACAGCTTAATCCTTTTTGAAAATAGCATCACCATCACCACCAAGAACAAATAGTCTTCATAGAATACGAAGCACTAGAGTGGAACTATGAGTAAGTCTTCATATTTAATCCAAATAGCTCCCTAGAAAGCTGTATTTATCAAAATTTGGTGCTTTAGTTCAAAACCCCATAGGCTTAATGTAAGACTACTCTATGTGTAAAAGCAGACTTGAAATCATGTCTCCTGCAACATCACTTATCATGATGATAGCCTCTTGTCATATAGTGCTCTTGTCTCCCAGTAAAAACTCTTTGTTGAAGAGTCTATATACCAAATCCCTTCCCGCAGCACAAATTATTTGAATGGCCAAAGGGTATGTGAATGTACAAGTATGTGTGAAATTGAGAGGTGCAATGAAGAGCATAACTCAGGGATCATTTCTCAGTAATGGCTCACAAGTCATCTTGTGCCAAGTCCTCAGGCCTTTCAAATCTCAATGTCTCCTCTCAAATTGTTGCTAGGCAACAACAACAGAATCTGCTTCTGGAAATATCCCTCTGTACCAGGCCAGGCTTTTCCATCCCTGTTTTCTTTAAGGTACTAGATCAAGAAAGGAAAGCTTTGCATGTAATCATAGCCAAACCATATTTAATGATAGGTAAGGAGGGGGAAGGGTATAGTGTGCAAGGAATGCCTGCTGCTTAATAAGGGTCTGACTTAGGGTATGCTTGTAGTTAATAAATTCTTCAGCAGAATGCTTGAACTAAAATGTTGTTATATACAAATTTCATCTGTCTGCTAAATAAGTCTCCGAAGTGATCAAGAAAGTCCACTAAGACAGCCTTTAGATTTCTGTGACCTTACTAACACTATGTGTAAAGAGAAGCAGTACAAAATGCAACATAGTACTTTTTGTAAGTTTCTTATTTCTGCTCAGTCCCAGTTCCATTGTATGTTCCAAGGACCCCTAGAGTGCCCAGGTGACAATTTAACCCAAGGTTGACAAAGGTTTTCCATAAAAAAAAAAAACAGATGGCAAGTATTTTAGGATGCTTCAGCTATATTGTATGGTCTACATTGCAACTCTGCTATTTGGCACAGATGCGACATAAGAAAGTACATAGATGAATGTGTAGAGATGTTTTCTCATAAAACTTTATTTATAAAACAGAGTTAGGACTGCAGATTTTGACAGTAGATCTGTCTGCCAGAAAGTCTGTGAAAATTTGAGTTGCCTTTCTTTGGAGAAGTTTGGCTTCTGAGTAGTGAGGTATGAGTGACCCTGACACAGAAATGAAATCTTTCCTTCCCCTTAGCCCTCTGCAGTTGGGATATGTGCATCATGGCTGGGAATCAAGGCTAGCTAGTGGATTTGACATAAAAACAATGGATTTCTACTGGAGAAACAGAGTCTCATAAAGAGTTAGGGCTTCAGAAGAACCATTCATCCTCTGATGAAAGCTCAATGTTTCTACTACCAACTAGCTGACCAAAGTTCTTGGAGATGTAAAATCGATGAATTTGACTAAAATACTTAAAAACCAGTAGATTCATTGCAGGAAGACATGAGGCCTGGCCCTCATCTTGCTGCCAGCACCCTATCCCAGATGGTTATTTGAGATTAAGAGTGGGCTTTTCCATCCAGGAAACAAGTGAATCTGGCAATTCTTTGAGGGTCATCTGTGTTCCTATCTGAATCAAAACAATATAAGTGCATTTTCCAAAGTAGATTGTCTACATCCTCCCCAGAACCATAACTTCTATGGGCTGATGCCTGCTGCTAATCGTGAATGGACCGAGGTCCAGGTGTACGTGCATATGTGTGTGTAGGGGGCGTCCTTAAAAGGTGGAAAATGCTTGAGTCCCTGGTCAAAGGAGATTCTTCAGAGTACAGGCACCCATGGGAGCCTCTGTGTGCTGTGGTCTTCCACTCCTTGCTCAAGAAAAAGTGCAGCAAATGATAACACAGAATTCAGCAAATGATAACACAGAATTCAGCAAATGATAACACAGAATTCAGCAAATGATAACCCAGAATTCAATAGAGCTGTGCAGAGCTTCAGAACGGGTAACAGCCTCACCTGTACCTCAACTTGGAGGGATGGTGCCTTGGCTTAGGCACATGTTACCTAACAATCTGTAAAGGGAAAACATCATAACTCCACACCCTTTTCCTCCGGCCAAGATATGAATTTGGAGTTCTCCCCACATGCCTTTCCAGGGAGGTGGCTACAGCTGATGGGACCCTCCTGCCTGCAGCAACAGGCCCTAGAAGATTCATCATCACAGCCCTGAATCCTGCACAGCTCCTCTTAGCTCAGCAGCTAAGTAGCTAGGAGAAAAGTGTGTGTGTGTGTGTGTGTGTGTGTTTTGTGTGTAGTGTATGATACATGAGGTACTTTGGTCTGTGGCATGTGTACATATGTGTTAGAGAGGTACCTGATGTGTAGTGTAGGTGGAAAATTTGGTGTGAGTGGCAGTAATATTCTGTAGAAGGTGTGTGTGTGTGTGTGTGTGTGTGTGTGTGTGTGTGTGTATGTAAGGGGTGAGAGTCTGTGGCATTTATCTGTATGGAGAGGGGAATGTGAAAGAAACCATTAGCCAAGAAAGTTATAATCTATTCACCCAATAATCTCTACTAGGTGCCAGCCTCAGGCTAAGTTCTGAAAGTGAAGAATTGGCCCCTACCTTTAAAGCCTTTGGGGATCAAGTCACAGCTGTTCACTTTCTCTGCCTCCATTCCACAGCATCTTCTTTGAAATAGACACTGTGATTATTCCCATTTCATCACCAAGGTAGACTGAGGCTAAGGTGGCTAACTATGGAGCCATGTAACAAATATCCAAAATGTAAACTCAACAAGGTCAACCCAATGCTCATTCAATTAAACATTGTCACCACAGCTCACAGGTTTTGTTAGGAGTTTTGCACAGGGCATGAGGCAGACAATGACCATCTTCCTGTTGTGCCAGAGACCGAATTGCCCAGGCAAGTCAGTGAGCATGAGAGCTGAGGTTTGAACACATTTGCTCGTGGTGTATGCTCTGAGTATTCTGTGACCTTGTTTCTAAGTGACAGACAAACACGAACTAGGTGACAATACACAGGATGGGTATACGAGGGTTAACAAAAGGAAGGGTTAACTTTCCCAGGGAGGCAAGGAAAAGTCTGCATCTGTACATCAGGGAATTTGACTGGGAGAAACACGGAGGTCAGCATCCTGGCTTCCAACAAAGGGAGGGAGAGTCTGGAGGTTGTCAGTCCATACCTGTGTGACTTGTCCTACTTTGGGCAAGGAGCAGTGTTGTGTTCCTGTTGCCGTTTCTTTGACTGTAAACTTCTTTGATGGAATGAGAAAGCCACACACCAGCTGTGTCAGCAGCCGCAAGACATGCCCTTCTGCTTAAAGGTAAAGCATGGTTGATGTTAGACAAGTCACACAGTGAACAGGGAAAAATCAAAGGAGGCAAGTGTGTGCCCACCAGTGCTGTCCAGAGAGCAAGACACTGGAGCGTTAGCAGCAGCCCTGGCTGTTCATTTGGTGCTGGGTTAAGCAAGCCTATTTTAAGTCTTCCCAAAATAACTGGAAAGCATTGAATTAACCCGTGATCACCAGGTGTCGGCTCTGGGCAGCTTCACCTCTTTGTGAGGCTTCTGAGTATTAATGACTAGAACCTACAGTTTGCTAAAATGTGTTTGTTAGGAAAAGGAGAAAGTACAAAAATATGTAAAAAAAAAAAAAAAAAAAGAAGAAATAAAAAAGTCAAGTGTGTATAGAAACTGCAGTAGAAGTAGTCAGGAGACTAGCCAAGCCGTCTGTACATTTTCTGCGTATGTGTGGACACCTGTGTGTGGACGTCTTCTTCCAGCTTGCACTACTGAGTTTCCTGGGCTTGGAGAGCACCGCCTGTCCAGGCAGGTCACTCCTAAAGCTCAGATTCTTAGAAAGGTTCAGACTACATCCATCGATCACCCCAGTTCTAATTGCTGAACCAAGTCAAAGTCAATTATGAACAACTGTCAGTGACTTCAAATCCTTTTTGGAAGAATGACTTGAAAAGCAAGCACGTATGTATGTAAAATACAGAAGAGATAAACTTTCACCCACATAAAAAATGCATTGGTTATTTGAAGATGACTAATAAATCCCTCTAATCCTCTCTTCTGCATCTGGTTGGAACAGCACACCCACCTGGCTCCAATCTCCAGACCGAGAGTATCTTGACTCTCCCAGACACATGGGCAAGCATGTGCAGGGCCAGCTGGCAGGACCATTACATCTTAAATAGTCTGTGTCTGATGCCAGCCTTCGGGAAAATGGGATGTGTCTGGGGGGTCAAACTCAATAATAATCCATCAGCACTCGTTGCTACCTTCCTACTCTTAGCTAGCCTGGTGCTCAGGTCCACGGTCAAGTTCTTCCATTGCCCAGTCTTGCTGCCATCTCTTGAGTGGGCTCTGGACTTCAAACATTACAGTGCTTGGGTCCATCCCTACCAACCTGGCTTAATCTGACACCAACGTCTTGCACTCGGGTTCCAGTGCCCCTAGGCAGTCTAACACAGTTGACTTTTACTTCAATCTATTACAAGTTTAAAAGGAACACGGAGGACTCAAACAGACAGAAGCAATAGAGAGGTACTGGTTACCCTGTTGTTCACCATTGTGTACCTACTGGAATATACTATTTTCCACCCTTCCTGACTCAGGTTTTTCTTCCAGAACATTCTGAAAAAAATCCCAGCATCCTTTAATGAAACTGACACCCACAGCATAGGTGACACAGTACTCCTTCAACAAAGGAAGCAGGCAAAAGGAAAATGTGACAGCCCTCCATATGATTATGTAACTCACTTCCTGTTCTGGGCGGTTACTGCTTCCTTCTCTGCATGCTGTGAAATACATCTGCCAGTCAGCTGCTGTCTTCCCTTGCAGTCTTCATGTCAATTTACATTTCAGTTCTAATGTTCCCTTTTCCTTAACATGAGACAAGTTGCATCCACCAGGGCTAACCACTCCAGTTCTTCTGGAATCTTAACAGTTCCGGTTGTCATTGTAAGCACCAAGGATGAGCCTGGGACTTTGAGGTGACCTCAAATCTTGTCTTTTAAGTAACTGATGCTGGATGGTGATCATGCACATATAGACTAGTTTCACGCACACTTTGCTCAGCTGCAAGTATTATGTGCCTCCCAGTTTGCTCTGAGAAGGGAAAGCAAACAGTGGTCACAGAGCCTGGGAAATCTTTTTGGCTGGTTCACTCACTTTTTGTGTTTGTGTATATGCCTGAGTTCTTGGATACATGTGTACGGGGTGCCTGTGGATGCCAGAGGATGACATCGGGTGACTTGCTCAGTCCTCTCTCCACCTTAACTTTTGAGACGTGGTCTCCCACTGAATTCAGAGCTCACCAGCTAGGAGCTGGCCAGTGAATCTCAGGGATCCACAAGACCCAGAGCTGGAATTAGAGACATGTGCCCCTGATCTTAGCTTTTTAATGTGGGGATGGGGAACCTCAATTCTGGCCCTTACATCCGTGTACCAAACGCTTTACTGACTGAAGCATCTCCTTGCCCTATGAACATCTTTTAATAACCATGTGTCACTACCTCGGGGGGGGGGGAGCAAGAGGGGATGACTTCTTGTGTCCTTTCTCTTGAAGTTCACATTTTTGAACTGTATTTCTGAACTGTGTCTTGAAGGAAGGTTATTTTCCTTGAAAGACCTGACATATATAAGAAACAACCAGTTTTCATCACTGCCATTAGTGAACATGTCTCCTGCTCTAAGTAAACAGCCTCTTCATAATTCTCATCGTGACACAAACTTCTGACACATCTCCTCCACATCTCAAGGCCCTCAGTATTCTGGATGTTTCTTTTGGAACCCTTACTGCAGTCCGACTTGTGTTTACTGAAGAGGTAAAATGTCCAGACATGCACATAAGTCCACAGACTGGGTTCCCACAACCACACAACTAATTGTAAGCATGCATTTCTTATAGCTGGAGCTGGGTTTTAAATGTCTCCCAAATTTTAGGCTCAGTATATCCCACGAAGGAACCAAGGTTGTAAATGGGACACCCCTCTTGTCACATGCTATTGTCACAAAGGTCGTTTTCAAGACCTCTGGCCCTCAGCGTCGTAATGCCATGAATTAGGTTGTGAGGGAGCACAGGGTCCCCACCTCTTCCTACATCATTAATCTCCATTCCCCTGATTATCAGTTAATCCTTATTAAACTGTTACTGGATAGGTTAGCTATGATATACCTGATAACAACTAGGGTATGAACCATGGACAGTGGGAATGCAGTGAGAGGCTTATTCAGATCTATCCCGAAGGGAGAGAGAAATGATGTAAGCTGTCCTTCCTCTTGTCACTTAAGACTCTATTCTAATTTAGGCTTTGGAAGGCTCTCAAGCTTAGTATTTCAGCCCAGTGGGCAGATCTATCTACTCCGTGGTTGCACAGATTTTGATCATGAATGCATGCATGTTGTTACTCCTCCACGGATATAAAGCAGAGGGGGTGCTTACATTGTGCAGCCTGAGCAGCCACGTACTCCCTTTAAATCTCAGTCATTCAAGCAGGCTGTCTTCCTGGGGAAAGAAACTGAACTGGACCTGTGGCGGCAGGCTCACATCCTGTTTTTGCCTCTCGTGCACAGGATAAGCTGCAGAAAGCTGTGTTGTCACTCTGCATCATCCCTACCCCCTTTGTAAACTGGCAATAATAATGTACCCCACAGTCAGTGCCAGTTTTATAATTAATGTAAGACTAGAGTATTGGCCTGGCAGGAAAATGTTTCGGGGGACCGACCATAGACTTGGTGCTGGTTAACGAATCTCTTCCTGTGATAAAAACACCATGGCCAAGAGCAACTTGGGGAGAAAAGGGTTTGTTTCATCTTAATACTCTTAGGTCATACCCTAGATCACACCCTATTACTGAGGAAGGGCAGGGCAGGAACTCAAGGTAGGAACCAGGAGGCAGGAGCTGATGCAGAGGCCATGGATGAATTCTGCTTACTGGCTTGCTTCCTGTGGTTTGCTCAGCCTGCTTTCTTATAGAAACCAGGACCATCTTGCCTACAGTTGTCACTGTTCCCAGTGGAATGGGCCCTACCACATCAATCATTAATGAAGAAAGTCTCCTGCACATTGGTCTAGAGGCTAATCTGTCAGAGGCATTTTCTCACCTGAGGTTTCTCTTCCCAGATAACACTGCGCTATGTCAGGTTTATAAAAACCAAACAATAATAGAAATCAAAGCAACAACAAAAGAAAGCAGCCAGGACAGACCCGCAGTTGGTAAGAATGACAATGAAGCTTGCTTTTTCTGAGGTGAGATGGATGGGATAACTGAACCCACAATCTGCTTGATATGTAGAACTAAAGCCTTCTCTTTCTACTGCAATGGAGTAGTCGTCGTTATCTCTGCAGGTACTAACATAGTAGAACATAATTCTCGATGGTGATGTCCTAGCACATCCTCAAAGAATTAAAATAACAGACTAGCCTTGAGCATGAGTCTATGTTGAGCCAGGACCTTTGTGAGTACAAAGAACTTGAGAAATTCACCCTTGGATTAACCTCCACCCAATAGGTAGCACCCCGTAGGACAGTAGCCAAAGAAACGTGATCACACACTCTCTCTGGGAATAGTGTTAAGACCTGAGATGACTGAGGTGCACCATGCTGGTTGGAAGCTATGTGACTCGGTCCTCTAGCTCTTAACTCATGGCACTTGAGGAGCTAAGGATCCAGACTTGATTTATCCCAGCTTCATCGGGATTTCAAGCTGAATTTGTGTCGGCCACAGAGAGCTGCCTTAATAAATGTCTAGTGGGCAGATAAGTAAAGAATTAATGGGCAAATGAGAAAAGCAATGGCATGTTTTCCAAGTCTATCTTAATTAGTTTTATTTCCTCAATTCACTACCTGTCCCCAGAGTAAATCAACCCAAGGGCAAGATTCGAAAGCATTTTATACTCATGATTGTCGGGCATATGAGAAGACTCAAAAACATTTTGCAACTTTAAAATTGAATCTTTGCCTATACTGAACAGAGGCTCTAGGTGAGAACCTACTGCTATTATTCTGTAATGGACATAGTATTACAATGAGTCCTTGTGACTCATTATTATAATCACACATTATTAGTGCAGCTCTCAGCTGTAAAAAAGGAAATTCTATTCCCTGTAGATGTTGACCAACCATGTTTCAGTGAATGGCCACACATTTAAGAGTATATGGGAAGCACATGAATAACTTGATAGGGTTAAAAAAAAAAAAACAGAGGATAGGACACAAAGTTTAGTGGGAAGTAAAGGGGGTGTTTCTAGGAGGAGTTGGAAAAGGGAGTAAATATGATCCTAATACAGTGTGTAATATCCAAATACACACAGGGTAAGGAGAGAGAGAGAGAGAGAGAGAGAGAGAGAGAGAGAGAGAGAGAGAGAGAGAGAGAGAGAGAGGGAGGGAGGGAGGGAGGGAGGAAGGGAGGGAGGGAGGGAGGGAGGGAGACACCCTGCTACATATAAGAATTGTGACAGAAATATCGCAGGAAAACCCACAGAAATAGCTAGCCTGGCTCATGGAAACTCACAGATGCTGAACCAACAACCAGGGAGCCTGCTTAGGAACAACATAGGCCCTCTGCTTATATGTGACAGTTGTGTAGCTCCTGGCAATGGGAGCAGCAGCTGTCCCTGGTGCTTTGGCTAGCTGTTAAGAGCATATTCCTCATGCTAGAATGCTTTGTCCAGCTTGAATACAGCACTGTGGGGATGCTTGGCATGAAGGCATCTTGATATGTCATGTTTTGTTGAGACCCATGGGAGGTCTATCCCATTCTGAGCAAATACAGAGGAAAGGTGGCTTGAGGGGGGCAGAAGGAAGGTGGGAAAAGGGAGTAGGAGGAGAGGAGGTTTAAGTCAGGATGTAAAATAAGTAAACTTTTAAAAAGAATTGTGGGTGTTGTCACCCAATACCTACTTGTCCCTTCTTTCTCAGTATCAGAATCCTAACTTGTGAGTGGGACATGGGTGCTGGTGATAAAAATTTTGATTCCTGCCTGGAAAGAGACTAGCTGTGGTGATATAATAAATTCCAAACAAAGGGATGTGAGCAAAAGTATTGAGAACTTTTCCTTAAAATGACGTTAGCCACAGGAGCCTGTTCTTGCCTTCCTCCTTCTTGTGTTGACAGAGTAGCCATTTTGGACACAAAATAACTGAAGTTAAAAAAACTGCAAAAGAGGCTAAGAGGACTCTGGTCTCAAACTCCAATTCTTGGGGAGCCATCACCCTTATCTGGTGTCTGTGGCCACATGCATGTGTCATCTATCCCCATGCACACTCATGTAAATTAAAACAATAAAAAGTATTTTCAAAGCACTAAGGGATTAGAGAAATGGTTAGCCTCTCTGGAGTCTAACTAAGGGAAAATGAGAACTTCCATTGTGCAAGACAACAGAATGGAGTGTGGTTAAGGGATCAAGTGCTTTCCAAAACACACAGTGCCTTGGGTTGGAACTCTAGTCTCCCTCCTACGGAATCCCCCAAACTACCAATAAAATACAGCAGCAACCTGCATTTTGCACATTCTGAAACTAATCTGGGCTTGGAAGCTGAGGCTCAGAAGGTTATAGAAACACTTTTCAAACAGCACATTGCAATAAAATGAGTACTGTTACTAGGTGTGAGAAAAAAAAATGGAGCTGTTGTCTGTCTTTTAGAACTGATTAGACTGTTGACAATCAACACATAACTTCTCTCACTGGTTGACACTTGTCTTTCCAGTGTGGACCCTGGATTAAGATGCTGACTCCAAATTTACTGCACATGATATGATAGTTCATAGACAAATATGATACTAACTCCTGGGAAAGTTTACATCAAGTTGAAGATCTAGAGAAAAGTCTGGCTGTAAACACAGCCTAAAATACTATAGATGAAGACTTTAAAATTCCCTTCTGGTTTGACCCAAACATCACCAGGCAGGTTTAACATAGCATTTCCTCAAAGGAATTTGTTCTGAATTATGTGCCTGTTTCCAAAGAATTTACTCCACCCTCGAAGTTAAAGATACACCACCAAAGGGAAGACACAAAGGAGTCTTCCAGATGCTTCAAAGGGACTTCTCTCAGGAATGTTCAGACAAGTTTTGAGGAGTTTACAGCCATCTGGATGAGGGCTAACCCTCTCCTGGAGGTGAAAAAAGTTCCATAAAGAACCAAGTATGTTTTACTGAACTCATCAGATTGGACACTTTGAAGTGGGTAAGATGAATGGTATGTGAGTTGTATAACATGTAAATTATATTCTACTAAAGTCTATTTCTTAATCTCACTGATGCATTGTGAACATACTTTTCCACAGAGATAACTGCTGAAAAGCCAGAAGAACAATTCTTGCTCCTGTAGGTTTGGAGAAATAAAAAAGCATCACTCACCCTGCCTCTTCCTGCTTGTGAGACAGTGACCTCCTGAGGCCTACGTGAGCCCCATGAGCACATTTTCTTCATTCATCTGTAGGCTCTGGGGAAGTGGGTTAAGCCTTCCTTCCTATCTTTCTTAAACAAAGATATTACAAGTGGGAGAGTTTTAAGGGAAGATAATCTCTTTATCACAGGCCCATCTTTCTGTGTACGTGCTAATGAATCCTGGACACTGACACAAACCCGGAGTCCTCAATAAACTCATTTCCTCAAGAAGATTCTCCACAGCTATGTTCTAGGAAACTGTAAAGATGTCTGGCACAGGGAGGCAGCAGAATTTATTGATAATGGAAAGAATCTCGCTGGCAAATGGAAGAAGAGAGCCCTGTTTTCTAAAAGTTCTCCCTTCTCAACTAAAACTATACACACATTGACACCCATGCTTACTTATCACTGAGAAAGGCATTTCAAGTCTGCCACCTCTCTCAATCTGACCTGTCTTCTTTGAACTAATTTATCAAGATGTATTCTATGCCAGTTACTGAGGACAGCACAAGCAAGGGTACCCACAGTACCTGGTCCAACAGAGCCGTCGGATACTGGACTTTTGCCAACAAGGAATCTAAAATTTTACAAAATTGTTTTGGACATGTGATAGAATCTAGTGATATGTGCCTCATTGAGCAAAGATGTAGCATAAATGAAAGTGTCTTCTTTGGAAGAAACTAGATTGGTTTTAGTTTTCAACAAATCTTGGGGCTTCTTGGGGGAGCCATTAATATTTGAAGCAGTCACAGAGACCAAAATGCCAAGGGGAAAAACTATTTTTATGTAATGGGAGTAGAATGGGAGACATTCAAATGGAGTTCTGTTTTTTTGAACATCTACCTGATCTCCCCACAAAGTATTTGTTTTCTTTAATTATTTAGTCCAAAAGTCCAAAGGTGATAATGAACAACTTGGGACCACATACCTTGTCCAAAGCTGCTGGCAGTCCCAGCCTTTAAAGTGATTGTCACTTGTAGAAAAAAAGACAGGAAGACAAAGTATCTTGATACTGATGCAAATAACAAAGGCTGAAGGGACATTAGAAAGCTATTTCTGACACAAAATAATATTGTACATAGTACTTCATTGGGATTATGTTCTACTGTGGATAAAAGAGAAATTTCTTACTTAAAGTTCTAATGTTTCTTGCACTTCAGCAATCTTAAGCCAGGTGTTTAAATATGGAAGCTCTGTATTCTCAGAAAGGAGAATTCTGCCTTTTTTTAAAAGAGCAATTTCCCCCATAGTTCTTAAGGGTAGATGTTCAATTTCAAAATGATGGCACATTCAGTGTCTACTGAGAACCAGCTTCCTGGAAGAGAGATGTAATCTCACTGTGTTCATCTTATAAGTGCACTGGTAGTATTTATGCAGACTCTGTTCTCATAACTTAATCCCCTTTCAATGGCTCCAGATCTTGCTCTAGCATTGAGGTCTAGTACATCAATACATGAAGTTGGAGGAGAAATAAGCATTCATTACACAACAAGCAAGACTGGCTTTGTAGCATAAGACTACAAAATTTGTAGTGGCATTTGACTTAAGTACAACCCGTTATCCTTCCCACAATGTACCAAAGGGAGATGCGAGGAGTAACTTCTCATAGATCCAGCCCTTCGTAGAAAAGTGCTCCTTTCCTCTACTTGAAGATAGCATTGCTCTCTGACATCTTCCAAGCAGACCTCATTCAGTGTTGTGCGCTCATTTATTGTGCAAATAGACTTTGCTTATAAGTAGCCAGAGACTCAGGAAGAAACAATTCTACTGCACTGAACTTCCCTTTCTTCGGTTGTAAAATGAGGACCCATGTAGCATGTGCTTCAATTATCAGCTCTCTGATTTATTAAAGCCTAGTTGGCTCAGGCAAATTTATCCCTCTCTAGGCTCTAAATATGTCAACAACTATCTGTAAAATCTGCAGGTCTCTCTAACATTTGTGTGGTCAGGACAAGAAGATGGATGCCCATGTGTGGTAAAGCCACAGCAACAAGGAAGTGTAAGGGTCACTAACTTTCAAGATCACTGTCAGCGAACTACTCTCAATCATCTTGGTCACATAAATCACACAGGGTTACGTTGTCCTTAGCTTTCTAAAAACTTGTTCTGTCATGAGGAAGGTGGCATTTTATGGCAACCAACCTGTAACTGATCCTCATGGGAGCCTTCTGAGGATGAGAAAGAAAAGGCAACACTTTCGCCAACTTGTGGACCTTTTCTGAACACAGATGCTGAATGAGCTGGAAACTCCAATGGATCTGTTCCATGTATCTGCATCATTACCCACGGAGATGAGACTGGTCAAGAGAACCCCACAAATCCTAGTTTTTTGACAACTTAAGTTATACATTTCAAAGTTTTGTGGTGACATATTCTTTATGGTTTATTAAAGCTTACCTGGGGATGCAGAAAGCAAAGTCCGCCTCAAGGTTTGGCGATCAGACAATGATGTTACACACCTTTAATCCCAGGACTCAGGATTAAGGGGTAAATGGATCTCTGTTAGTTCAAGGTCACCATGGCCTACACAAGAGTGAAGAGTAACACAGCTCAAGCCTTTGATCCCAGCACCTGGGGTCACATGCCTTAAATCCCAGCATTAGGGAGCTATGTAAGACAGAAGCAAGGTAAATCAGAGCTGGCATTCATTCTCCAGCCACATTGAGGACAGGAAGACATTGAAGTCTCAGGATTCTCTAGCCAGGCTAAGAAGAGGCAGTAGTCTGAGATTTGGTGGAGCCAGGATATCCTTTCAGTCTGAGATAGAGGTAAGAGCTAGTGGCCAGCTGCTTTGCTTTTCTGATCTTCAGCTTGAAGTTTGAACCCCAATATCTGTCTCTGGGTCTTTTATTTATCATGTTACAGTTTTTGTTGTTGGTTCATCTACTATTTAGAGATAAAATGTCTTTAACCTTGAACTAAACTTCCCTTCACATCCTCACCCATAAGGTCTTTCCCTTTGCTAGCATTACCCAAAACTGAAATTAACACTGAATATCTAAGGTTCTTCAAGTTTTTGCTAATATTATTTGGGGACTAATAATTGTGACTTGCTAATTATAGCAATGGAGTGCTAGGTCCTATTCTGAAATTAGCAGGCATGTGACCTTGTATAAGTTATTTGATGTCTGCAGGTTTCAGCTTTCTCCTCTGCAGCAGTGGGAGAGATCTTGATGCTTATCTCTTTGTAAATGTATTAAATGTAAGAAACCTTGACAAAAAGACACTTGATAAATTTAACTTTGAAAATACAAAAGCTAACTTTGATTCTATATTCTCCTTCATTTCCACTCAACTACCTCTATGGCCTTGCTCTGTTCCTAGAACTTTGCATGTTCCTATTCTACAGTTCCTAAGTACCCCATTAACAGTATGCTAAGAGACACATTCAACAGGAATATTTCCAATCGTTAGTCTCCTACCTTCACCAGCCTTCTCATGCTTTAATAGTCAGCTTTGCACTGCTGTGATAAATTGCCTGAACAAAATAGCTTCAGAGAGAAGAGACTTATTTTGGCTTTCACTTCCAGAATTTCAGTACATTATAGTGCTGAGGCTGTGGTAGAAGTCTGCAAACATATCTGTTGACTCATGAGAATAGATGTATGGATTGATGGATGTATGAATGAATGGATGGACAGATAGATGATATAGATAGATATACAGATAGATACATAGATAGATAATAGTAGATGGATAGTAGATAATTGAGAGATAGATGATAGATAGTTAATAGATATATCATAGATAGATAGATAGATAGATAGATAGATAGATAGCATAGATACATAGATGATTATAGGTAAAAATAGTGGATGGATGGTAGATAATTAAGAAATATATAAATCATAGAGATAGATACATAGATACATAGATTGATAATAGTAAAGAGGTAGAGAGATAGTAGGTAGAAAGATGATAGGTAGTAGATGATAGATAGCTAGAGAGACAGATGATAGATGGACACAACGATAGATAGATGGATGGATGGATAGATAGATAGATAGATGGATAGACAGACATACAGAGCTGTGCTAATTCTTCCTATGCCACTCCCACCTCTGCGATGGCACTGTCCTTATTCAGGGTTAGTGTTCCCCACATAGTTAATCTCCAAAAAGACCCAACCCACATATCAAGGTGTAGGTTGCATCTAGCAACTTCATGGCCTAATCAAGTCTCTCATGACTATCTCGTGAGCATATTTAATTGTTTCCAGTACTACTCGTACTGAGGAAAATCTAAGTCTCATTTGTCATGTATTCTTTTTTAAAATATCCATATTTTTGAAAAGACTGCCAAGGCTTCTGATCCCTCTCCTGCTCCTTCCTCTTAGTCTTTTTCTCCAAGACACTGACTCTTGCAATGTCTGCAGAAGAAGCTGTCCTTATTCATCTGCAAACCACACCCCCGTGTCCACATTCTGCCGCAGTCTCACCCTTTACTTTTGGTATCTACTTTAAGTTTCTTTATTTCTCCCCTTAGCTTGGTTGATTCTTTATTCATCAATGGCCTCAGGAGCCTCCATTCAGACACACAAAAAGTTTGCAAACAGCCCACCCACCTCTTGGTTTACTCACTGATTTACCAAAAAAGAATGTGGTTTAACTCCTTGGCTGAATGGCTGTCCCCAAGATCACCATCAGCCACCCCAGTGACAAATCTTATATTGTTTTACTCAGTCTTCAGGTTGCTTGTCTAACCTTTCTATTGTGTTCAGCTCTGATGCCTCCCTGACTTCAACTATCCCTCTGCCCTTGTCATTGTGTTCTTTGCAACATTGCCAACTGTTTCTGCTCACTGTCTTTCCTGGATTCATAACTTCTGACCCCAGAGGGAAGCATGTCCCAAGGGCTATAGTCTCACCTGCCATCTGTCGCCTGCTGATCTCTGCCATCACTACACTGACACTGAAGTTACATTTCCTTCCCTCTGCCCAGGTGATAGATTTAAGATTTCCAGACATCTCCACATAGCTACAGAACCAAATACAAGTCTCAAACCTAGTGTATGGCTTTTAATCACATTTTGTTGTCTGTCTGCAGGTGCCCCTGAATGGCCGTTTCTGCAGAGCTGGCATTTTCCTTGCCATAATCCATGATGACCACTGTAACTAAAGGTATTTTTCTTAGATTTAAATATAATCATGTCAACCTTCCAACCAAAAAACGTTTATCAAAATCCTCCCGCAAAGAAACATGCACTTTGAGTCTTTACTAATATAATACTCATACCTCTAGGATTTGAAACCAATTTATCTCATCTTCTTCATTCATTTCCCCATCCAGTCAGTCAATAAATATTCATTGAGGATGTCTAAGAACCATGCCCTGTACTAAGGTTTAGCACACAAAACAAGGCTTCTATTTTCTGGGCATTTCTCTCCCACATTGTGCCTCATTCTGCACAAACTGTAGTTCTCCTTTCCTGGTCCATATAGTCTCATTTTTCAATATGGTTCATGATTTATTTTTTGGCATGGAATTTGATTTCTTTGCTTCCTTCTCTTCTGAAAACCAATTTCTTTTCAAAATATCAGTAATGATCAGACATGAAGCCTTAGCATGGAAAATTCATCAAAATCTATCCTGCAGCCCTTAGCTTCAATCCAAAGGTATTAGATTGATTTTAGAAATCTCACACTCTTAGAGCCCCTGGAAAGCCCAGTTTCCCACTGCCCTGAATCTCTGCTGCTGGTGCTGATCCCACCCCTGGAACATTTGTTTCTTTGTTTTCCTTTTGAACTCCATGAACCCCGGTGAGTAGAAAGGTTGTAGCCAGCCCTGGAATTGCCCCTGGCTCTACCACTGGCCTTTAGCAAAGCCAAGGAAAACTGTTGTTCCATCTAACAAAGCCACAGTTTCATCATGGTTCAAATCTGGCTAAGTCTTCTGGCTACAATAGAGTAACTGTGATGAAAGGAGCTCATGTATGGAAAGCACACCCAAGACACCAGTGATCATGAGCTACGATTTTAATACTCAACATTCAATCCCAGCTACGGCGGGGCTTCCTCCATACTCTGTAGACCTTTTCTAGTTCAGCTACTTGTCTCTCTATGTCCATAGCTCCTAATCCATCTTCTTTCCAGGACTGATGGGCAAGTATTTTAATCAGCCACCCTGACCTAACTTCATAAGCATCACTTTGCCATTCTCATTATCCTTGTGTTTCACTTCCCTGCCTCCGAGAAGCAGCTTTGTAGTGGAGCATATTCCAGCACTGGTTTGCAAGAATATAGAACTAGCTAAGCTCATTTTCAAAACACGGTCACAAGAATTAGCTAATCACACTGATGGGCAGTAGCAAGGCTTCTCCTGCTTTCTGCTTTCTGCTCCCTCCACCCCCCCAAAAAAAAATTCTGTGAGCACAGCAGGAAGCTCTGTTTGTTCTCTGTGTGGCAAAACTTTGGGATCTGGCTGCTAAAGAGGAAAGAAGGGAAGCACAGGGTTCAGGAAGTTGTGGGGGAATGCCGGTGCCGAGCTCCCGTTGCATCATGGGAATGCATGAATGCCGTGACACATCAGGAAAGCTTTCTCCAGCAGCAGCCTTTCACTTTTCCTGCCCTTCAAACATGTTGAAAGATCACACATACGTTTTCAATGAAGTCACTGACAATCACAGGAAAACAGACACAGCGACAGCCGGTGGGTCCTGTCACCCCAAGGCAATTTAATCTCTTGGCCTCACACTGGGAAAATCGTTGAAGGAAAGTAAAGATTCTGGTGGTTTTCTTTCTTTTTTTTTTTTTTTTTTTTAAAGAAAGGAATAAAGTGAAGGGAAAAAAGGCATCAGAACAAGGAGAAATTATGACTGAAGGCAGCTGCTACTGTTACTAAGAGCTCAGAAAGGCAAGGGAGGGCCTTGACCCATGTGGATGAATGAAAGGCTGGTTATGAGCAGCGGGTGGCCAGGGCGGTACTCCTGGGAGAATATGATTTCCTTTGTAGAATGAGATGCCAGACACTTTCCAACTTCCAGCAAATCAGTCTAGGAGTCTGGGACTAAGGCCCTTTGTGAAGCTGAATACCAGGGCTCATAAACAATGTCAGCAATACTAGTGAGAGATGCGTAACAAGAGAAGGACAATTAACAGGCCAAGGAACCCTGAAAACAGTCATTAAGGTCTTCACGCATGTGGGCAGCAGTGTTGCACAGCTGTTGAGCATGTCAATTAGGGGTTTGGTGGCGGCGGGGGGGGGGGGGGCAGAGGTAACGGCATATCTAGTTCTCATCCTGCCTGCTTGCATGGTGGGCTGCTGGGTCCCACTCTGGGGTTGTTCCCTGGGGTAGAGCAAACACGGAACGGGATGTGGAGGTTCCTGGATGCTCACGTATTTCCTACCGTGATCAGATACCTACACATTTAGCCAATAATCTGGGATCTGTGTTTTCTACATGAGTCACTGAGGGAGCCATCTTGGGCCAACAAGATGTCACAGTTGACAGAGTGCTTCCTCTCAAGCATGGAGACCCCAGAACCAACCATGTGGAGAAAGAGAACTGACGCCTGTATGTCGTCCTTCGTGCATACATGCACACATATCTATACACAAACATATAAATGTAGTTTAGAAAATTTTGAAGGCCCAAACATGGTAAGTGGCTGTTGACTTCTGGTCTCCGTAATCTCCTGTGTGATCACTTGCACCACCCCTTACACACTGCAGCATCTGTTTGGATCATCACTAGTGGAGTGATGATCCTTGCTCCTACAGGAAGAGGAAGTCTCTATGCTCAATTAGCTCATCAATTCAAAATACCCATGCTGCCCTGCCCCGCCCCACCAACAGAAAAGGTCAATAGTAACAAGGCAGACAGAGCCACATAAATGGAGATCTACAATACACTGGAGTATGTGTTATGGTGGACTCTGGCACCCGCTGAGAACAATGAGCTTGGCAATGGCAAGTGTTGGTTGGGTTGAGCAAGCAGGAGAACAAAGGCCAAGACAGAATGCACACTCACCGAGTTTGATTTATTTTTTTGTATTAGAACCTGTGAAGTCCTTCATTGCTCCTGTTGGGCTCCTCCACTGAATTTTTCCTAATTCACTTTCATGTTTTTCCCCCATATCTTTCCATTCCTGTTTAAGTGATTCTTTGTGAACACCTTGTGCTTCTTTATTCTGTTTCACTCCAGGTCTGAGGAATGCCCTCCCTGGGTCTCTAGTCCTCAGTGTCTCAACACACCCATCATTCCTGTCATTTCTCCCTTTGGTTTCTTTTAGCTCGTGGAACAAAAAGAAGCTTTGCTTTCATCCATGGCTTACTCAGTAATGAGGAAGAAAAGACATCTGCTTATCCGGGATGGAGGTGTGAAGGATTTCGTGTTTCTTTGTAAATGTTTCTACTGAAGCAGGATAGGCAGAGCCTAGACAAAGCTAGTGCTGTGTTGTTTTGTTTCTGTTCTGATTGCTTCATGGCTTGCCTGCACAGTTTCTACTCATACAGTAAGGGACCTATATCTGGGGTGGTAGGACCATTGGCTAAGGAATGCTATGGAAGATTTGAACTACTTTTTATCTAACACATTATTTTCTTTCCAGAAATTCATCTTACCCAAACCATTTCATTCTCCATGAGATGACTGACTGTATAGCCCTATCTCTCATAGCAAATGACTAAGGCCTTGATCTATACTTATTATTTACATGGCCCCACTTCTTTGGCCCCAGTGATTTGTTTAGGCAGGAGAATATGACAGTCAGAGAAGACAAAGCCATCCGGAGATGCATTCCTGAAGCCATGCTAAGACAAAGAGATGGTGACTTTTGAAATGGCTCATAGCATGTGAAGAAATGTAGGAGGTAACTTTGGCTATGTCATGAATTAAAACTTTTTAGACATCAACAATGTCTATTACTGATGAAATTGCCTTCCCCTGAATGAATGACATTTTGAACCTAGTGTACTTCTGAAAGACTAGTTGGTTAAACATATTGCAATCCATGTACCAGTGATAAGATTTCTTAAATAAAATCAGGTATTTATCAGAGGAAATTAAAACTAAATGAGTGATGTACTTAAAAATTATATAACTGATATCATACATGAGGATGAAAGGCTCAGCTATCCAGAATTACATAGCAAGTATATAATACATTATGCATACTTAGCATACATACACCAAAATAGCAGGACCAATCTTTGTTCAGGGTCTAACCTAGTGGTTCTCAACCTTCTTAATGCAGTGAGCCTTTAATACAGTTCTTCATGTTGTGGTGACTTGCAACCATAAAATTATTTTCAATGCTACTTCATAACTGTAAACTTGCTACTGTTATGAATTATGAGTATTTGTGTTTCTGATGATCTTATAAGACCCCTGTGAAAAAGGTCAGTCAATTCCAAAAGGGTCGAGATCCATAGATTGAGTAACACTGATTTTGCCCAAATAAGTGTAGTTCTCACCCCATCATCAAGGAATTTTTCCTTTGCAACAGTCGAAAAACATTACAGAAACCACAAATAATCAAAATGCAGAGTTATGAAGCTCAGTTCCATTGGATACATCTACAAAATAACTCTCACACCCAAGAGTCAAGTAATGAAGAAGGGGTGTGAAGATTGTGAGAACCAGAGGATGGGGAGAGTAGGTTGCTGTGAGATTATGTCTCCCTAAGTAATGTCAGAAGTGACACCTGTAAAAATCTCATCAAGATGATTGCCTAATCATGAGCTGAACAAGGACAACAACAATGGACATGCTAAAATAGACAGAGAAGGGCAAAGTCAAAGAGGTCTCAACCCTACATCAAGAACTGCAGGCAACAGAGGAATGCTGAGATCAGGTGAAATAGTATTCCCCAAGGAAGAGCACACTGATTGGTTATCAAATACCAAATGGTAGGCCCAGAAAACATATGTACAAGTAATATTACACATGCTGTGTTTATGTATTTAGTATGTATATGTGTGTATACATATACATGCATGCAAAATAATAATATTGCAAAACAATGCCATGAATCTGAAAGACAACAAAAGAGGGTTATATGTGAGGGTTGAGAGGGGAAAAGAAGGGAAATGATGTAATTACATTATGATCTAAAAAATAATGGAAACACCAGCAGAACATGAAACATCTTAAGCACAAAGTGAGAGAGCTAATGGTAGAAATAGATAAATATGCAGTTGCAATTGGGGACTTCCATAACCTATCCAAGGCCAGAGACAGGATTGCTAGACAGAAGAGAAATCAGCTCCCACTAGGAAAGAGTATCTGAAACAAGCCCATTCCTAACCTCATACCCAACAGCGAGAAACCAAACTCTCCCAAGATCAGGCAAAAGACAAAGAAAAATTGTCCGCGTTTTCTCTTTCAGTGTATGCCAGCTCCTGGGAAGTCAAGGGAAAACACAAAAATATAAAAACATTAAACTTGACAGGGAAGATGTGTGTATGTGTGTAAAGGGGAATGTCATGCAAGCGCATAAGTGTATGACATAATTTCTACATATAAAAATGCAATGAAATTTTCAACTACATAGTATAATGTCAACACTGAAAAACCATGTACTCACTGACAACAAATAGATAGAAAAAAATTAAAGAAACAATGCTGTGGGCAATACTGCAAGTAAAAAGAAATGCCAAGGTCTACATCTTGTAGAAGGGGTTTATAATCTCCAGCCTCAATCGCCAAGTCCTACTTACAGCTGCTAATGTTCCTTTGGGAAAATTCAATTCAGAATGGAATTGTCAAGTGAAAAGTCCTAAATTCTATAATTCAGGTGGTATGTGCAGAGTACGAGGTGTCTGTCATTGGCTGCAGACTGTGACAAAGTCAGCTGAACCTTGGCTGACATTATACCAGGCAACTCACACTTGAGGGTGTCCCCTCCATGACACCATGAAAGCAGCCACTTAGCAGGAGTCACCAACAGTCCTTAGTACCTAGGACAATGAGAAGCAGCCACAGTTCTCGGTTAATAAATACTTGTGAAATCAGTGGGTGTTTGGTTGATTGGAAATAAACACACGGGTAAACTAATTTTATTGACAGTGTTATATGCTCTATTTTAAATGCTATTCATACTGTAACCCACTGAGTATTCATTCTAGTTGTGTCAGTTGGATACTTATAATCTCCATAAAATAAATGAGAGAACAAAACATACATATGCAAATATAAATGTGTGTGTGTGTGTTCGTGTATGTGTGATTTATGTATTTATTATGTATACAGTGTTCTGTCTGCATGTATTCCTGCCTGCTAGAAGAAGGCACCAGATATCATTACAGATGGTTGTATGCCACCATGTGGTTGCTAGGAATTGAACTCAGAACCTCTGGAAAAGCACCCAGTGTTCTTAACCTCTGAGCCATCTCTCCATCTCCCAAAAGTATCAATATATTAAATAACTGGTCCAAAGCAACAAAGCCAAGGGCGTCTGGAGTTGGGATGCTCTCCGTCTAACTTGATAAGTAACACTGCCTACCCCCCTTAATTCTCCAACCCGCGGAATATCCTGCCATGATCATGATCGCCAAAGCAGGAAATAACACGGAAGTCAACAAACAAATGCCAAACATCTTCAGCGATGGAGGACCCAAACAATTGACTCACAGTACAATGAAGTGCGTTCAAGTTCCGTTTTCTAGAACAAATCCTTCTTAATATCGGTGAACAAGTAAAACACTTCAGAAAGACTGGCAGTATATTAAGGCAAAATTTACTAAGAGCACAAAGGTCATCCAATAATATGAGAAAAAATTGTGTTTTCTTGCTTTATTTGTGTAAAATGTAGGACAATGTATAGTGTATAAATGCTACAGGGAAAACGATGGCAGCCTAACTTAAGAAAAAGTTGGCAGGTTCTATTTTTCCAAACTGTTTGCTCACAATAATTGTCCTATAATGTTGCTTCCCCTGTAATAGAATAAAACACACTTTGGGAGGAAGTCTAGAAACTATTGAAATGTACAAGGGAAGAGACCCTTGTCTCTCACATCTGCAATAATTGTCAACACTCACGTGTTTCATGAGGGTTTTCCCAGCAGTCAAAGTAGCCCATTGAGGGACAGTTAGTGTCATATGAAATGAAGTATTCATTGCTAGTGACATGCAAATAACATTTGACTGAGTATTGGACATGGGTGGCTACTGCTGTTGTAATAGTAAGTTGGATTGTGCTATGAGGCATGCAAGAGTCCTAACTACAAGAATCTATATGACTCGGTACATGAGCACAATGTTGTCTGGCTCATTTGATGACAATTATTCAGACACAATACATGCGAGTGAGCTGATACCTATTTATTAAATTAAAAAGGAAGAAAAAAGGAAGGGAGATATGGGGAGACTTTCCAATAAATAAAGTGTTTATTGCACGCGTGTGAAGACCTGAGTTCAGATCCTCAGTGTACAAGTTGAACAAAAGAATCTAGGTACAAAAACACCTGTGTCCTTAATATACTATGGAAAGAGGAGTGGCAGGCAGATAGCTGGGACTCACTGATTGGCCAGTCTAGCCAAACTAGCAAACCTTAGACTCAATGAGCTTTTCTGCCGCTGGGGGCAGACCCCCGTGCTGCTAAGGACCATGTTGGGGTTCGGGTCCTGGACTGTCTCTAATGGTCACATAGAGGCTCAGGGTTGGGGTCGCAATCTGAGGCCTTGGTGGTATCCGGAGACCACAGGGCTGCCGGAACCATTCCCACCTGAGAGTCCATTCCTTCCACCGGGAGCCAGGATGCCATGCTGGCCTAAGCTGCAGCCAAGGGCCATGTTTGGGTCCTTGATCCAGCTGCAGCTGGGGTCTGTGCCGGTGTCTGTGGCGAGGGGCACTTCAGGAGGCCTTAGGAATTATGCGAGACGAAATCAAAGGGTTATACTGAGCCAGTCCCGCCCTTCACTGCCTGGGAAAGATGGCCTTACCTCTCGCTGCCCACTACAGCAAGAGAGCTAGGCCCTGCACTCGGGAGAGAGAGCTGTAGAGGAAGACAGACAATGTCAGCCTCTGCGCCCTACATGAGCGTGCATGGGTGAGCACACCTGCATGTATACCAGGTATGAGCATGTACACCCATGTATGTGCATGTACATACATGCCTCCCACACACAAAAGAATGAAGGATGAAAGAGGAGTGGGGAGGGAGGAACAACTGATTAGGTGGCTAAATGCAGATCCAATGCCTATCATGCCTCAGTCCTCAGACAGTCTCCAAGTCTGCATTAATTCTAGAACCTTCTCTGACTGTGACAGTCTAAAATAGGTCAGGTGGGGATGGTGGGAGTGGCAGGCATCATGGCTAAGTAGAAGAGGGATCAGCAATTTATCACAGCAAAGAGACACATGTGTTTGGAAGATGGCTAGTGTTTGGAGAACCTGAGCTGTACGATATGAGGGGTCAGAAGGGGCTGGGGAGTTCGACAAACCTCAGTGAACCAGAAAAGCCTTCAAGAATCATTTATTCTCTGGGCTGGGTGAGTGAACAAGAGACACAGAGGTGGTTTCCTAGGTTACCAGTTCATCCAGGTTCATTATCCCAACATATGACCTCTTGAGTAGCAGCAGCCGGAACTATGTCCTATGGCACAGAGTCCTGGGAGTGAGTGTCATTTAATTATAGCAGTTGGGACTTGTTTTGAGTCATGGGAAGATTGGAAGCTCTCAAACAGGAAGTTGGGATAAGGTTGCAGTGACAACTCTGCAATATTGCTTATGGTCACTACAGACCTGCATTGTCACCCCCACCCTGTAAAGCATGAAAATACATGCATGCAAGCTACAGTTTTTGTTGTCTGTTTTGAAAAGAGCCCCTCTGGACATGGAAGGAAACCTTTGTCTTCCTTGGCTATCAAGATCCCCTTTCCAAGGCCCCAAGGTCACTGTCCTCTCTTCTTCTGGAATCTGAAAACATCCATTGTTTCATTGAATATTCATAAGTCTCCAGGCCCTGGCATTTTAAAATTCTGAAATTCTTCTCAAATGTAAGGGTTAGTGGAGCCTTGGATTCTCACATCCCCACTGGGAAGTCTCCTCCAACTCCTACAAACTTGGTGTTCTAGCATCCTGAATCTTCTGGTCTCGGTCTTTGCAAACCTCTCCCTATGTTGACGTCAGAGTGGCTATATTAGAATGATCCACACGAACAGTTCCACCGCTTAGAACCTTCATGACTCCAGCGACAGCCCAGTGTGGTCTGTGGACAGTTACCAGTCCATATCCTTTAATCCCTCCATGACGAGTTTAGCAGAGAAGCTTGAAAGCATCCAGACTTTTGATGGGGTCATGTTCTTCAAGTAGGAAGCTGACTGGAATCATGGTGCAGGATCTGTGCCAGGTGCTTCTGAATCCCATCAGTGAATTAATTTCACCTGGTATCAACGCCATACTCTCCACAAGCTGTGACGATGAGGCAAAAGCAAACTGTCCCTTCACCGTAGGGTTTGAGAAGAACACAGAACAAAGTTCCAGGATTTCATCCTAAATCCTTCATGATCTGACATACCTATGTTCTTCCAATATCTCTTGGAATGTGGAAGCCTTTGCTCTGCTTAGGAAGCTGTGGAAGTCTTTGCTCTGCTTAGGAAGCTGTGGAAGCCTTTGCTCTGCTTAGGAAGCTGTGGAAGCCTTTGCTCTGCTTAGGAAGCTGACAGCATTCCACCCACTGTGTCCACACTACTTCTTCCTTCATAAATGGCTTCTTTGCCTTATGCATCTGCAGGCTGTTTCCTTTGCAATCTTACAACAACAGTGTCTGTGAAGCCATGCCTGATGTCACCTCTAAATCTCCAACAAAGATCACCCCTCTTTACATCCTTCCTTGTGGCCAGAACATTTGCTCCTTTGGTACGCAGTGTTTCCAAGTTCTGGATGCATAGAATAAGCCACCTCTTTTGTGGTGAGTCATTTTCGGCACACTGGCATGTCTCTTGCTAATTTACCATGTATCTTCTCCTCGAAGACAATGTCTGTTTCTTAAATATCTTTGTACCTCAACATCTTCATGCCGTCAGCAGAGGGGAGACTTTGGGATGCTATCAATTTCATGGTCATTTAGGTGTAGCCTTCTCTGGCTACTTACAGACTGCTCCACACTCAAGCGGTTTAAATAGAAGCAGCAATTTCCAATTTGGACTGTGACCTACTAACTTTGTTAACTGTTTTCCAAAATTGAGGCCAGAAGAAAAAGGACACAAATTAGGGTTTGCAAAGAGCATCTGATAGTCATTTACACATAAAAGGAGACCTGGTCTACCTCTTGTGGAGCATAGCAAATAGGCTGGAATTAGGCTGCTATTGTGAGTAATTGGAGAAAATTGCCCCCGCCTCTCATTCAGCTGCCTGGATGAGGCAGTGCTCTTCTGTCTGGCTCACCTTGCATATCAGATTTCACAGATGCACAATGTAGGTAGAAAGATGTATTGATCTTTGCTTACTCAGATGGGGGAAATCCCATATAAACCCTACCATGCAGTGCAGTAGGAAACCGTTTACACTCTTCGTCCATCAACTCTTTATCTACAATGAACTTCTACCAAACCCAGTTCTGCTGCTGATCGCATTTGGTATTCCTGGATAACAGACTTGATTCTTTTAAGACACAGCAGCATCATTACACACTGGTCATTTGTCACTCCATTGCTTTTCTGGGAAGAGGTTAACTTGTTCACAAACATAATCTTCTTCTTGAACCTTTGGCACCTTCTCAGCACTGGCCCATCTAGTCTAGAGAATGCACCCCACGCCTCCCTCCTGGCCACATCTGACTCCTTGCAGGATCCAGTGAAAAGATGCCCCTCAGGTGATCCTTCATCCATGTGGCCTCCTAAGTGGAGCACGTGCCTCTCTTTCTTGCTCCCTTAAAATCCACTCTTCCAAATAAAAATAATGGCAAAGCAAATGGTACCTCATCTCTACCTCCTCATGATTGGTGCATACAGTGATTCTGATGCCTCCTTCCTCCAGTGTGATGTGAGGAAAGGTAAAAACAAACAAACAAACAAACAAAAATATTCAGCCTAACAGGTAGTGAAAGGGCTGGTGCTTTATAACCTTTACACAAACCATTCTCAAAATACTCAGTGAAAACACAAGCTAGTCAAAGGTGCTTCCAGAATAATTGCTATACAGCACGGTATAGGGACATTACAGCCAGGAGAAAGACATGAGTAAAGGAGCAGAGGTATTTCTGGAGCATAACTCACATATATCTACACATCAACCTCCTTTTTAAATTCCCTCTCTCCAATACCCCTCCCCCGCATAAAAGCTCACATGAGCAATTCCTCACTTGGAGCTCAGGGGAGAGTAGAATTCTGCTTAGTCTCCAGTGAGCCCCTCAGAGGACTCTGTCTCCAGGCAGGGGCTGCATCTGTTCCCATCTTTCAGGTTCATTTCAGCTATCTGACAGGCCAGCCCCCTCCACACTCCCTGGTGCCATACCCATGGCCTGCTACACATATTAGTGTTTTCAAAGTGATGTTCCCAGCAGGAGTTCCCACAGGGGTCTGCACACCCAGGAGGAAGGAGATAAGCCTGAAACTCAGTTTTAATTGCATTTGATTCACAAATAACACCATAACTGCTTATCTCTTACTATTTAATTGAAAAGAGGGCATTTTTTTTCCTTCATAAGAAAGTGAGAGAGTCAGATAACTCTAAGACACCTCCCCTCTCTATCTGCATAATTTAATTCTTTCAGGCTGAGTAATTTAAATGCCAAGCTGGTGGGCGCCACCAGAAATCCCTTTCAAAGGTCTCTGGCTCCCTCTGCTGGTCATTAGAGCTGAGACCAGTAATTTAGACAAAATTGCTAATTCTTCAAAGTTAGGCCATCTGTTACCTTAAAGAGGATGTTGTTTTGAAAGAGCCTTGCCTAGTACACTTAGCTACTTGATGCACAGAGCACCGTAATTAAAAACAAAACATGTTTTCATGGGAGGAACACTGTTTTTTCTTATTAGCCGTGTCTTTGGATGAATCATTGAGCCCTGTCCCCTGCTCTCAAACAAGCAGACACACAGGACAAAGCAACAAAGAAGTGAAACCAAGTGACTTGAAATTAGTAGGTGGCCCACTCTTCAAGGGATACAGTTTCTAGCTGTGGCATCATAATCCTGCTTTTCCCCACAAGGCTTGGACAATGGAAGTGTCCTAATGGTGAAGCCCCTGCCCCATTAATTCAGTTAATGAGAAGATGAGTACAAGGTGACAGTTGTTTTATTAAAGCTATCTATTGCTTCTGAACACATCTGCCTTGTTTCTGTATTAATAGCAAATTAAATTCTATATAATTCCAGATCTAATTAAAGTATAAATGTGTTGTTAATTACCAACATTCCTTGTAATTTATTAAACTGACTAGGGTGTATGCATTTCTTGCACGATGCCACATTTCCATACCCTGGATCACACGAGAACAGCCACTTTCCTATTTCAAACCTACCATGGTAATGATAGGGGATTCTTAGAATTTCTTCTGGTGATTATGTATTGGAATCATTAAGTCATACAACTTAGTACAAAAAAAAAAAAATGGTGGGGATAGAAAATTTGAAAGATTGTGAGTTTCCTGCCTGTGAAAGCCACTGAAAATACTGGCCATGATGAAGAGCATAGTGTCATTTGTCAAGGCAAGTACATGGCTGGGTTAGCACTACTTGGAAAGCCCCTTCCTCATTATACAGAACCACTCTTCCTAATAACACAGACGTTTATTGGATAGCTGCTACATTTTCGTTGTTCTTAATATTGAAACCACAAGGAGCAAGAGAGACTGTTTCCTGACCCTATCCCAACGAGTTCCTATCCATCAGAAAAGATGGTTATAGGGTCACACCTAGAGTTCGTGTCTTTGTGCTTGCCTGGGGATGGTGTTGAAAGGGTTCTGAAGGTGAGAACACATATTCACTTTAAATGCAGGCAAATTAGGGTTGCTGACTATAGATGACAGTAAAATATGAGATATTAACGTCTCATGCATTACAATCCAGTTAATAATTCTTATTAACCATGGAGAGAATAAAAAAGCCCACTTTTCTGTGACTCAGCCCCTACAGTTGCTGATGCATTAAATTTGGAATAAAACCTCAAATTCTGGTGTCTGTGGCCCACAAGCAGTATAAAGAATAAGTGTCTATGATGTCATTGACTTTTCTATCATGGCAGCTTTTCAGCAATCATATGTGGAAAACCAAAGGTGTCTGTTGGATAGTTTTGCTTTGCCAGGAGCTTTCCCATATTAGTTCTGAGCAATTTTTCATCACTGTGATATGTGCAGCTTTATTTGGGCTCGAAGTCTGTCGGGTTTTACCCCGTGGTCAGCTGGCTCCATTGGTTTTAGGGCTGTGGTGTGCATGAAGCATTGTGATAAAAATGCAGGGTAGGGAAGCAGTACTCATATCCTGGCAGGAAGCAGAGCAGAGGCTGATCTGGACCAAAGGGAATATACTAGCAAAACCTTCTTCATAAAATTACTGTGGTGATAAATTGTCATATGCAAAGCACTCATTGGAGCATCTAACATGTAGAGGTGAATAGTCAGGTTATGGCTTTGGTCAGGGATTTAAAATCCAAAGTGAGTGATACTGTGTATCCATTTGTAGCCGGCATTGGAAGCTTGTTTTGAAACACTCATTCCGCAGTCTTTCTGCCCCAGCAATGAGTCTTGGAACAAAGCAAAGTAGGAGAGCAAGGACCAAAACCTCTTGTAGTGTGTGACAAGGTAGGTGGTGGCAACTGCTAAACCCATTGTCTTTTTAGAGACAGCAACTCTATGCAGACTTGAAAGATCTGCCTGCTGCTAGAGAATGGAAGGATGGCTAGAGTCGAAGCCAGTTAGAAGCCTAGGTTTCTAGACATTCTGGTCTTATTGAGAGCAAAAGTAGGAAGGCTCATCTCTCAGAAGCTCGGGGTCTGCCAGATCTTTGGTTATCTCCTTCGCATGCTAGGTGGTGAGAAATGACGGCAATCTGCAATGTGTTCCCACACTTGAGTCCAATCAATCACTTTCATTGCATCCAAACATTCTTTCCTAAGAGGTGAGAGGATCATCTGCAACCCCAACCCCACCCCATTGAAAAATAAACTCACCATATCCTTTTTTTTTAATCAAGGGAACTGGGTCTCTTAAGTTATTTTGCAGATTAGAAACATGAATACATTTCTCAACAGAGATAAAGGAAACACACAGTGATTTGTTCACAAACCAAAGGAGGAGGCAAAGGTCACTCTGTGATTACCCTGCAGTGGGTGAAGCTGTGTGTAGCAGCTGGTGCAAGAGACCATGCTCCTTAAGTGGACTCGCTGTGTGGGAAGGGAGCATTATCAAACATCTCTGCAGACTTTGAATGAGCTCCAGACCCTGGGGACAGGCTTGGGAAAGAGACTGCAAGAATCCTGGGCCCTCAACTGAACGATGACAAAGAAATAAATTCTGTCAAAAATCGTAGTTGACATGGAAGCATGTTCCTCCACTCAGAGCTCCAGATAGCAATGGAGCCCAGCAAATAACTGGACTTCATGGGCCCCTAAGTATATGAGCGATTGAAGCTAATCCCAGATTCACCAACCCCAGACATTGTGGGAAAACATGTGTCTTGTTTTAAGTCACTAAGTTTGGGGCAAATATAGGCAATGTAATATTTTAACAGTAAAATATATACTGTACATGGTAAACTCTGAGCCACAGTAAAGGAACATACAGAACTTGGGTGGGCTAGGGTCACATGATACTTAAATACCACTTAAAATTCCTATCATCAAAAGTTTCTTCTGGGCCAGGTGTGGTGGCACATGCCTTTAATCCCAGCACTCAGGAGGCAGAGGCAGAGGGATGTCTCTCTGTGAGTTGGAGGCCAGCCTTGTCTACAAAGTGAATTCCAAGACAGCCAGAGCTGTTACACAGAAAAACCCTGGCTTGAATAACAAAACAAAACTTCTTCTGCTCCTGAAACAGACAGCATGCCAGTAGAACAGAAAGGGGATATTCATTAGTGGATCAAATTGAACATGATTTCAGAATATTTAGGTAAATCTATGACATTGCCATGTCAAAACACCATAAAGGGCCATAAAACACCATAAAAGAACTTCAGCCGTGAAAGCATCATAAATGGATTTCGAAATGTCTAACCTCACCTGTTAAGTCCCATGCCTGATGCCAACTCATCATGTAATTCTCAGTTTGTACAATAAATTACTAACCTGGAAATAAAGTAAAAGTATTTCAGTTTAAAAGGAGGTGCGGTAAGGAAGACGCTGGAGTGAATCTTTTCATTTACAGCACCCATCTGTGCTGCTGCCAGCCTTGGTAAGAGAAGATTCTCCTAGCAGAGGGCATGGATCAGTGCAGAGACACACAACTGGTCACAGTGCTGACAACAAGGGACTGAATGCTCAGGCCTAAATACATCTTTATCGGCAGTCCTCCAAGGCTCGGAGACTGCCAGAAAGTATTTAAGAGATGGGCGGTAGGAAAAACTGTGAAATGCACACTTTTCCGGACATGACCTATTGTAATCATTAACTCACACCAGCTGTGCTTACCTACACAGGCTCAAACCAGCCCAAATCCCGAGAGAGAGAGAGAGAGAGAGAGAGAGAGAGAGAGAGAGAGAGAGAGAGAGAGAGAGAGAGAGAGAGAGAGAGAGGGCAGGGCCCATTTAAAAGGGAACATAGTGAATGCACAGGCGGTGCTCTCAGTGGTTGCAGCTGAGGTCGTATCCTGGCAAAACCCCAAGGTCAGGCCAGTACAGACACCTGAACACTAACAATCTTATTTTATGAAAGTATGGCCGCTGTCTTGTTTCTAAGCTCCAATGGACAGCACCACATCCATTCACACGTGGCAGCACTAAGCAGAACTGATGAGTTCTCAGGAGAAGAGGAAGGCAATGGGAAAGGAGAAAAAGTCAGGAAGCTAGAAAAGGGGATGTTAAGTAGGATCTGGGGGGGACTCAGGAGGTAGGTGTAACCATGGATAACTATAATCTATTACTGGCCTCAGACTTGCTTTCATTGGGAAGCGTTCTCATGTCTTAGAGGGCAGCGCTTATGAATGGCAGAAATTGCTGCAAGTGTACTGCTGACAGAGCAGGGCTGCTGATGCTGTCCCTGCATCCTTCTGTAGTTGTTGTCAACAGTAGGATGTCATGGTAGAGCACAGCAGGGATTAGAGTTGCATTTACTCAGGCTTGGATTCCTGCAGCAGCATTGTCTCACAGTTTGGACCAGGATCAGTATTGCCTCTGCAAGACTCGCATTTCCTGTTGCATGGGAGTTAAAGATGCCTACATGAAAAGCTGTCATTAATATGATGGAATAAGCATGAAATTCCATACTTGGAAGACTCTGGGTATTGACTGGCATTTTCTTCTCTGTCCTCTGTCTCTTTTCAATGAAGTTGTGGAAATCCGAGTATACCTGGGACCTGTGAAGCTCTCTAGCAGTAATTCAAGATTTTACTCATATTTTAAAAGAAGCTTATAGTAAAGGTTATTTAATCCTCACTTCGATATCACAAAATGGAAACGATCGTTCTTGAAAGCATATTGACATTGTCACAAGAGATTGCTGTCACCCGTGAAAGGCTGCAAGGTCCTGTTGCACAACAGGGTTCATTTTGTGTTGTTTAATCTAGGTGTGTGTTTTGGATTTGATTTGCAATTACATGCTCTCTCTTCCAGTAAAAGCGATTACGGATCCCGTGATGGGGCTGTGACTTGACACGTGTCCTAGTTTAATTTCTGCTGCTCTGACCTAGGAAAGAAAGTCCAGTGAGGAAAGAATTAACTTTAGCTCAGAATTCCAGGCTATAGTCCATGGCAGTGGGGAAGTTAAGGGAAGCCAGAGTCAAGGCAGGGGGAACTGAATGCCTGCATGCACAGTACTTGGCCCACTCTCTAGTTTTTCATTGTTTGTGGATCCAGCCTAGGGAATGATGCCACCCACATTGAGATGAGCCTTTCCATGTGAATGAACTTAGCTGAGACAATCCCCCTCCGAAAACACTTGCACAAGGGCCCACTTAATTTAGGCAATCTCCCAAGATGACTCCAGATGGTAACAGTCTGACTTTTAAAGCTGACCACCCTGTTCCCTGATGTGAGTGTGTTGTGGGTGGGACGTTCACTTCTTTATCCATTGTCAAACACAGGCATGTGAGTTGGTGAAGGTCATGTAGTGAATGTCAGATATGGCACATATGAATGGAAGTTGCTAAAATCACCAAAAACAGGGTAACAGAGAAAAGGAATCACCCCCATGCTACAAACGGCATCAATTAGAATACTTGTACTTAGGGCTGGGGAGATATTAATCTGAGAAAATATCTATCATGGGTTAAGTAGTAAATATACTGAGCCTGAGCCTGAGCCTTTTAGGCCACAGAAACTCTCTTGTGTATCCTGTATCCTTTGAAACTGAAAATGTACTTTTTGGGTAGTAGGAAAAGGAAGCCAGTGCCCTTAGTGAAACAATGAAATGCCAACTATAGGTACTACCTATCTAATTACACACACACACACACACACACACACACACACACACACACACACACACACATACACAACACACATACATATGGGAGAATGAGAGATCAGGTTACTTCCACATAGTAAAACATTAATAAGACCTTTCAAAATATTTAATAAGAATATCAATATCTGTCTTAGTCTGTTGAAGTTACTATAAGAAAGGCATATCTGCCATTGCTGTAGAGGCTGGAAGGTCCAGGACCAAGTATTCATCAAGTTCAGTGATGAGAGGCTACTTCTGGGTAAGCAGAAATCATACATTGTTAATGTGTCTGGAAAAGGGGACGAGGTAGCTCATTGAGACGCTGTATAGCTTACAGGACAGTAATAAAACTTTCAGGGGGGCTCCATCTGGGGTTAGGTTTCAATGTGTTAATTTGGAAGGAGAGGACACACAAATTATAGTAGCTTCCTTAGAAGACAAAATTCATGTATGTGTTTAATATCCAATAAAAACCTACCAGGCATTAAAAAAAAAACTGCAGCAAAAATGAAAACTGTTTTAAAAAAGATAAATGCCAATTCATCAAAACTGATCCTGAGCTGACAAAAATGTTTCCGTGACTTGAACTATTTTGACTTGAGCTGCGGCTCACAACTCTGCCTTCATGTTCTCGTTTTCTCTGTAGCTATTGAAGACTTTGTCTCTGGAATTTACAAACAGCATCTTCCTGTAAACCTTAACTGGAGATTTTCCAGGCATGTGAAACAAGAAGGCAGATCTCACAGGACACTCCTAGCCACCATTTGATCTGATAATCATTGTTCATACCCATGCTTTATATATGTAATTCAGTATTTGAAAACCTTGAAGGGCGAAAATCTTTCAGGAAACTAGATCCTATGTCCAGTCTTGTCAAAGATGACCTGCAGAGGAGGCTGTGAGGAATGTGTGCCGAGAAAACCACTAGATGGCGCAGTGCCGTCGCGGTCGCCATTGCAAGAGCAGGGATAGAGTCTGGTAAGAGGAACACAGCAGCTATCTATCCACCCCCCTTGCCTCCATTCCTGGCCAGTGATCTTGTGGAAAGCACCATGTCTAAGACAACTCTGCTTTGCTTCACACGAAAGAGGAAATTTACAGTTTTTTTTAATGCTTTATTTATTTATTTTCCGTGTTAACACTATGGTAGAGTCAGAGTGCTTTCAAAAGCAGCCCTTAAGATGAATTTTGGTGCTTGTGTCCATCCTTCGCCTCCACCACCCCAGATTCCAGCATTAGAACCTAGGCAACCTCCCTTTGTGTAACAAGCCTTTCCTGACCTTTCCAGTTCAGAACATCTCACCGCCCACTAACGTCCTAGTCTCTTCGGACGGTTCCATTCAGATACAGGCAGGAAATGGAGTCACAGCTGACAATCATTTCTGAGATCATGCTTCTCCTAATGAGCCAAACCAGCAAACCATGAGACAAAACGAAGCTTTCTTCTCTTAAATTGCTTTCTGCCAGATGTGTCGTCAGTGAAGAGCTACATAGTTAATACAGAAAACATTGCTCTTCGTTATCATGGGCCCCCAACATGTATTTAGCATTCAGCCCCTCAGCACGGGCAGCATGCCAACTGTCAGCGTGCTACCACAGGTAGAACAGTGGATAAGTTCCCAGGTCCATGTTCCTATAGGTCGCAGGGAGGACGGACAGAGACGAAGAGAAAGTAACTACAGTAGCTTAGCAAAGGAAGCCCAAACAGCTGGAGGAGGCCGAAACAGTCACCTGGCTTCATGTGCAGTTAAAAAGGCTCCTCTAGAGGGCATCACCTAAAGGTAGACTGTGAAAAGTGTATCCATCAACCAAGTATAAGGGACAAAGGCCTAGTGTTAGGCATAGTCGAGTTTCAGATGGATTTGACCACACTCATAATGAGAAATATATTTTGTGATCTTTACAAATTATATTTACAAATTGTATGTATTACACATACACATGACCGAAGCAAGGCTTGCCTGATAGACCTGGACAGGGTGGTCTACCTCTCTAAGCACGAGGCTGAGGCAACAGGACTGTGGGTTCTCTTTTCTCATAGCACAGCAAATTCCATAAGGCAAAAACTGTAGAGACAAATACGGATTATAATAAAAATAGCACGAACAACTGGAGACAAATTCTAAAAGTAACTCATGAAGAAATAGATAATCGGAATAGACATGCAAGCACACTGAGTCAGTAGTTGGAACAAATGGCAAACAGCCCCAATGAAACAAAGACAACTACCCACAAATAAAACCAGTCCCAAGCACCTTAGTTGGTAAATTCTACCAAAAAGTTAAACAAAATTTTTAAATGAATACTTCACAAATGCTTCTTAAATATGAATACTTCCAGGCTTACTCAAAGAAGTTATTTCCTCAGTATCAAGACAACACATAGACATCACAGGGCATGAACAAGCATTTGAAAACCTCCAACCAAATAGTTATAAATGGAAGAATACCAAGAGGGCTCATTTTAGCATCTGGAAGTGAGTTGACTTGATCCACCATCTCAACGAAGTATTAAATAAAAGCATGTGAACATGTTAATAGATGCAAAAAAAATAAGTACACTCAACAAATCTAATATTTGTACAGGATGTAGACATTAAACATTACAGGAGTGGAAGAAAACTTCTTCAATCTGATAAGACTGCTGGGGAATGCAGTTAATAACATCTAGACACTGTGGAGAAAGGGGGATGCTTCTTTATGAAGACTGAGAGCTAAACAAGGATAACCTCCTCCCCACTCTCATCCACCATTGCACAGGAGATGTGAGCCAAGACAGCCAAGACAAAGATGCTGAAAGCATTTCTGTTTGAGGATACGTGTTTTTGTACATGATTATCTAGAAGGTAGATTATATAGAAAATGTATAAGGAATCCGAAGAATATTCTTCTAACAAAGTCAAAAAAGTTTCCAACTACAGTATCAACCACCAAAAGTGATTATGTTTCTCTAATGGAATAATAATTTTCTTTCTACCATTGTGTAAAAAACAAACAAGCCTTAAAAAACAAACTTAAAAAGTGAAATAGTTCTATTCTGAAAATGAAGTGTCTGGAAAGATATCGAAATAAATGAAAACCATGTAGTGCTCATGGTTTGGAAGACAGTATTATTAAGGTGGTACACTGTATACATTTAGAATAGTCCCTACAGAAATGCCCCACCTCCAGGCTTCCCTTATGATAGGCAGTCTTCTTGGTAAAATACATGTTTGATTCTAAAATTCATATAGAAGCCCGTGGAGCGAAAACAACCCAATTAATTCTGAAAATGTAGATCATACTTTGACTAATTATAATTTCTCTTTTTAAAACTTACTGTAAGGCATGGTTGTCCACCTGTGGGTCACAACTCCTTTGTAGGTCAAATGAGACCTTCATAGGGATTTCCTAAGACCACCGTGTATGTAAGATATTTACCTTATGATTCATAACAGTAGCAAGATTACAGTGATGAAGCAGAAAGGAAACTAAGTTGATGGTTAGGAATCACCATAGTATGAGGAACTGTATTAAATGTTGAAGCATTACAAAGGTTGAAAACCACTGCCCTGGAGGCCAGTGAGCTCTCTCTGTAGGTAAGGGCATTTGCTACCAACTCTGGTGATCTAAATTCAATCCCAAGAATTCACAAGGTGAAAAGAGAGAATGCAATTCCATAATCATTTTATGACCTTCACATGCAAGCCTTGCTACCTACAGATACAAACACACACAGTTAAGTAAATAAAGGAGTAATTAAGTAAATTTAAAAGCAATGTTTAAATTTACTGTAAGACAAAAGTCATTGACACAGTTATTTTTCAATAGGTATATGACTTTTTGTGTTGTTATTGAGACTTATGTATGAAATTGTCAAAGAATACTCTTAATGAATGCAATGAAATGTAGACAAGTGGATAAAGATGTTAAAATTACAATGCCAGAAGTAAATTCATATACAATTGTTCAACTGACTTTTCAATAGGGATCTTCAAAACACTGAACAGGAAAATTATCTTCTTATTGTCTTCTTTTTAGTGAATAGTTTCACGTGGATATCCACATGTGGAAGAAAAGAGTTGGACCCCTACATGCACAAATATTAGCTCAAAATAGATCATAGACATGAATGTTATAACTAAGCTTACAACCTCTAAGAGGAAATACACAAGTAATTCTCTGTGACCTTGGATTAGGCAAAATTGATTACATTATACCCAAAGCACAAACACCAGAGGCAAGAGTAGATTAACAGGACTTTATCTACACTGAACTCTTTGTTTGTCCCAGAACTCTATCAAGATTGTGAAGGGCTAATCTCTGAGTGGGAACAATACTCCCAAAGCATATCTGATATGGAAATAAGGTCTAGAATAAATAAGGAATTCATAACTCAACAATAAAAAGAAAATTCAACTAAAAGTTTACTGAAGATCTTACTAGACATTTCTCTCCAGTGAAGACTTGAAGTGACGCTGAACATGATTGGTCATTAGGTAAATGCCAATCGGATTACAATGAAATCCCTTCACTTACACCAGGGACAAGACGTATTAAAATAATAACATGTATTAGTGAGGATGTGGTGAAATTAGAAACGTTCTGCCCTGCTAGTATAGATGAGGGATACTGCAGATGCTTGAGAAATTGCCTTAAAAAAACAATGATAGGATTATCATAATATGTTGTTCCATAGTACTTATATATAAATATCCATAGCATTCATAGTCTATTAACCACACCATGGAAACAGCTCAACTGACAACTAATCAACAGATAAGCAAAGTGCATATTCTCTCTCTCTCTCTCTCTCTTCTTCTTCTTCTTCTTCTTCTTCTTCTTCTTTTCCTTCTTCTTCTTTTCTGTTTCTTTTTTCCTCATTCCTTTTAAGACAGTGCCTCATATAACATTCGCTTTCCTGGAACTCACGATGTAGACCAGGCTGGCCTTGACCTCAAAGAAATCTGCCCGTCTTTGACTCGCTGGTGCTGGAATCAAAAGTGTGTGCTGGCCAAGAGTGCATATTCTTACAAAAAGATATTATTTACCATTAAAAAGAATGAGATTATGAAATAGCCTACAATTTGGATAAATGTAGCACGCGCGCGCGGCACGCACGCACACACACACACACACACACACACACACACACACACACCAAATGAATCAGCAATAAGAAATCACATTGTATAATTCAGTGTATTTGAAATGTCTAAATTAGTCAGATGTACAGAAATGGTAGGTTAATGGTAAGTTTATGAGATACTGACTGAGTGGTGGGGTGGGGTTAAGAGAGTTGTAGATAATGGTTATGGTGATACTTTAGAATGGAGAAATATTCCAAATTGCTACAGCAATGATAATACAACTCTAACTCTAATGTAACATTGAATTACACCTTTAAATGGGTTAATTATATGGTACACAAATTATATCAATAAAGCTATTAAAACTCATTGAACATGACTTCAAACAGCAGCATATAAAGGCTAAAAAGACCTCCGGTTTGTCAGGGCCACAGGTCGCTAGAGAAGCAATAGGAGATGAGGCTTGGTGATTGTCAAACCCGGGCAAAGTGGAGTTTGGATCCATTACCTGGGCTCCTGTGTTTAGGCTTTACATGCATCATGCTTAAACTCACGTTTGACTTTCATAAAAGATAAAATAAATTACCTTATCATTTAACCCATTATAATCAATACTTTATAAGGAATAAAACAGAATAGTGGTTGATAGATACAGGGATAGCAGGATTGCTGTCATCACAAATAGAAAAATGTGAATAAAGTTAAGAGTTAATTTAGGCAGGCTATGGTTCACAGATTTTCCAAATAAAAGATAAGATAGTTGTTTACTATAAGCATGTCCCTTGGAAAGCTTGATCATACAAAAGCATTTATTGTTCTCGGGAATTCAGTCTTAACTGATCAGTCTTTATTTCACCCTGTTGCTTCAGTTTAGGCCTCTTAAGACTTAACCCTTGATTTGACAGAGAAGACAAAGAGAAAAAAGCATCGGGGAAGTTTGAACTTGAGTCACAGGAGTATAGGGCTACTGTCACAGCAGACTAGGAAGTTCTATAGAAATGATAAAGTTCAATAGGAACTGACAGCAGGCGACACTGTCACCAGATTGTCAGAGAACACCATTCTCAACTAGAGTGATCCTTTCCCGCTCTGCATTAGGTGTCTAGTGATTTAAATAGCTAGTCAATTACCAAAATGGGAGGACAGGAAACCACCATTGGCTGCTGGGAATCAGAACCCCAGGATGCTCTGAACATTCTGCACCTCACCAAACAGTCTCTCAGAAAGAAGAAACGTCCCATATAATACACCAATTGTGGTGAGGGTAAAGAACCCTATGTCCAAGAGTTGAGTATAGAAGGTTGCTCTGATTTACAGAAAATTTGCATCAATTGCAACAGCCTAACCTTGATGGATGCTTAGTGCTTAGTCAACATACAGCACATGGAGTCTACTCTCCAAGAATACGAAGGAGTGGGGTACAGAATGGACTATCTAAAAACAGAGGCTAACAGGAGAGACACATTAGGGTAAGAATAGATGACCTGGGAGCTCTAAGGCTACCAGGGGTGACATACGCAAAGGTCTCCAGACAAAAGCTTCTAATGCTTCTAATGGGTGCAAAGACGAATCAGTAACCACTTCTTAGTTCGAGAAACTGTATGATCTGATCACTGAGACCGACAAAGTTGAGCATCAGGATGGTCTAGTGTAGTGAGTGGGCAAACCTTTTTTTATTCCAGGAAAAATCTCATGAGGATAGAAGGAAAGCCAACTAAGAGATCTTCCACCATTCGAGGAAGGTTGAACTGTCAAAGGTGTTTTCTAGGCTCATCACAGGAACAGTGCCTGGTGGATATTGCAGGCACAATCCAAGAACTAAGAAAAAATGGCACAGCATATGACATAGATCTTTTGAGATCCCAGCACCCCTCCTCTTAGACAGATTTCCTTTGTTTTCTGTACATGCCTACCCTCGCCAGCAAGGAAGACGCGACTCCCGGAAGATCTTCTTCATGCAGTTTTAATCAAGATCCTTGAACATGTTCTTCTGACCTGCGGGAGCCCTGGGGACCCCTGCACAGGCTTAAATACCCTTGCGCTAACCAACCCCAGTGAGCTACATGGACCCTGCAGATAGGCTACTCTAACGCGGAAGCAGACAGGCTGAACAGACTTAACCAAATAAGGGCTTGTTTACACCAGAGAGCGCTCACCCTTGGGGAGGTGGAAGGTGGAAGCCAGCGCCATCTTTAAGGTGTGGCACTTCACAGCTCTCTACAGTTTTCATCATGTTACTTCCCTGCACTCACTTTACCTAAGCATGTGTTGAAATGTGCATCATATTTCAAAGACAATTGCAAGAGAAAAGAGAACTCAAGAGGTGCAGTCATACAGCAAGATGATAGAATAGTATTTGTCATTGAAAAGAAATTAACAGTTAAGCCCTTAAATGATCTGGAGGAACATTAAAACCTGGGCTCAAATGAAAGAATCCAGTGTGAAAGTTACACACGCAATAAGCTTCCAAATATATAATATTCTAGAAAATGTCAAACTACAGTGATGATAAAGGACATCACTATCTAGCAGCAGGAAGAGGAGATACCAATGAACTGGAGGACCATAAAGAACATTTGAGGCAGTGAAACTACACTGTTAGATGTTACGATGTTACAATGGTAATTCCATGACACACACACACACACACACACACACACACTCACACACACACACACACACACATATTGCCTACAAGATGCAAAACTCTCAGCTACTTCTTCAGGGCCATGCCTGCTTTGAGGCTGCCATGCTCCCCACCAAGATGATAATGAACTAAACCTCTGAACTATAAGCCACCACCTCAAGTAAATATTCTTCCTTTATAAGAGTTGCTGTGGTCATGTTGTCTCTTCACAGCAATAAAAACCCAAGAGAATTATATGTTCATTATACATAGTAAATTATGATATATGAACAATAATGATGCCTCAGAGCATTTTATCAGTTGTAACAAACACCCTATTGTGTGTGTAGCATAGTAGCCATGGGGATGGATGGGGTTGTGGGAGTGGAGGACACACCGTTGTTTCTCTCTAGTGTTGCAACCAGCCTAAAACCTGTTTCATGAAGATTATTTATGAGAAGAAATCACAGAATAATTTTCAGGTTCCTTAAGTGATCTGTTTATGTACTTTTTCATCTGTGCTGTGGTGCTATTGAGCTCTATCTCGGATTTTACATTTGTCTGCTTTTGTTGTGGAAGCCTTAGCTATCCCTACATTTTGAAGGCAAGTTTTATCATGAGACCTCATCTATGCATGTTCTCTAGAGGCCAAACCACCAAGAGCTTCAGTGTTTCAGAACATGGGCAAGATGAGGACCTGAAGTTCTCCTAGTTAATTGGCGAATAATTCATGCAAGGTACTTTCATGCAGCAAACCTCATGATTAAGAGGGCCATATTGAATATTGCATTCTGCTTTCTGTTCTTTATTGGCTGATGTGGGATAAAGATCTTGTACACTGTAAAGATTTGTGACTCTCATTGGTTTAATAAAATGCTGATTGGTCAGTAGCCAGGCAGGATGTGTAGGTGGGGCCACCAGTCTAGGAGAATTCTGGCAAGAGGAAGACCGTGAATGAGTTGCTAGCCAGACACAGAGGAAGCAACACAAGAATGCCTTACTGAGAAAAGGTACCAAGCCACATGGTTGAACATAGATGAGACTTATGGGTTAATCTAAATTGTAAGAGCTTGTGAGTAATAATCCTGAGCTTGTTTGGGACTGAAGAACTGCAGGACTGGGAGGGACTGAAACTTACATCTGCAAGTGGCTGTTCTGATCCAAAGCAAAGTTCACAATTATAGGACAGTGACATCATCACCACTTCCATGGCTCTGGTTCTTAGTGGGCAGAAAATAAGAACATAGTGGGGATTGGACTGTTGAGCAAACAAACCAGTGTACATGCATGGTCTCCAGGGCAATGTTGAAGCCTAAAATGGGTACAGGATGAAGAGTCTCTGGTTTAGGCCAGCTGTCCCTTTCTTTCCCTTGTCCTATGAATTTGTTCTGTCACCCACAGCAGTCCTCAGCTCCCACCAGGAGACTCAGTCCTAACAATGAAGAACAATAGAAATTTCAACAAAGAGATTTCAGGAATGGACTGACCCTGAGAAGTGAGAGAGAGGCAGTGTCTGCTTCCTTCCCCTTATACTATCTTCAAAAGTAGGTCTTTGTCTCCGGTAATTGCACATTAGGGAAAAGCAGCATCAATTTAAATGTAACACATTTCAGCCTAGGGACAGGCTATTCCTATCTCAAGACTAATATAACAATTCTCTCAAAGCCCCAAACCTACAGATTCAATTACCCCAGGAAAATATTTGAAGTTGAGATAAGTTTTGTTTTAGAGCTCGTTATAATTTTCCTGGCTCCTGAAGAATGCCTCATAGTATGACCCTGGGACAGAGCCCCGTGCTGCACCTCTTAACTAGGATGGGCCAATCTTCTCTTTGGATATCAAATCACAGAATAGATTTTCAAAATCTGAAAATTAGCTCCACTGACAATCCTTCTGAGGACAGGCTTAAAGAAAGCACTGAAAAAAAAGTTGAGATTTGTATAAACAAAAGGTCAAAAATAAAAGCAAAATTCTCACACTAGCTGTGACCATTTGGAGTCTGACTGTGGTGTTTCACACAGGTGATGCATGGAGCGTAAGCACTATTTACTGGTGGCCCCTTGCATAAATGTCCCACTTCAAGAGAGACAACTTGCGCTGTAAGACTCTACTCACTCTGAAAAGGAGAGGCCCATCTCAGATACAAACCCATGATGACGACATCAGGTAACTCCCCCTTAATAAAATAACTTTCACCTCCTCTCAGCAGCAGGACCCCATCTATGGAAACTTAACACAGTGTTCATGATGTTTCAATAAATTCTCTCTTTCTAGGAATTCATGTGCTTACTAAATTTTTCTACTGTCTGTAGCATGAGCATTCCATATGCTATTTTGTAAGCCAAGATGCAGCTTTATGCATTAATAATAAAAAATAAGTAGGCAACAGCAGAAAAAGCATGAACTATTGTTACCAGTAGGTTTTTCCCTGCCGCCGGTCTGGTCCTGCCACCATGCCAGCCTCCAATAACATGCAGAGACTCTGTTTTTGATACAGTGCTGTTGGCCAGTTACTATTATTGTTTATCAGCTAGCTCTGCCTTAATTATTAACCCATTTCTACTATTCTAAGTATTTCCACATGGCTCATCTTACCGGCCAGAGCAGCTGGCATTCTACCTCTCCAAGCTCTCCATGTTGAATCTTCCTTACTCCTTCCTCTTTCCTCCTTGACTCCTAGCCCCGTCTATCTTGCTTTCCTATTGGCCAACAATGCTTTATTCATTAACCAGTATGAGAAACATATTTACAGAATAACATCTTCCATCATCTCCTCTTTTCTGTCTAAAATAAAAAGAAGGGTTTTAACCTTAACATAGCAAAATATATCACACAACAGTTATCAAATAAGAATCATAGTTAACAATATTTTGTTCATTAACATTTAGCAAGATTTAAGAAAATATTCCATCATCTATCCTATCTTTGTGAGTCTGAAGTCCTACATGTAACTTATCTTTAATCTAACTAAGGAAAACTATAACCATTACTATCTGTCTTCAACTCCATCAAAGACCACAGAAGGATAATATGTAAACTCTAGAAATGACAGAGACAACTCACTGCCTGGTCAGTCACCTGAAATTCTTCTGTAATGTTCCATCTTCAGCCCATAGGCCATAGTGTGTCTGGCACACTCCTCAGCAAAGCAGAAAACTGTCCATCTGTATTGGCAGTTTGTCAGTCATTTTTTTCTCTGTGTCCTGTAGACTGTTTGGCAGCCTCTTCCATGAAGCAGAAATCCTGTAGCAATGTCCATCTTGTTTCAGCAGTCACTTTCCTGTGGGTCCTGTATGTCCAGTTTATACAGCATAAAGTCAAACCGTCCAGACAAGATATGGCTAGTCTTGCCATATTGGAAGCAAACTTCGTAATGAGTTTCTTCAATGTCCATCTTCCTTTCTGACACAGGTGGTGTTGCCAGGAGCAGTTATTTCTCACTGTCAAGAAAATCCCTAAACCATTTTAAATTCCATATCTGTAAGTCTTTGAAAGGTTTGAAGAATGCCTATTCATCTCAAATACATCTCTGTATATCTAGAAAACCTAACTAACTTAACTCTAAGTTTTAACTATCTTAGGTAATTATCTGTAATCTGTGATAAATTATACATTACATTTCTAAATGAGCTATATAAACACAATACCTAAACAAGAGGAGAAATATACATATCACAAAATTGACCTTAAATTTGTATCAATAAATGAAAATCCATTCCAAAACCAAGTATTCATATCTATACCATAATTCTCTTTTTACCTTTAAAAAATATTGGTTGTGATCATTAACCATTTATAACCAACCCCATTTAAATGAAAACAGACATTTATAAACAGTATTTGGGAATTTGGGCATTGTTCTTTCCAAACTGCTTCCTGCTGTTAGGGGGCGCTGTCATGGGGAATCCAAGGAAGACAGAAATCCTGGCTGTAGTCTGCAAGGCTGCTTTGTCCAAGCTGTTTTGAATGTTGGATCAACTGGGACTTTGTTTCAGGTGGTCTGGCTTGATAAAACCACATTATTCTGGAAGGAATCCACAACTTTTCATTTTCTGTGGAAACAAAAATGGAAATCCTTTTCCCCAGTAACTTGTCCTTAGGCTTAAATTTTGGAGTCAAAGCATTTTTAAAATATATATATTGAATTAATCCAGCAGCATTTCTTTTATCAGTTGTTATTTCCTCAGCAGTCAAACAATTTAAAGACAACAGAATCGCGTATAGTATCCAAAATTTCTCTGTGTTTTCCATCTTTACGTGGCTTTTTTATTACTCTATTTCTTTTACTTCTATTTTTACATACTTTGAGACAGGGTTTCCCTGTGTAACTTTTATCTGTCCTGGAATTCACTCTGCATACCAGGTTCACTTTGAAATCACAGAGATCTGTTTGCCTCTGCCTCTCAAGTGCTGGGATTAAAGGCGTGTGCCACCACACCCAGCTACTCTGTCTTTTTAAAACCATTTTATTTCTTTTCTCTTTCTCTCCCAAGCCTACATATATTTTAAAGCACACTATAAACCTTCATTGCAGCTCTCCTACACACCAATGAATTGTTAGCAGAGCTCTTTAAAAGCAATGCCTTTTTTTGCCGCTTATGCTAATTTTGGAAACCTCCCTTAAAGGAGCCGCGCAAATCTCTGTCTCTAGCAGAACAAAGTCTAACCGAGAAAAAATGCTGCTACCAAGAAGTCTTGCTAGTCTCTGTTCTTTTTTTTCTAAAAACTATTTTTTAAGCTTTTGTTAAGTTTTAAGTGAAAGTTCTCAGTTCCACTTCTGACACCATTATGTTACAAGCAGGTCCCCCCCACTGCCAGTCTGGTCCTGCTGCCACGCCAGCCCCCAATAACACGCAGAGACTCTGTATTTGATATAAGGCTGTTGGCCAGGTACTATCATTTCTTATCAGCTAGCTCTGTCTTAAATATTAACCCGTTTCTTCTATTCTAAGTATTTCCATGTGGCCTCATCTTACCGGCCAGAGCGGCTGGCATTCTACCTCTCTGGGTTCTCCATGTTGACTCCTCCTAACTACTTCCTCTTTCCTCCTTGACTCCTATTCCCACCTATCTTGCTTTCCTATTGGCCAACAGTGCTTTATTCATTAACCAGTATGAGAAACATATTTACAAAATGACATCTCCCATCACACTATGAGAAGTGGAATAACTGTAAAAGGAGTTTGCTTCTCACCATCATTGCCTTTCAGTCCCAAGAACAATGTCTTAAGGTTTTGAGAGGGTTGTATGTGGTAGTATAGGGGTACATGTGTGTGTGTGTGTGTGTGTGAGTGTGCCTGCATACACCTGAGTAACTTTTATTACTTTTTGGAATAAAATAGACATGAATGAAGAAACACATATTGCATAGTGTTTTTTTATGACTTCCAGATTTCAGCTTACAAGGCCTCACTAGCAAAGAAACATGGTCATCTCAAATGAGGTTTTTGGCATGTGCCAGGCACTGTGCCCCAGATTTTATTTAGAAGTTTTGACTCCCTAGTGACCACTAATTGGTGGAGACCACTTCAATCGTATTCTACAACATTGCTCTCTTAGAATTTTCAGGGCACAGAATGTTATTTCATATTAAACTCACAAGCTAATTCCCAAGTAATACAATACTGTTTTTCACCATAAAGGGACAAGTTAATGGACCAGTAATGGGACAACTTTGGTTTAAAATCATCATCAGGGAACTGAAGAAACTGGTGTCTTTTCTTCTTAAAAATTGCCATCGTGTTTTAATATGTTAAATAGTTTACATTAGTGATATATTGTAGATGCTTATTAAATGTTCACTGAATTAATTTAGTCTCAGTTTTATCAATGAAGAAATTGTAGTTTGAAGATACAAGTGCCCTGAGATAACAGAAGCTGCTTATGTGCCTGATGCCAAGTTCAGCTTCTCCTTTCTGTCTTTTGGCTTCTAAAGTCTGGGTTGAACTTCCCATTTCTAAGAGTATAGTGTTTTTCTTTTCCTCCTCCTCTTCCTCCTCCTCCTCCTCCTCCTTCTCTTCCTCCTCCTTCTGCTGCTGCTTCTCCTTCTTCTGATGGGAGATGTCATTCTGTAAATATGTTTCTCTTATTGGTTAATGAATAAAGAATTGTTGGTAAATAGGATGGCAAGATAGTCAGGAATAGGAGATAAGGAGGATTCTGGGAGATGTAGTAGAGAATAGTCAAGATGTAGGCCATGAGAGGAATAAGAAGTCCAGTCTCTCTCTCTCTCTCTCTCTCTCTCTCTCTCTCTCTCTCTCTCTCTCTCTCTCTCTCTCTCTCTCAGGTAAGACCACACGGAAACACTTAGATTGGTAGAAACAAGTTAATAGCTATGACAGAACTAGCCAATAAGAAGTTCTAGCCTTTGGCCAACTGCTAGAGTCTTCTCTGTGTTATTTTGGGACTGACACAGCTGAGGGACCAGACTGGTGGAAAATTGCTTGTAACATTCTTCTTTTTCTCTTCTTCTTCTTCTTCTTCTTCTTCTTCTTCTTCTTCCTCCTCCTCCTCCTCCTCCTCCTCCTCTTCCTCCTTCTGCTCCTTTACCTCCTCCTCTTCTTCTGTTAAATACACCCTCAGCCTGAGTCAGTTCTAAAACCTGACAATGATCTAATACTTTAATGGGCAAAGACACCTGAAAAGTATAAAGGAAGAGAAACAAAGAAACAAAAGAAGCAAATGAATTTGTATTACTTCTCCACGGGAGCCCTGAAACCCTTCTTTTTGATGATCCAGCTATGGTTTTTCAATCCCAATGAAACTATCATATTTGATTATCCTTCTTATGGGAACTATGTAATCTCTGATATTACATTAGTGGAAACTAATAAAAGTTAAGATGAATCTATTGAACACCAAAGAGGAGGGTAAACACATGAAAGAGTATAATCATTTTATCAACATTCCTACATCTCCCTGGCAAACTGAAACTGACTTGGTCACTGACCCTACGTAAATAAAATATTATTCAACACTGGATATAAAACAGTCTAGAGGTTTTGATTTTTCTTCAATATCCAATAGCAAATATATACTGTTGAACTTGAAAAAGAAATTAGATATGTGATGACTAATATCATCAGTCTGGTGTCATCTAAATCATCTAGAAGAAAAATCCCTGGGATTGTCTATGTAGTAATTTCTAGACTTAGCTAACTCTATTGGGAAGACCAACTCTAAATATGGGTGGCACCATTCCATGGAAAGGTGCTCTAGACATAATTAAAAGGAGAAAGTGAGGTTATCAGCTATTGGCTTGTTCAAATCCAGACTGATACAGACTGCTGAGTGGCAAGCTAATTTGCATAGCCCTTCAACTAATCAGCAATAGAATCTGTTGCAGTGGATTTAAAGTAGGTTAAGTGACATTTCTTTGAAGGTAGAAGAATGTGTATGGAACATTACAAGTCCCAGTAGATGTACCTACTCTAGTTCTTCTATTTTTGACTTTCTCCTCCTTCTCATACTCAGGCTAATGATGCCACTTCCCATTCACAGTAATACAGTGCTTAAGAGTGTATTTCAGCTGGGTGGTGGGGGTGCTTCAGTCCCAGCATTTAGGAGGCAGAGCCAGGCAGATCTCTGTGAGTTTGAAGGAAGCATGGTCTGCAGTGCCAGTTCCAGAAGAGACAAGGATATACAGAAAAACCCTCTCTTGAATAAAAAAGAAAGAACAAAAAAAAAAATTTTAGATGGACCTATTCTGACAGATTTTAGTGTTCAAACTTATGACATAAAAAATGACATAATACGATAACTCATATAAGATGTTTAATTATAATGAATGTTTTCCTAGCTTTATTTCTATCATGAAGTTTGCAGGTTTTTGTAGTAGATAAGTACATGAAAATACAACTGATAGGGATAAAGTGTAAAATCCAAAGTGAAGCCCCCTGGCTTTGGAATGACTGCTCTCACCATGCAGAAGTCCATTAACAAGTATAGACTTAGCTTTGGGTAAGTGCTTGCTGGAGTAGGTATGTCAATTCATCTGAGTGATGGATTTTATTTGCAGGTTCTTTACAATAAACTGACAACATCTTTTAAAGACAGTTAACCAAGAGAAAGTAAATGTAGTCTGTTCCTGACACTTGAAATTAAATGAATGCCAGTTAGCGTTATTATCGTCTGATAGTTGTAGCTTTCTATGCTTGCTTGGGGCTTCTTAATGGAGGAAGTACAAAGCAGTGTCTAATGTCAGTGGGGGTGAAGTGCATGCTAGAAATGAGGGCACTAGGCTGAGTGTAATTAACCCAAACTAAACAGAACTGTGGCAAATCTTGGCTTGTAGAGTCTTTTGAAGGCGACACATAATTGAAACTCTGTGGAAATAAAGCTTGAGTGTTTTCCTAAAACATTGAAGTTTATAAGATCATTTTCCATGTTTCTATGAATTAAATTTTAAAGATCCTGGAGGTATATATATATGAATGTATATATATATGTCTCATATATATGATAACTTATGGTCTTTTACTTTGTGACCACTAACACATAAGTCAATGAGCTTGTCAATACTATCCCATGATCCAGATAGGGAAATCTTTTTCTGAATCAGCTTTAATCATTTTGGGGAATTTCTACTTCCTACTCTGTTAACATCAGATGTTCCTATGCATCCATAAGCTCCTTGAGGCTGAAGAGCACAGCTCACCTGTCTCTCACCCCAGTGCCTAGCACAGAGCCTGGCATATAGTAGAACCTCACTTAACATTTTTTGAATGGAATGTGGTTGTATTAGTGAAGAGATAGCATGACCGAGGCAACTCTTAAAAATGAAAGCATTTAACTGGGGGCTTGTTTAGGCTCAGCCCATTATCATCATATCAGGAAGTATAATTTCAGGGAATATAGCAGCAGGCATGCATTGTGCTGAAGAAGTAGCTGAGAACTACGTCCTTATTCACAGGCAGAGAGAGAATGGGGGAGGGCTGGCATGGGGTTTTGAAATTTCAAAGACCATCCCCAGTGACACAAGTCCTCTAGCAAGGCCACACCTCCTAATCGTTCTAATCCTATCAAACAGTTCGACTCCCTGATGAGTAAGCATTCAAATATGTAAGCCCATGGGAGTCATTCTTATTCAAGATAGCATGGTGGTGTTGTTGTTAATCTTTGCACAAGGTGAAACAGACAAGGGAAACATAACCGCAGATATTGATTGATCTTTCTTCTCCTTGCTCACTAATTTTTGAGTCTATAAACCCCAAGACTTGTAAGGCTCCCAAGGCTTGTGGTATTTCTAACAGGTTTGCTTCCTCATATTACAACATTTGTGTCAGTTACTTGTAACATGAATAAGAAAAGACCAGAGACAGATATTGAGGTTCAAGCAGAAGATTAGAATAGCAAACCAGCCAAGTCACTTCTTACCTCTATCAAGGCTGAGGCAGTTCTGTCCTCAACATGGCTGGAGACTAATTCCCAGCTCTGAGACTTATATACCTCTCTAATGCTGGTATTAAAGGCATGTGTCATCACTGTCCAGCTTTTATGACCAACTAGTGTGACAGCTGGGATTAAATGTATGTGTCACCACTGCCTGGCTTCTATGACTATGGCTAGCTTTGCAATCTGATCTCCAGGCAAGTTTTATTAGACCATAAGAAATATATAACCACAGTTACTTTTCTCACTGATATGACAGATGCCAACCACAAAACCAACACAACAAAAACCTTAAGGAAAGAGTGACTTATTTGGCCTCGTGCCAAGAAAGACATGGTAGCTGGAACATAAGGAAGTTGATCACATTTTTTGATAGTTGGGAAGTAGAGGAACATGAATGCTGGTCGTCAACCCATCTCTCTCTTTTCTTTTATTGAAAATCGACATCTTATACGATATATTCTGATTATGGTTCCCTCCCCCTACTTCTCTCAGTTCCTCTCCACCCACCTTCCCATCCTGATCCACCCACTTTCTGCATCTTAGAAAACAAACAGGCATGTAAGGAATGATACTAAAATTAGATAAATCAAAGACCAACAAACCAGAAGGCAACAAAACAACCAAACAAGAAAAAGGTTAAAAAAAAAAAATAGGACAAGGAAAGAATGTAGATGCGGACACAGATGTTATGCACACCCAGGAACTTCATGGAAATCCAAACCAGAAGCTTTAATATATTCACAAATGACCAAAATGTAATAAATAAATAACACCCTGACTTAATATTATGACACAAAGACCCTCCAAACATGCTGATGAGTTCATTTCGTGTTGGCCATCTGCTGCTGGGGGTGAGACTTTACTCTTCAGAATGGTTTGTCTTCCCCTTGAAGGAAAACTAATTTTTCATTTGAAGTAGCTATGAATTGGACATAGCTTCTGGGTTTGGGGTAGAGGCATTGTTCACTTTTTTCTTTTAGCTCTAGAACCCTACCTGGTGCAGACCCATGAAGGCCCCTGTATATGCTGCCTCAGTCTCCAAGTTGCAACTTGGTGATACCGTTGATTAGGAAGGCCTTGGCTCCTTGGTGTTGTCCAATCTCTCTGGTTCTTATACTCTTTCCACCTCTTCTTCCATAGGGCTCTCTGAGCACTGGGCATTTGGAAGAGATATCCCATTTAGAACTGAGTGTCTCAAGGGCTCTCACTCTCTGCATGTTATGACTGTGGCTCTCTGTATTGTTCCCATCAGCTGTAGGAGAAAGCGTCTCTGATGCTGGGTGAGCAAGGCACTGATCTATGAGTATAGAAGAATGTCATTAGGAGTTATTTTATTGCTGTGTTTTTTTTTTTTAAACAGACCAACACTATTTTGTTTTCTCCTAAGTCCCTGGCCTATCTAGTCTCATGCTCTTAGCCACCCAAGGAGAGCTGGATATGATTTCCATCTCACGGAGTAGGCCTTAATTTAGGCCAGATACTGGGTTGGCTCCCTCACCAGCTTTGTGGCATTTATTGCACCAGCATATCTTGCAGGTAGGTCACTCTTGTGGATTTTGTAGGGTTGTAGCTGGCATCTTTGGTAGCATGAAGAATAATTTTCAGTACCATGAATAATAGTCCATACATGTGAGGCTCTAGATAGGCACCTTTCTCAACTTCTGTGTTTTCATTGGATTGTGTAGGTGTTGTCTTCATCAATAAGGCCTTACTGTCCATTTACAGAGAGCCACCAATAGCCTTTGCAATAGCCTGAGTTGTTAGGGTGTTCCAATGGGACCCCTTTGATCAACCACTTGATTAGATATAATCCAATCTCAGTAATAGAAGCTTCACTTGGTGACAAGAGATGTCTACTTGGGACTCTCTGTTATTTGGTAATTTCATTTAAATAACCTCCACATGTGCATTTATTGTAGGAAGCTTCTACTGTATTAGGTTTCCATACGACCCCTCAAATAGTCCTTACTCTTAGTTGTCTCGTCCCCATATTCCCATTGCTCCCTGTTTGATCCTCCAATTCTGATCCCCCCAAGGATCCTTGCGTGGACGCAATGGAGGCTAGCGGGAAAGGGTCAACTCACTTTATTCTTTACATTCAGGGCCACTGCCTATGGGATTATGTCACATTCAGAGGTTGTCTTCTCCCTTCAGGTAATTCTTTCTGCACACCTCCTTACACATACTCAGTAACGTCTTTCCATGGTGATTCTTAATCTAGTCAAGTTGACAACGAAGATTAATCGCCATGTCATTCACATAGTAAAGACAAAGACAAACAGATACAATATTAACCACATCTATAATTCATCTGAATGCTGAAAACGAAATTCTTTGCTAAGAATTTTTACGAAAATTTTTATAGAAAATATTTTTCAATGCTCATCCCATCCACAAATATCTGCCCTGATTCAATCTGTGTTCTCTAGAGGAACAGGACAAATAAAATATATGTATATTACAAAAATGAGGATTTATTGGACTAGATTATATGATAGGAATTGGGCAGTTCAACAGTAGTATTTCCAACCCAAGAAGATGGATAGTTTAGCAGTTCCAATTCAGTGCTAAAGGCTCAGAGTCTCCCTAGAGAGTCACTGGATTTGAGTCCACAGATGATAGGCTATAAAAACTGGAATCTGGTAGCAGTAGACATGGTAGGCGTTACAGATGGAAAGGGCTTTCAGGCAAGCATATGCTCCTTCCATCCAACAGCCAATTGGATATTTCTGTCTATACTCAGTGTAAATATTTCTCCCCTAGTCATTGACCCAGGTGTCATTTCTCGCTGGGTGAGTGGCCATAGACACATCAAAAAGTTCATTACATAGTCCCAGAAATCTCTTAATTCAATCACATTGACAACCAAGAGCAACCACAAGAGATGCCTTTCTCATTTGCCAAATGAGGAGTTTGAGACTTAGAAGTATTGTTCATGGTAATAAAACTGGCAGCTGGCAGACTCAGTATCCAAGCACATCCCTACTTCCTCCTCAGATCTTTACACCATCTTTCCAGAGACTGATGAAAACAGTGACATTCAGATAACTTGCTTTCTTAACACACTTGAGACACAGAAAGAATGCACATGATTTTGTGATTGTCTTGTGACAAAGAACAACATTAGATGCAATGTGGGTAAACTCCATCACATTTCAAGACTCTTACTGTACCTCTACGCAGTTTTTTGTTAATGAATTTATTTTAAAGAGAAGTATCCTAATCAATAGAGATATTTTAGCAGTGATTCTTCTATTTATGGATAGAAGATAGAGATGACATTGAAGCCATACAATTCACCTATTTTTTTTTAGTTCAAACCCCGCACTGCCATGTTCTAACCTCCTATAAACCAGTTATGCATTTTCAGGTTTATTTTGTCATATAATAAGCTAGCATACACATATATTACCTATTGCAGCACCTTGCTTTATAACAATTCTGTGATGAAAATAACCAGTAAATCAAGAAAAAGTAGGATGGATACAAACAAAAGATTGACACAGACCTTTGCTTTGCCAGGGATCTATAAGATCACAATATGGCAACACAGTTTCAAAAAATATACATCAATGAACAATGAATAATAAGGAGAAAAACTAAGGGAGGCACTAAATAGAAAAGGAGATGCTACTCTGTGTGTTCTCTTTAGTACTACTTACCCACATTCTTTTTATATAAGTGCCCCTAGCAAGGCACACATGATTTCCATCATACTTATATTCATATAACAGAGAGGAAATTTCCACTCAACTGACAAGTGATGCTAAAAAAAGGATGCAGGGATTTTTGTTTTCCCCCCCAGGCAGTCTGTGTACCAAATCCTGACCTTCTGATTTAACACTACACTATCCTTAGGATGGCATTCTGCTTTATAAAACAAAACCAATCTCCTTTACTGCCTCATGTTCCTTTTACTGGGAAACAACTCATTTGTTATCAATTTATTCATAACAGATTCACTGTCAGAGAACGAGCAAGCCAAGGGACTCTGGGACTCTAGTCCTGCACTAGCAGATGTGACCTTGATGGTATTTCATGGTATGAGAGAGGCTGTCTCACCAAGGACCCTGCTGGATGATGGCTAGTTAATAACCAAGAGAGGCAAGTGTGCAATAAAGAAGCCAGTAGATGAGTGACAGGCACACCGGTAGGGGTAAGCATATGCTCTTTAATGGAGGAGGCAATTGAAAGCATCTCAAAGAAACTAGCAATGATAATATTAATAAGCATTTACTGAAAACTACTAAATATCAAACATGATACCAAACACTCACAGACCCAGTGTTGCCGGCCTTTGTCATGAAGACAGAGGAATGAAGGTGTCATTGCTGACTTTTGAAAACTACTTCTCAATGAAACTTTTTCTAATTATTTTTTTCAGACCTCTTCTACCTTCTGGACCATAAAGTTCACGTTTCCATTCATCAAACACCTTATAGTTCTCGGGCCATAGATTCACCTTTGTCTTACTGACTCAGTACAACTTCCTGCATCAGGACAACACCACCCTATTTCCTTCTCTCTCCTCCTTGTGCCATCATTCGTTTATATCTCTTAACTACTATTTTTTTTTCTTCCTAGTTCTCTGTACTAGGAATTCAGCATGTTTGGACCCAAAAAACAAAGAAAGCGCAAGTGTGACACACTGCATTCCCAGGACTTGCCTTTTTAAACAGTACTAAGAATGGAAAAGGCTTTTGTCTGTTTGAAATCTCTATCCGGAAAGTAACAAAGCATTAGGGGACCCAGCACTTAGACAGAGACCACAAAGAGCCCTTTGAGACTTACTTTCTCTGAAGATCAGAAAGGAATGTTACAGATACGAACTCAGGCACTGCAGCTGTCAAAATGCAAAGAGCATAGCCTAAAAGTAGTGAATCTAGGAAGCCCCTCTGGGGCTTTTTCATTTTAATGGAGACGTCTTTTTTAAAATTATTTTTTTAAAGAAAATACTACTTTAAGTATGCAGATTTATGGGGTACTGTGTGATAATTTTGTGTATGTATACAGTGTGCAATATGTGTAATAATCAAAACTGCCAACATATCCATGATAGATTGTTTCAAAGTTTTGATTAACATTAAATTTTGATTAATAGTTGTACTTCTTTCTGAGTGGCTCTATGATATGATAGAGCTTTTGAACTCTCCTAGAAATTTGTAACATAAAAAGCAAATTACTGCAAGGTATCTTCTTCTGTCCAGTTTAAAGAATGTGTGTGTGTGTCAGTGTGTAAATGTGTGTCTGTGTACGTGAGTGTGTGTGTCCTAAATATAAGGGCAGGCAGAAAAGAGAGAAGATGATAGTTAAATGGACAGATAAAGTCATTTGAAGTCTCCGCCTATTAATTCTGTCCTCTTTTCCACCTATTGAGTTACCTTGTCCAGCATCCATATGTTGTGTCTTGTTGTATCTTGTTTTGTCGTTTTTGCTTGTCCTCTCTTGGAGGCCTGCTCCTTTATGAAGGGAAACTGAGCAGAAGTGGATCTGGGAAAGAGGGGAGGTAGGGGGAGCCAGGACGTGTGGAGGGAGGGCAATTGTGGTCAGGATGTATTGTGCGAGAGAAATACCTATTTTCAATTTAAAGAAAAAGACAAATGAGGGGCAGAATGCCTCAGGCTACCCCAGCAGGTGTGGGAGTTCCATAGGATGAGGGTTCCGGAAGACAGGTGGGTAAGGATTCAGCCGTGACAAACAGAAACAAACATAGAGGCAGTTTGAACCTGAGTGTATTTTGCAGTTCTCAAGCAAACTCAAACATATGACATTATTGTTACTTGGCACAGTGATGCAGAAATCCAAAACATGAAATCATCCAGTCTTAATCAAAAGACAGAATCATCCTTGGCTCATCAAAACATAGACTTATTCAAAGATAACCACATGTTTCTTAAATCAAATTAATATTTTTATGGTCAGTTATTGTTTAATATCTATTACCTAGTTCTTGATATATTGAGCTATTTTATCTATTTTAACTCTTTCTTAGTAAAAGCTTTCTTTACAGGACACTTAAGCCCATGTGTCGATGACACATGTACGGTCATGTGAAATTTCATTGTTGGGAAAGTTTTTACTATTTGTATTTATGTGAATGACATGAATGATTTGGAAAACGCTGTTTTTTCTGGAGATGAGGTCCTGGCTAGTGACTCCACCTCAGGGGATGGTTTCTTATCTGTATCTCTCAACTGAAATGTCAGTGTAGGCTTTCAGGAACATTTTTGTTAATATGAAAAAGGAATAGACGAACAAACAGAAATTGCCATGAGATTCACAGCCCAATATTTTTCTCCAGCCGAGAGTTTTCACAGCCAGTTCCAGGAAACCTTCTTTTATTGAAGTTACCGCCTTAGTCTGCGGAAATTGCCACACAGAGCCTACTGGATTTGGTGTGATAGCGCAAGAGTGGTAAAAGAAGCCGAAGTAAGGCATTATTAAAAATATGGAAGTCAGATCATCATATTAGCTATTAATGAGTGCTCCTGTCACCCTCTGTCAGGAGTTAAGGTCAGGGTGACTTTCAGGTCATGTACCTCTCTTATATCAGAGCTCAGCTCTGTAAGCCCTGGATTCCCCTCTATAAAAAAAAAACAAAAAACCAAACAAAAAAACCAACAAAAAACAAACAAACAATACACACCACTGTCTAGCAGAGCATCAACAGTACCGAACTTTCAATGAAAACATCTGAGGCTTCTTCTGCCTGGCCCTGCGTGGCACTGTTTCCCATGTTTGCATGTTTCTTACTGTCAACAGGAAGCACAGCTGTCACCTTGAAGAACATCAAAGAGAAAATTGTGGGAGCCAGATATAAGGGACCATGACTCAGGAACACAGATTCAGGCTGCCCCAAATAACATGTTCAAATATAAAATTAGTTACATAACCCTTTCATAGCCAGAGAATAAAAGGAAGTGAAGGCATCTTCCAAAGTCGTTGTTAGGAACACCAAGTAGACAGTTATTGCAAAGCAGGGACATCTCTCCTGCAGGTCTGAGACACCATCTGATAGCACTCATGAAGTCTGGGTTGGAGGAAGCTAGTGATTTGCTGTGTTTATTCATTCCACTGATTAAGGATGTTGAACCAGGATAAAGTTGTTGGGAATGACTAATTGTTAAGGGCACTAAAGAGAGTTGTGGATTATATGTCCCTGGCTCTGCAGCACGCCAACAGTTCCCAATCAGAACTTTTTATTTATTTTTTTAGTGTTTTACTTCTGACAAGTATATACAGGCACAGAATGTCCTGTGATCTAGCCCCCAGCCCCTTATCTTCTCTAAGCCCTTCCTCTGCCTGCTCTTGTGGACTGCCTCCTTCTCCCTTGCCTGCTCTGTATTCAAAGTTTTGTTCAAGTAGCAGCACCTGCTGTGTGTTTGTGATTTAGACTGCCATGCCCATTTGGAAGGCAGCATTCTGTGGCACTGTTCTCGGGCTTTTGCAGTCTCCATTCCATCTCCCGTGGTGTTTTCTGCACCCCAGAGGGAGTGGTGTGAAAGGACGGCCCTGATTAGGAGTTTGAGTAGAATCTAGTGAGTCAATCATCTTTCACATTGCCTCGGTATTTTTCTTCTGGACTTCAGGTTACATTGCCTGGTAGACAGATGTAACAGTACTTTAAAATTGTTGTCACCACCAGAGAGTGCAAAATTTTACACTGTTTTCCCTTTTTCTGGCTTTCTTCAAAAATGCAAAGAAGATGAGCAGCCAACAACTACATTAAGTGCTACTTGATGTAACCAACTATTCCAGGCACTAGCCCACAACATACCCGTTTTGTCTGACAGGTCGCTCATCTGATCTGGTCCTATGTACTTTTACACTCGAAAAACATACACTTTATCTTCATTGTCAAAAATGTCCTCTGAGATATGAATTTCCTTATTATGAGAACATTTAGGGCAAAAAAAACCCCTAGTATTTTGAAAGAAACTGTTGTTTAACATGCCATGAACATTCTTCTTGGCTTTTTCTCTGTAAAATTTTGGTTTCCATGTAAATGTGGAAATCTGTCCTTAAAGTTTTAATTAATTATACCTGATAAGAGAAGTTCTTTAGTGATGCTTCTACTCGGTGAACGATAAACTGCTACTCAGTAGAAATTCAACACAAAAATAAATATGTCCCACTCCACCCTATTGTTGATAAGTTTCATAATCTCACCACAATCTAAATCCAATCAAAGCACCTCTATGGTGAAATTGTTTTTAAATATTAGAATATGTCCCAGCAATGAAAAAAATGCACAATAATTAAAAGATTGTTATAATATGAAACCTGATTTCTGCCTGAAATGGTCAATGTTGGAAGAAAAAAATGCTTTAGAACAGTGTTTGGAGATGGGTTATAAATTATTTATTGGTCCCTGGAAAGAGGGCCGCATTTTTACTCAACTCCTTAAGGATCCTCTGAGGGATGCCTCGCTGTCATTCTAGATCTTTCTTCCTTAGGAAGACAGCTCTTTTTCATCATTCAGTCTCCTGGTGTGATAGGTTAGCGACCATCCCCTCTACTTCTGCCCCCCTCCTCCCCCACCACCAGCAGAAGAAGGGCTCTCCTGGGGACCATAAACTGGCTACAAGACATAAACAACTCCATGGGTGGCTGCCTTGACAGTGCTTCATCCATAGTGTATTTACCCCAAGGTGTACTGGGATGCACTTAGGCACATCAAAACAAAAGCTGATACGTTTCAATAAATCACTCCTGCCAGGTGGTGGGCAAGCTTGCTTTCTGAGAAGCTGGAGTTACAAAGCAACCAGGACCATAATTCATCATTAGAAACAATGGCAGGCCTGAGCCCACCCCCCCACTCAACATGCTCCTGTAGTTTTAAATAAGGCCATAAAAGTCCCAAGAAAGAATGCTGGGCAGAGGCAAATTTGGATCAAGGGAAAGAGAACACTGACACGTTTTCTTTTGCTTGGTATTTCTGGGGGCTTTGCCAAATTAAATCTATTATCAGGCTGGATTAGATTCACTCATTTATAAACATATCACTGTGAATACTGTGGGCGGTTTTTATGTAGACAGGAGCTAAGGTATGATGGCAATTATTAATACTATTTTACACGATGAGGAGGTGTGTAATGAGAGGGTGTTTGAAAACAGAGGGCAGTCATAAAATAACTAGAAGAAACAGATTTCCCCTAAAACACCCATTTCATCTCCTTTCTCCACACGGGCATGTGGATAGTAGTCCACATTCCCAAAGGTCTGTGCTGTAGAAGGAGAGTTTGGTTAGACATTCCCCAGGAGCAGCTCTTTCAGGAAATCTCACCATAATTGGGCCAGCTTAATTCTTCAAACCATACAGTCCTCAGCCATCAAGACAGTTGTTTTTGGAATCTCAGGCTTACCCTATAAATTGTAGGGAGAGCCTCATCAACCCCGTAGACATTTGCTTCACCTCTGCTCCCGTGTCTCTGTTGATATTCACACATGTGTTTAGTTCCATTTTGGGTCAAAGTGCCACAATTCTGTGCCATCACAGTAGCTTCTCTAGGAGGGATGTAAACGCCCCTTATGAGTTTATCTAGCTTGTCTCAATGTGGTATATTGTAATTTTAATTCATCCCTGCATGGCAGAGAATTAGAAATGAAGACATTCTTGGCTATCACTCAGTATTTTCTTTTTTGGTCATCACTCTACTCACAGAGTTCTCTATTGTCAACATGCTCTGCCACAGTTGGTTATATAGAAGACCACAGACCGACGTGCAAGCTTTCCTGGTACCTAGTTTAGAGGTTCATTGCCTCTTTGAATCTTTTTGTGTAAATGACCTAGGCGGGGTGTAACTTTATTTTCCATTTTACGAACCTTTTTAATTTCATTTTACATTCCAACCACTGTTCTCCCTCCAACCTCCCCTTGCCTCCTCCCACCCCTTCACTTCCCCCCCCCAACCCATACCCAGTCCATTCCTCTTCACAAGTAAGGGCTCCCATAACGAGTCAATACAGTCTGGCACAATAGGTAGGGGCAGGATCAGGCCCCTCTTCCATACCTTCAGACTGAGCATGGCGTCCCACCATAGGGAATGGGCTCCAACAAGCCAGCTCACATGCCAGGCTTGTACTGTGGTCCCCTCAGATAGTCCAAGGATTCTGCAGGCTGAGTCTAAAGGTTGGCTATGGGTCTCTGCATCTATTTTTATTAATTACTGAATGGAGCCTCTCTCTGATGACAATTGGGTAGGCACAAATCTATGAGTATAGTATGATATTGTTAGGCATCATTGTGTTGACTTTTCTCCCCTCTAGTCATATTTGATTCTATCACAGGTCTCTCAGTCATCCAGCCTCTGGATCCTTGATGTAGAATAATGTTCTTGTCACTCATATTGGTTTAACAGACCTCCAGACCTCTGTGGCTAGCTAGTGGCAAGCTCCATTCTTAGATCTTCAGACAGGCTTTATTTGTACAAGCAATATATCACCATAGGTGATATATTGTTTATGATCTAATAAAGCTCACCTGGAGATCAAAATCAAAGCTAGCCACAGCCATAGAAGCTGGCCAGTGGTGGCACATGCCTTTAATCCCAGGACTCAGGAGACAGATGCAGATGGATCTCTGTGTGTTCAAGACCACCCTGAGCTTCACGAGAGTGATTCATTCTAAAAGAAAATAGAGCACACACCTTTAATCTCAGCATTAGAGTATATAAGACAAAAGTAGGGTTTTAGAGAAGACAATTAGTCTCCAGTCACATTGAGGACAGGAAGGGATTCAGTCTCCAGCCAGGCTGAGGATTCATGGAGCCAGGATCACTGCCCACTGCCCCCACCCCACCCACCCCTGAGTCTGAGGTAGAGATAAGAGCTAGTGGCTGGATCCTTTACTTCTCTGATCTTCAGCTTTAATCTTAATATCTGTCTGTAGGTTTATATTATGCATGCTCCAAGTTTTTTGGTAGCGTGTGTGTGTGTGTGTGTGTGTGTGTGTGTGTGTGTTTCTGTTTGTGTGTGTGTGTGTGTGTGTGTGTGTGTGTGTGTGTGTGTGTATTCATATCATGGGCAAATAGGGAAAATTTGGCTTCTTCCTTTCCAATTTGTATCCCCTTGATCTCCTTATTGCTGTAGCTAAAACTTCCAGTACTATATTGAATAGATGTGGAGAGAGTGGATAGTCTTGTGATGTTTCAGATTTTGTGGAACCACTTTGAATTTCTCTCCATTTAATTTGTTGGTTGTCAGTTTGCAGTATATTGCTTTTATTATGTTTAGGGATGTTCCTTTATCCCTGATCTCTCCAAAACTTTTATTATGTAGGGATGTTGGAATTTTTTTTTAAAAAAAAAACAAAAAACTTTTTCAGCACCTAATGAGATGATCTTTTGTTTTTTTTTCTTTCAGTTTGTTTATATAGTGGATTACATTGACAGATTTTTCTATGTTGAACCATCCCTGTATCCCTGTGATGAGGCCTTCTTGATCATGGTGAATGATCTTTTTGATGTGTTCTTGGATTTGATTTGTGAGTATTTTATTGAGTATTTTCGAATCAATGTTTATGAGGGAAATTGATCTGTGATTCCATTTTTGTTGAGTCTGTGTCATTTGAGTATCAAGGTGACTGTAGCCTCATAAAAAACATTGTCAGTGTTTCTTCTGTTTCTATTTTTGTGGAACAATTTGAGGAGTATTGGTGCTAGCTCTTTGAAAGTCTGGTAGAATTCTGCATTAAAACTGGCTGGCCCTGGGCTCTTGTTTTGTCTTGAGATTTAATGACTGCTTCTATTTTCTTGGGAGTAATAGGTCTATTTAAATTGTTTATCTGATCTTGATTTAATTTTTGTATATGGAAACAATCAATAAATTTGTTCATGTTGTTTAGATTTTCCAATTTTGTGGAATACTGTTTTTTGAAGTATATGACTTCAAAATTCTTTGGATTTCCTCAGTGTCTCTTGTTATGTCTCCATTTTCACTTCTGATTTTGTCAATTTGTATGTTCTTCCTCTGTCTCTTAGGTAGTTTGAATAAAGTTTTGTCTATCTTGTTGATTTTCTCAAAGAACCAAGTCCATTTCATTTATTCTGTTCTTTGCTATTGCTCTCCTTGTTTCTATTTACTTGGTTTCACGTCTCCCGGTTTATTTCCTGCCATCTACTCCTCTTTGGTGCTTTGCCTCTTTTTTGTTCTAGAATTTTCATGTGTCCTGTTAAGTTGCTAGTTATACGTTGCTTGGCTTTCTCCTTTGCAGCTTTTGGTATTTTTTTCTTTATTCTGTATGTGTAGTGTTTTGATTATTATGTGGTGAAGGGACATTTTTTTCCTAGTCCAACCTATTTGGTGTTCTGTAAGCTTCTAGCACCCTTGTAGACATGCTCTTCTTTATGTGGGAAGATTTTCTTTTATGACTTTGTTGAATATATTTTCTCGGCATTTGAGCAGGTATTTTTCTCTTTCTTCTATTCGTATTACTCTTAGGTTTCGCATTTTCACATTTCCTGGATGTCTTGTGTTAGGAATTTTGTAGATTTAACATTTTCTTTGACTGATGAATGTATTTCCTTTGTTGTATCTTTAATGCCTAAAATTCTATCTTCCTTCTCTTATATTTTTTTGATGATGTTTGCATCTATAGTTCCTGTGCTTACCCAAATTTTTTCATTTCCAGAATTCCCTCATCATGCGTTTTCTGTGTCTATTTCCTTTTCAGGTCTTGAACTATTTCCTTTTTCCCCTTGGCTTTCTTGGTACTTTTAAGGGAATATTTCCTTTCCTCTTTAAGAACCCTATGATCTTATTTTAGGGTTATTTTCTTGTGCTTGCTTCCGCTGTATTGGAAGTTCAGGTCTTGCTGGTTTCTGGTGATGCCATATTGCCCTTTCTGTTATTGATTGTGTTCTTAAGCTGGCGTTTAGGCCTCTGAATTGGGGATGATTATAGGTCTAGGTGTTGATTCCTGCATTTGTCTTTATTGGATGGGTGTTTTGTTCCTTGGTTTTTGTTTCCTCTCTCATCTTCTGGTATTTTCCTCTCTGGCTTAAGTGACCAAGGGTTGTGATGAGTAGTGACAGGTCCATTATGGTGTCTCCACTGGGGTTTGGAGGCCTGACCTCCAATAAAGCTGTAATCTTCTGAAGTTGTAGACCAGAATATGGAGCTCAGAGGAGGGAATTGTTGCAATATGGAGTTGTTGGCCAGGCTTTAAGAAGTGTTAGATCATGGGTGGTGTCTTTCCTGGATGTCCCTAGGATGAGGCTGGCATCCAGTAAAGCTGTTGTGGCTGTTGGCTAGGGAGATGGTCACAGAATGTGTCCTGTAGATCAGGGTCTAGGGAGTGTGGCACCTCAGCTGGGAGGATGGTCACGCACCTGTTCTTCTGACTGGTATGGACTGTACCTGGGCCTATGGAGTCTGCTGGAGTTGTTGGGAAGGGGAATGTAGTTGGATGGCAGACAGTATTTTGGGGGGACAGAATCCAGGGTGTAGGAACAATCTAGCTGGCAGTTGGATCTCTCACCTCTTTGTAGACTAGTGAGGACTACAGCATAGCAATGTTCTACTAGCGTAGAGGCAGGGTCCAGCAGATGTACTGGTGCTGAAATTGGAAGGGGAGGGTTATGGGAGTTACCCTAGGGATCAAGGTCCAGGGAATGGGGCCACTAGGCAGGAAGGCAAGCCACTCACCTGTTCTTCCAACTGATGTGAACTAGACCTGTGTCTATGGAGTTTGCCAGAGTTGTGGGAAAAGGCTGGCTGAGGAGGAGGATGAGGTTGGAGGGGATGAAAAGAGGAGTGAGTTTGGGGGAATAAAACCTGGGGTGGGGATGAGGGCAGGTGGGATATTCACCCACTAGTCCTCACTAGTCAACTGGTGAGGACTGCCTACTATTTGAAATTTTGATTAAAAAAAAAAGATCTAGCCAATCAAAGATTTTTATCCTATTTGTAAGTGACAAAACACAAGCTCTGTACAAAGTTTATACATCAATTCTATAGCTTAGTCTAGTTCTACATGTCTCAGCCTTAAGACCACTCACACAATGGAGTGGGTATTCCTTGCTGGGGTGAGAGGTGCTTGCTATGCATCATAGAATAATGTATTACTATTTCTGACAGTTACATACCCTCTTTCCCAGAACTGCAGAACTGGAAGTATCTTCAGATGTTACTAAATGTCTTCTGAAAAAAAAAATCCCCTCAATGAAGACACACAGAGCTTTTTCTTCTCATTAAAAACAAAAAACAAAAAACAAAAACCTAACTGTACCATCTCTAACATTCAACAGCTTAGTCACTTAGAATTGTACTAAGAAGTTCAAAGTTTGAGGACTGGTCATTATGAAGGTTAAAACATTCATCCTATAAGCATGTGTATAGCTATCCACAGTTGAATTATGCTCTGCAAGGCCCTGACGGAAATTCCAAAGAAACACAAAAAGCAGTCAGTAAGCCCCAGGAGTCACGAACCTGTATGGTAAAGGGACATGAATGGTGGAGTCAGTCAGAGGACCATTAGGGTGACAGTAGGATGAAGAGTGGCTGTACCTGAATCTAATAATGAAGGCTAGAAATCTCATAGGTAGGCAGAAAAGGAAAGGATCTGGTCTCTCCCAGAAAGGAAAATTATAATATTCTGCATGTGTTCAGTGCCACACTACATACTTAATTTTATCTGCACGTAACTGGTGTTAGGTGTGACCTCTAAAAGCACCAGGCCTTGGTTAATCTCTTACTTTTTGACACTAGGTGGATATTTTATTTACTGTGATGGTTAGCTTTAATTACCAATTTGACACAACCTAGAATTATGGACAGAGAATCGTAAGAAAGACTGGTTCTGTTGGGTTTGTTTGCAGAAATGTCTGGATAGGATTGGTTTTATTAAGTTAATAGATATAGGAAGACCCAGCTCACTCACTGCAGATAGCATCATCACCTCGACTAGGGATCTTGAGCTATGTAAGAGTAGAAAAATTGATCTGAACACGGGGAAACAAGCGAGTAGCATGCATGCACTTATTTCTTTCTGTTATTGGTCATAAGAGTGATGAGATTAGTTGGCCAAGTTCCTGCTTCTGTGACTTCCCCACAATGGTGGGCTATAAGAGCTGTAAGCTAAAACAAAACCTTTCTCCCTAAGTCATTTTTTTATCAGAAGATTTTGCCACAGCAACAGTAAGGAAACTAGGACACTTCCCTTCTTTATGTAATTTTCTATGAGTAAGATGGGGATAATTATTTGATATTTATTAACTCTCCATTCATGTGGCCTTTGAGCTGTGAATTACATAATTAACAGACAGGCCTGGAACTGGAAAGACTTGAGGAACAAGGGAAGAACTTAACAGTGAACCCTGAGAGGCAGGGGCATGAGAAACATAAATGTTCTGCATTCACTCAGATGGCAAGAAGAAATAAACACATGAACTATAAGCATGGACTTGACATTAAGAGGCATGAAATTTAGAAGGGCCACTGACTGCAGGATACAGAATGCGTGGACAGAAATAAAGAAGCCAAGGGAGGTGGGACAAGGAAATCAGTGTGAAGTTTTACATAGTCTTATGAATTAGAGTGTCTCTAAGCATTTTTTAGAGAACTGAGTGGGAATAGATATAAGTTATTTTTTTTTAAATTTCTACGACGTGACAATGATTCTCAGTCATAATCATACTCTACTCCCTTCTTCTAGATTTCTTTAGCGTTTCTCTCATCCAATCCCAAATTTCATGTCTTTCTTGTGTATAGCCCATTAAGTCTAATTGGTGTCGATCAGATGCACAGTAAGAATATCTTTAAACTTTGTGTAATTTATAGAAGGTTCTTTCTTGGTAACTGTTTGTACAAAGACAGTGCCCAGCTTTCTGACTATATGAGAAGACTAAATAGAGATGGCGTGGAGTTAGGGAATATAATAGAAATGATTATTAATGATAAATGGCTTAGTAACAAGTCTGACATGTTGAGCTTTAACTGTCTATAGGTCTCTTGAGTCATAATGGCCATCTGATTCTTATACTACCTCAGAGCTCTATACTGGACTGGGAGGTATTACTGACATCAGCACACACCCCAGCAACCTTTCTACTAAATATAGTCTGTGGACAGAGGGATTAGAGACACATAGCAATAGTGTATGAATTAGCTCTTCTGAGCTACCCTTAGGCCTGTTACTATATATGGTCAATGATGATACACAAGCTATTCCCTAACAACCACTGCAGTGACCTGTAGCATGTATGTTTCCGCCAGCCCGCCAGTCTGGGCCCACAGCCGCGCCAGCCCCAAATAACACTCAGAGACTCTGTATTTGATACAATCCTGTTGGCCAGTTACCATTATTGTTTATGGGCTAGCGCTGTCTTAATTATTAACCCATTTCTACTTATCTAAGTATTTCCACGTGGTTGTCTTATCGGGAAGCTGTGGCGGGCGTGCTGCTTCTTCCCAGGGCTACATCTTGACTCCTCCCTACTACTTCCTCTTTCCTCCTTGTCTCCTAACTCCGCCTATCTTGCTATCTCATTGGCCACAGTGCTTTATTAACCAGTATGAGAAACATATATACAGAATAACATCTCCCATTATCTCCTCTTTTCTGTCTACAGTAAAAGAAGGGGTTTAATCTTAACATAGCAAAATATATCATATAACAGTTATCAAATAAGAATCACAGATAACAATATTTAGTCCATTAACATTTAGTAAGACTTTAAGAAAATATCATCTATCCTATCTTTGTGAGGCTAAAGTCCTATATGTAACTTATCTTTAATTCTTACTAAGGAAAACTGTAACCATAACTATCTGTCTTCAACTCCATCAAAAACCACAGAAGGATAATATAAAAGTCTAGAAATGACAGAGACAACTCATTGCCTGGTCAGTCATCCGAAGTTCTTCTGTAATGTTCCATCTTCAGCCCATAGGCCATAGTGTGTCTCCAGACTCCTCAACAAGGCAGGAAACTTTTCTCTGTGTCCTGTAGGCTGTCTGGCTGTCTGGCAGCCTCTTCCATGAAGCAGGAATCCTGTAGCAATGTCCATCTTGCATCAGCAGTCATCTTTTTGTGGGTCATGCATGTCCAGTTTCTACAACATAAAGTCAAACAGTCCAGAAGAGCAGTACCTTGCCCAAATGGCTAGTCTTGCCATATTAGAAACAAACTCCATAATGTGTTTCTTCGATATCCAACTTCCTTTCTTCTGTAGGTGGTGTTACCAGGAGCAGTTGTGCCTCACTGTCAAGAAAAACCCTAAACCATTTTAAATGCCATATTCTGTAGGTCTTTGAAAGGTTTGAAGAATGCCTATCCATTTCAAATACATCTCTGCATATCTAGAAATCCTAACTAACTTAACTCCAAGTTTTGACTATCATAGGTAACTCTCTATAATCTGTACTAAATTATACATTACATTTCCCAATGAGCTATATAAACCCAATACCTAAACAAGAGGAGAAATATACATATTACAAAATTGACCTTAAATTGTATCAATAAAAGAAAATCCATTCCAAAGCAAAGTATTCATATCCATACCATAATTCCCCTTTTCCCTTTAAAAAGATTGCTTTTGGTTATAGCCATTTATAATCAAGCCCATTTAAATGAAAACAAACATTTATAAACAATATTTGGGAATTTGGGCGTCGTTCTTTCCAAACTACTTCCTGCTGGTAGAGGGCGCTGTCATGGGGGTCCAAAGAAGATGCAGAAATCTTGGCAGTAGTCTGCAAGGCTTTGTTTCAACTGCTTTGAATGTTGGATCACCTGGGGCATTGTTTCAGGGGGTCTGGCTTGATCAAACCACGTAAGTCTGGAAAGAATCCATAGCTTTTCATTTTCTGTGGAAACAAAAGTAGAAATCCTTTTCCCCAGTAACTTCTCCTTAGGCTTAAATTTTGGAGTCAAAGCATTTTTAAAATATATAAATTGAATTAATCCAGCAGCATTTCTTTTATCAGTAGTTATTTTCTCAGCAGTCAAACAATTTAAAGACAACAGAAGCTCGTATAGTATCCAAAATTTCTCTGTGTTTTCCATCTTTACGTGGATTTTTTATTACTCTATTTCTTCTACTTCTATTTTTACATATTTTGGGACAGGGTTTCTCTGTGTAACTTTTATCTGTCCTGGAACTCAGTGCATACCAGGTTTGCTTTGAAATCACAGAGATCTGCTTGCATCTGTCTCCCGAGTGCTGGGATTAATGGTTTGCGCCACCATAGCCATCCATTTAATTCCTTTTTTTCTTTTTTAAACCATAATATCCTGTTTCTTTTTCTCTCTCAAGCCAGCGTATTTTTTAAAACACAGTGTAAACCTTCATTGCAGCTCTTGTACACACCAATGAATTGTTAGCAGAGCTCTTTAAAAGCAAGGCGGCTTTTTTTGCCGCTTATGCTAATTTTGGAAACCTCCCTTAAAGGAGCCACGCAAATCTCTGTCTACAGCAAAATGAATCCAACTGAGAAAATGCTGCTACCAAGAAGTCTTGCTAGTCTCTGTTCCTTTGTTTCTAAAACATTTCTTAAGCTCTTACTAGTTTTAAGTGAAAGTTCTTATAGCCACGTTGAGCGCCATCTGTAGCGTGTATGTTTCCGCCAGCCCGCCAGCCTGGGCCCACAGCTGCGCCAGCCCCAAATAACACTCAGAGACTCTGTATTTGATACAATCCTGTTGGCCAGTTACCATTATTGTTTATGGGCTAGCTCTGTCTTAATTATTAACCCATTTCTACTTATCTAAGTATTTCCAGGTGGTCGTCTTATCTGGAAGCTGTGGTGGGCGTGCTGCTTCTTCCCAGGGCTACATCTCGACTCCTCCCTACTACTTCCTCTTTCCTCCTTGTCTCCTAACTCCGCCTATCTTGCTATCTCATTGGCCACAGTGCTTTATTAACCAGTATGAGAAACATATATACAGAATAACATCTCCCTGTCAGTGACCTTGTTGCAGTCATCTATTGGTATGCTCCCACTGAGTCCTGCTCATTAGGATTAAAATCTGCAGGCATTGTGGAAGTCAGTGTCTATACACCGACTGTCCAGGTGTACTCAGTACAGTGGTCCACACATTCCTCAGAGTTTTAACATCTCAACCACGAGCATTAGGATCTTATGGCATGAATCAGAGTTTGGAATAGAAAGGAAAAACAAGCATAGATTTTAAAAACTCATCTTAGTACCAAAGTCATAGTGATATGATAACCACAAGACAAGGTTACGACTAAGTCACACATGAGAGGTACAAAGCTTGGGGAAAGCAACGTGCCCAGGACACTTCAAGTACTTGACAATCTTAGATCGACTGCCTTTTCTTTCTAAAATCAACAGCCAGTTGAATAAGGACAGGGCTGTGCAGGGCAGCAGGTGAGTCCTTTAGTCTGATTCCTTTATAGCAACAGAACTTTTGATGTAGGACGTTTCATACTTGGATTAATTCCCCTATTTCTAAAATCATTCAGGGAGTTCCTGGGATGATCCTTATCAGTAGATCCCAGGTAATGAGCAACCACTCTGCCTCAATCGCCCTACATATTGATTCTATTTAGTTCTTCACGCAATCTTACAGAATGCATTTGTCGTCATCATTAAATGTGTTTTAGAAATCATGATAATGAGTCTTAGTTAATTTGATCATTTGAAAATGTTTGTTGGATTCTCATATGCATTTATCAACCCAAGAACAGATAAACAAATTCAAACATATGAAAATGGATAAATCACTGCCACATGCAATAATACAGAAAAATCTCACCAATGTGATGATGAGAAAAATAAGGCATAAAAAAAGGAAGTATGTGCTACCAGAATCTACTCAAGAGTGTCAAAGGCAGCAAAATTAATCAATGATAGCAGAAAGACATATAATTGTTGCCATGGGGGAGGACAGAAGCAGGAGGTGTGGAGTAGAGGCAGACTCTCATGATAGATCATTCCTGCATCTGCATGGTGCATCCATGCATGTATATACATCACCAGGACCCTGCTAAGCTGCAATTTGTACACTTTTATAAGTGTGTTATATTTTAATCTAAAGCAAGTGTTCTTTTGGCAATAGCATACTAGTATTAGATATTATTAAGTATCTATTAATAATGTCTATCAGTTACTGGCTAATTTTTAGTTACAGGAAAAGGCAATGTTTTGCAGCACCATGGATCAGGTTTCATGGATATGCATAGAATCAGGATTCATTGTTTTGCTGATTTCAAAAGCCATTTGTCATGAGGGGCAAGGACTGAGAGAGCAGCTGAGTCTATAGTTCTTGTAGAACAGCTTGGCATTATTTAATCCATATACATTGTCAACTCTAAGTCCACTCTCTTTTTTCAAGGGAGGAACCTGAGGTTTTGCTCATCACTGAGACGTCAAAGGCTCTAAGGCTGCCAGGACTGTTCCTCCAGCCTTGCTTTCCTCTAAGAGCTTGCCCAGTCCACATGCTTCCTAAAGCAACACTGGTTTTCTCCAGCTTTACCATTCTCCCAATCCCAACGTCTGGGTGTGCTGTTCCCCCAGTGAGAACATCGGTCCCTCTTTTCCTCTAGCTAGAAGCTACAGAACTGTCCTTGGGAAGCTGTACTAGCTACTTTCTTGCTGTGATAAAATAGCATGAACAACAGCAGCTTAAAGAAGGGTTTGTTTTGGGTCCAGAAGGCTAGATGTCCATAATGGTGAGGAAGACATGACAGCAGGGACAGAGAGATGTCACTTTTTTGACAAGCATCGTAAGAGGCAGAAAGAGAACTGTAAGTGGAGTGAAACTATAAGCTTTCAAAGCTTACCTCCAGTGACACACTTCCTCCAGGAAGGCTCCACATCCTGTGCTAACAGTTTCATAACCTCCTCCCAAAGGGCCACCAAACTAGGGACCAAGTGCTGAAATACATGAGCCTAAGGGTGACATTTCTCACTCAAATCACCGCAAAGTCTCCCTCTGCCTTTCCATCATCTAGAAGATTCTTTGCGTGGGGGCTCCAGTTTAAGATACAACTGACTTTATTAGCACAGTTCTTGGTTTAGCATACTGTAGCACCAAGCCAGGAGTCATCATATGTCTTTTCATACTCATGGTGATCTATTTATCAGACATGTTCTACTCAGCCCAGCTGTGAATCACAGAACTGACAATTGGTATTAATGGCCATTCATCAAAAACAGTGATGTAGCTGGCAAATCTGTATGTGTATGATTCTACTAAATCATCAAACATGAGTTAGTAAAAATTATTTTGTAAAGTAAAAAAATTGAGGGCTAGTAAAGTTTCCATTTACCTAATAACCACCAGCTCACCAATGCAACACTCAACTATAAACTCATAGCAACTATAGTGGCATCTTGCCTTGCCAGTGAACTTGTTGCAGTGGCCACACACTTTGGGTGTAGTTTCACTTGCAGAAGAGACCCATTAAGGTAGAGGAGGATCTGGGTTGTGGAGAGCATCAGAAGGACAGACACTGCATCTTCTGGAGCAGGAAGACTTCAGAATAGTTATTTACTTTTGTCTGTGTAATTGCTTCCCTAATAAATACCCATTTATCATTTCTCTTGGGTCTGGTGAACTCATTTACCCCCCTTCCCCACCTCCAAAAACAAATTTGTTTTTACATATTTAGTTCTATTTTGTTTTCTCTTTGCTTTCTTGCTCAGCTTCCATTCTGCTGCTTTGCATCAATGCCCAGACAATAAGTCCTTCTGCAAGCACTAAAACGAGCTGAAAAAGCTAACCAGAAAAAGAAGACACCGTTAAAGTCTAAATTAATATAGTAAAACCATAGCTAAAAGTATTGCTTCAATATGGCAACTGTGCTTATCATTTCTACACTGTAGGCTTCTTTATGCCACGCATTTCCTTGCAAAGAAAATTGAGAACCTCTATTGAATTGTGCTAGAAAGAGTAGTAGCTAGGCATTCTACAAGCACTCTTTCAAAAGCATGCATCATCGTGACATTTTATTTAGATATATCTGTCAATGAAGAAATTGCTTCTATGCTGTCAGCGGATGGAAAGCAGCTCCAGTTTCCCCTTAAAAACCATTTAGGCCCTCAGAGGCAACCAACAATTCAAATCAGGGCTGTACAGCAGCCACTTATGTGGATGGCTTCCCTGTGGCAAAGTCCTCAGTGAAGCTCATGGATCGTATTATTCCGAGTCAGTTGATCTCTCTTTGAATGTTACTGCCTGTGTTTCTCCACCTAAATTTAAAGATGAGCCTTTGCTCTGCTAGACAAGCTGTTTTCTTTCTTATTTCTGTGCTCGTTGTTTGCTTCTCCCATGCTCCTACTTTGTTAGTACAATCTGTGGGGCAGGGAGCCCCAATGCTGATAAATGAGAAAGGCATCCCTTTGATTCAAACTGTGATAAAGTCATGGCTCTTGCTAGAGGGTTTCTTCTTTGTAAATCCAACTGCATCTCCAAGTAACAACCCATTGAATGCGAAGCTAGATATGAGCCACACTGGTTTATTTTTCTGTGCCCTCTAAATGTACTTTTCTAGGTCCAATATCAGAATACTACTCACCTGGACTTCTGGCAGAAAAGTAGGCACTACTTTTATTGATATTAAATCAAAACACTAAAAACACACATGGCTATCAAACAACAACAGCAACAACAACAACAACAACAACAACAACAACACACACACACACACACACACACACACACACACACACACACACACACACACACACGAGGATAGGAAGGTAAGAGAATAACATTAGCAGTAACCCCAGCTTTTCACAGAGAAGTTGGCTGATGTACAGGGAAACAGTGAGAAGCGGTAAGTGCATTTCGGCCAGTTCTACAATATGTGGACAGAAGCACAGGCATGCCATTGACTCATTAGTTACCCAACACATTCAACAGAGGAGACATGGCATCCTGGTTGAAAGCAGACACTGCCCAGTTTAGCACCACCACTGACAGACAAGCTGTGAAACTTTTCTCCAGAGATTTAACCTGTCAGACTTGAGTGTACTCATTTCTGAAATGGGGGTGGAATGACACCCACTCCATAAGGTTCACCCAAGTAAAATGTCTCAACTTCTTGGTACATTGGAGGTATGAGCTTGGCTCCAGTTTTGTTTGCTTTGAGCATCTGCTATGTTTCAGCTCCCACAGTGGGTCCTGAATATTATAAGAAAAGAATAATAATAATAAAACAGGGACTGTTGCTCATTTTGTGAACTGTGGTGCGGAGGACTGGACAGTTATGGTGGGGCTGAGGGGCTGTCCAGTGCCTGGTTTACTGAACCATGAGAACATTACTCTTTAGAACGTGTGTCTTTGGACCTGAAAGATGAAGTTTTAGAAGATGGGAAAGAAACAAGAGTGATCGCGAAGATGCAAGGGAGACAAATGCCCTGATTGAAGAGTGCCGGCCACTTCTGGGGAGCTGAAATAAGGCTCACATGTTAGGGACTTAAGAGGTGGTGGAGCAGGAGGATATGGGCATGGCAGTGTGAGAAGGGACCACACTGCAAGAGGTGTGAGACCTATTTTTTTTTTTACTAGACAATAATAGAAGGCATTGAGCATTTTGTGCAGAAGAAGGATTAATATTTTGCTGCTTTGTTGGTAAGCTTCCTGCTTTTCAGCAGGTTTAGGGTTACAAAACGCAAAATCTACACGGGAAGCCCACAGCATTCTCCATGTGGAATCCACACTACACCGTTTCTTCTCTCTCAGCACCCTGCATTGACGCGGTTCAGCTTTCACAATTGATAAACCACTATACACACACTCTCACCTACTGAGGTCCCCAGACCACATTAGCATTCATCTTCATGTTGTGCAGTTACTTGGGGTTTGACAAATATACGATGTTGTTATAGTTTATTATACAGAACAGTTTATCACCCTATAAAATTTTTATTTTTAAAAGAGACTAATACTGAAAAATATGAGAAAGACACAGCCTGGGTGGGCTAGAGATGAAACCAATTGTGTGTACAGCTGTAGTTCTTGAAGGGAGGATGGCGTCCAGGGCCAGGACAGATATGTGGAAAGCAGGAGAATGGATGCAGTGATGCTAGGTTTTAACAATGGAATTGGTAGGGAATATTAATCAGGGCCAGGTAACTACTCTACATTTGAGCCTAATGATTTCAGTCATTTTCTTGCTATTGAAGTGTACATTGTACTAACACCAAGTCTGTTATAATTGGTAAAGTGACTTTGCCTCAGCCTGCCCTAGGCAATCATGCTGTCAGATTGCACTTCCCATCCCTTGTGTTGCCTCACCTTTCAGAGCCTTCACCACTCACAGTGACTGACTGGGGAGTGTGGAGGACCACTGAAAGCTGCACATCTCTCCCACACACGTTTCGCAGGCCAGGGTGTCATCTTATGCAGCCCCAGTGGGTACCCTGCAAATAATATACTTATTGTTTCATAAACCAATTATAATTTCCTACTTAGCAAGTGAGCTCTCCTTTCTTCAGACCCTCCGACAAGACAAGAAGGTCATTCACTCCCCCCCCTCATAGTGAGTGTTTTAAGACGTAAACATTGGCCAGCTTAATTCACTGGAATCTTAGGATTTGTGTGGAAGTGATGGTAAATTTTCTTCACTGTGCTGTGTCTGAATCCAAGGGAGAACAGGAGTCAGCAGTGTGTGAGTGTCTGTAGAGGCATCACAGGAGAGGAAAACTAAAAGAGGAAAGAAACACTGCTCCCAGGTATGAATACTTGGATCAAAATATCTGCACGCTTCACCTCCTCCAGGAGTATCGGTCATGAAAAGGCAGTTTCCACTTCTTGCTTAACCTGTCTTCTGTTTGAAGCCTCTATTGTTAGTAACTAATGAAGCCCTAATTGGCACGAACTCATGAAGCCCTTCCAATCCCTATTAATACAGCTGATTTGTTTCTACTTTGACCTTCTTAAAGAAGATGACCAATGGAACTAGAAAACACACACACACACACACACACACACACACACACACACACACACACACACACTTATGAGTGAGATAACTCAGAACCAAAAAAGGACAAACATACTATGTACTCACTTATAAGTGGATATTAACTGTAAAGCAAAGGATAACCAGCCTATAGTCCACAACCCCAGAGATGCTAGGTAACAATGAAGACCCTAAGAGAGACATACATGGGTCTCACGGAGAAATGTAAAAGATCTCTTAACTAAATTGGGAGCTTGTGGAGAGAGAGAAGGGGGGAAGGGGAGTGGGGAGGAGAACATGAAGAAACAGGATTGTCAAGTTGGGGGAAGGACAGAGAGAGATAGCAAGGCAAAAGATGTCTTGATAGAGGGAGCCCTTATGGGGTTAGTGAAAAAAATCTGCCACAGAGGAAATTCCCAGGAATCCACAAGGATGACCCCAGCTAAGAATCAAAGCAATAGTGGAGAGGGTGCCTGAACTGGCCTTTTCCTGTAATCAGATTGATGACTACCTTAATTGTCATCTTAGAACCCTGATCCATCAACTGATGGAAGCAGATGCAGAGATCCACAGCTAAGCACTGGGACAAGCTCCAGAGTCGAGTCAAAGAGAGACAGGAGTGATAACCTGAGGAAAGGGGTCAAGATCCTGGTGGAGAAACCCACAAAAACGGCTGTCCTGAGCAAGCGGAAGAACACTGACTCCAGACTGACAGCTGGAGAGTCTGCATAGGTCGAAACTTGTCCCCTCTGAGTGTGGAAGACAGTGGAAAGCTTGGGCAGTTTGTGGGGCCACTGGCAGTGGGACCAGGATTTATCCCTAGTACATGAACTGGCGTTTTGGAGCCCATTCCTCATGGAGGGATACTTTGCTCAGTTTAGATACAGGGGGAGGGCTTTGGTCCTACCTCAAAGTGACATGACAGACATTGTTGATTCCCCATGGGAAACCTTACCCTCTCTGAGGGTGAGGGAATGGTGGGGGGATCAGGAGGAAAGGAGGGAGAGGGAACTGGGATTGGTATGTAAAATAATAAAAAGAAGATTGTTTAAAAAAAATAAAGATGACCAATTTCAATTTGTTTCTAAATTCGCCAACTTCCTTAGTTTTCAAATGGTTTCAGAATACTTGAAGGCTAAATAACTTTTTGGTTGTATTTTAGTATCATTTTTGTTGCTGTTATAAAATACACCAACAAAAAATACACTGTTACAAGAGTAAGGGGATTACTTCATCTTATGGTCCCATTGTTGTAGAGGAATCAAGCAGGAACTTCAAATGTTTACATCACATCTACAGCCAACAACAGAGAGAAACGGATGCACACATGTTCACTTACATGGTTAATTGCTTGGGTTCACTGATTTCTCCCTTCCTATACTCAGGTCTTCCTGCTGTTGGCACAATACCCCTCACAGTGACTGGATCTTCCAACATCAATTAGCATAAAGATGATGCCCCCTATATATACTCATACAGCAAAAATTATAGACAGTGCTTCATGAAAACATTCATTCCAGGTGATCCTTGATTGTCTGAAGATGACAAAGTTAAACACCACAGGTTGTTTCTCCAATGTTTGGGGAAGTAGTTCCTAAAGTGACAGTTTAAAATCATTGATCAGTTCTGTAATCTTTGAGTTTCTCAAATCTATAGACACAGCTAGCATTAGACAACCAGTCAAGCCGTTAACGCATAGGTAACACGTCTCCTAGTACACTGTAATTATATACTTTCTATTGTTTGGTAATCAATTATGATTGACAAAATGCAAGCTTATCATAACTTTGTGATTCAGCCCATGGAACATATTTTCCAGTGTATACTTTAAATCTGTACATCTAGGAGCATACCTTAACTGAGCACTTATTCTCAACCTTCATTAATACCATGAATCTTTAACACAGTTCTTTGTGTTGTAGGGACAGCCAACTGTAAAATTATTTCCATTGCTATTTCATAAGTGTAATTTTGCTCCTGCCATGAATCGTAATCTGTTTTCCAATGGAGGTCATGATCATGGACTGAGAACCAAAATTTAACAGAATATAAAGTACTGTGAAAAGCGAACCGTTTAGGTGCATCGTGTCCCAGAACATTCTCCAAATAAATCCCTCTCTTACAAGTCTTCCAGTGGTCCTTGTTGCCTATAGCAAGGCTTCCCCAATCTTTACATCACAGGCAATGATATCTGTACCTTGAAGTGACCTACAATGGGTTGTAAATCTTCAGGGTCCCACCCTATCACCCAGAAAAGTGACTACCTTGATAAACTGAAATGGTTTTGAGCCTGCGTTATTTTATGGCATAGAGAATATCATGTCCCTAAAGTTTAAATCTGAATGCAGACAAACCTAAACCTAGAGTTATCAGACTTGCTCGTTTCTATAGACTATTGTTACGGTTTGAATTTGAAGTTCCATTTTTTCACAAGCTTTGTATCATTACTAAATAAGATGATTTTTAGATCCACCATCTTCCCTGTATTGTTTGTAATTTTGCTTTGTGTCACCAATGGTTTAAAGCCTGTGGTAGCCTCCTCCAGGTGTGCATTCTTCTGGTTTGCACGTTACCAATTCTTCTCATGGGTGACAGCTTTATGGTTATGCTCTTTCTAGCAGTTGCTAGAAAGAATTATTGGCCTACATGATCTCAATCAAATTATAGGTGAGGGTGACATTGTGTACTTGTAGGTAAGAGAGGAGCCCCACACCCATCCTCTGCAGTCTCAGAGTCACTGTGATGCATCAGCATTCTGGTAAGGTACCACAGTGTCCCACACTGGAGTGTCAGGCGGGAACAGAAACAATTAAGTGATGCAGCATTAATCTGATGTAAACAGCTGCTTGTCAGGATTGTGGAAATGCAGGTTGGTTAGGCTTTAGTCTTCCTCCTATTAAAAGCTCTGTTTTAATGAAACAGACGGTGCTGTCTGTCTGTCAAATCTGAAGTCTTTTTCATTTTTTCGTACTCTCTATCTGAAAGTTAACCACCATCACTGAGATACTATGAAGACAACATTTATTGCGATGGTGTGTAATTGATTTGACAGCCATAGCCAGGCTTTTAAAATTCATTTTTAATTGTCAAACATTTCCTATATTTACAGAAAACAATATGTTATTTTGATACATGTTTACATTGTAGAAGAATAATTAAATCTACCTAATACATGTGTCATCTCAAATGATTTTGTGCTGAAACATTTGAAATTTTGAATCGCATCATTATTGTATTGAACACAATGTGCAGACAATCATTCAGAACCTTCCCTTTGTGTCTGGCTAGACTTTTGAAGCCTGTGACTAACAAGTCTCCATTTCCATGCCCCTCTGCAATTCCTCTTCTTGCATGAATCATACAAACTTTGGCTTTTGTAGATTTTTGCATGCCACATAATGCAGTACTTTTCTTCGATCCCAGCTTAATTTTATTTAATATGTCTTCCAGGTACATCCATATTGATGTGCAAAGTGCAACAGAGTGAATGATTAACTAAAGATGATACAATGATATAGCACAACAAATAAAAAGAGCCATAGACAGAAATTAGTGTTAAAGCTTCAAGCTGAAGATCAGAGAAGCAAAGCAGCCAAGACAGTAGATCTTACCCCTACCCAGCTGAAATGGCAATCCTGTCTCCACAAATCCTCAGAGGCAAAAGGCTCTGAGTTCCTGTCTCCTCCTCCTCCTCCTCCTCCTCCTCCTCCTCCTCCTCCTCCTCCTCCTCCTCCTCCTCCTCTTCCTCCTCCTTTATTTCATTTCTCTGCCCAGCCATATCACTCCTGTCTCCACCTCCCTAGTACCGGGATTAAAGGCATGCCATCCCAGGTGCTGAGATCACCTTTGTGTGAGCTGTTTCTTTTAGGTCTGGATCAATTTCATGTAGTCAATGAGGCCAATCTGTCTACCTCTAAATCCTGAGTCCTGGGATTAAACATGTGTACCACCACTGCCTGCCTGGCTTCTGTAGCTAACTGGTGTGACTGCCTTGCTATTTTGATCTCCAGTGGCTTTATAAATCACTGATTTATTGTGTCACTGGTAAATGACCATTACTAAATAATGAGATTAATAAGTGATGCCGCTAGCCATCATTTTTAGTTGATTGGTAGCTGTTGCACACGTCTTTAGTTCTAGTTAGTCAATTTGTCTCTGAAAGGGGATTGACAGCATTCAACTGCAAATGGGGTGGTTATTTTATTCAGGATAAGACAACAGCCGTGGAAGCTGACTTTCTGGGTTCAGTCTCAGATTTCACATATAGCCTTTCATCTGATCTTGGACAATTACTTACATTTTCCAGGTCTCAGGGTAATCAACTGAATTATATTTATCTAATAAGAAGGTTATAGAACTATATGCATCAATAATGAAAAGAGAGAAGAACTAGAATGGATCCAACTATAAGAGATAAATTTTGGGTGACATATGGAGGAAAATTATCTCTTAAACAGTATTGTTGAGAATTTAAGTCAGAAAAGCAATTATGGAAAAAACAGTATCCATGTTCCTGAAAAACTAATTTTGACTAAATAATCCCATCACTAGGTCTTCAAAGAAAATAAACTCACCATGTTAATAATTGCTGCTTAATATATGGATAGATTATCACACACAACTGAATCATATTCAGCCTTGAAAACACAAAATGGATGAACCTAGAAGACACTGTGCAAAGTGAAATAAACCATGCATAGGAAAACAAGGCACTATGTGATTCAACTGAACAGAGAGTCTAACAACTTAAAGTCAATAAAGCAAGAGTAAAAAAGAGGTGGGAGTGGAGATTTTGGCCAGTATGTATGAAGTTTGAGTGACAGGATGCATAACCTCTTGAAACTTAATGTTCAGCATACCATCTGTAATAAATAACGTTCCTGAGAGTAGATCTTCAATATTTTCACCATGAGGATAAAAAATGGATAATCATGTGAAGTTGTGGATATGTTAGTAATCTTTATTTTTAAAGATGATTCACAAAGTATATTTAGATAAAAAGCATTGTTATAAACCTTGAGCAGACATTCATCTAGCTTCAGTTACATTTCAACAGATCCAGAGAGGAGCCATGCTTGGCTTTGAGAACTATATATGTGTTAGCGTGAACAGAACATTGAGTGAAATTTATCTGTTATTTGTGCCCAAGTGCTTTCTGGAAAGAGATTTGTGTGAAAATAGAAATGCTTGTACTAACCTCTCCTCTACCCAGTGCTCTTCAGTCTTACAGCACTGTTAACTGTGAAACATGATTGAGAGTTTAATTTGATAAAGCAATGGAGCTTCACAGAGTCAATCTTGATGGGAGATGTCATTCTGTAAATATGTTCCTCATACTGGTTAATGCATAAAGCACTGTTGGCCATTAGGAAAGGAAGATAGGAGGGACTAGGAAACTAGGAGGAAGGAGGAAGTAGTTGGGAGGAGTCAAGATGGAGAGACCAGAGAGGTAGAATGCCAGCCGCTCTGGCTGGTAAGATAAGACCACGTGGAAATACTTAGAATAGTAGAAATGGGTTAATCATTAAAACAGAGCTAGCCGATAAACAATGATAGTTACTGGCCAACAGCATTGTATCAAATACAGAGTCTCTGTGTGTTATTGGGGGCTGGCGTGGAGGCAGGACCAGACCAGTGGCCGGGAAAAACCTACCCATAACACAATCTCTCTTTTTTTCTTTCCTCTCTCTTTCCTGGACTCTCTCTGTCTTAGTCCAGTACTGCCAACGCATGCTAATTCCAGCATTTGTCACACAAGTATGACAAAACTATAGAAGTCTTTCCCTGTCTTCCTGTTTTAAACTAGAGATATATACATGGAAATAAAACGGGCTAATAATAGATAAAATAACCATAACTCCACCACTTTCTTAGTGCACGGAAGTTCTAGCCTAAGGTAACAATTTCAAATACTAGATTTTTAAATTACATTTTATGTGAATTTTGTGTTTTACTCCAAAGCATTTTCTATTCCTCACATCTGAATACACACACACACACACACACCACATGCACCACACACACATGCACACATACACACACATATGCATATATACATACACACACATATATATGTATATATACATATGTATACATATTTATTTCTCTGAAGTACTTATGCAAATATGTGCATAACAGGCTTTTTCTTTGGGGCCACCAAACAGCTCCCAAATCATGACATGGAGATTTATTACTAGTTTTGAAAGCTCAGCCTAGCTTAAGCTCATTTCTGGCTACTTTTTTTTTTAACACAAATTAACCTGTTTTTCTTTATCTACATTTGCCTTGGAGCTTTTTACTTTTCTTCCTCCCACGTATCTTACTTTCACTACTTCCTGTGTCTGGCTGACTGGCTTCTGGCCCCAGGACTCTCCCTCTCTCTCCTCCCTTCTCTCTTCTCTCTCATTCTAGACCCCTCTTGAGCTTAGATTTCTTCTCCTATTTATTCCCTCTACCTGCCAGCCCCACCTATCTCTGCCCAGCTGGCAGTCATCCAGCTCTTTATTAGACCAATCAAATGCCTTAGGCAGGCAAGGTAAAACAGCTTTTCACAATTAAATGAATGCAACACAAACAAATCTAGCACACCTTTACATGGTTAAAGTAATATTCTGTAGCATAAGAAAATGCAACACATCTTTATATAGTTAAACTAATATTCCACGACAGGTATGCATGCTGTCTCACATCCTATTTTTTTCTAGGAAACTCATCTTTCATCACATATTTAATTGATTTCTCTCTCATTCTGGTGTGTCTCTGGTGTGTGTGTGTGTGTGTGTGTGTGTGTGTGTGTGTGTGTGTGTGTACATGGCACAGCAGGTACATGACTATCTTGTAGAATTTAGAATTTGGTTTTCTTGTTCCACCATGTTTGTCCTGAGAATTGAACTCAGGTTGTCAGGCTTGGTGGTAAATGCCTTTTCCTACTGAGCTATCTCATTGGCCCCAAATTCGTCTTTCAATACCTTAGCTCTAATAAGCAACTATAGTTAATGATTCCCAACTTCCTATCTTTGGTCTTATATGTACTTTAAAGTGCTAGACTTCTACCTGCACAATTGATTTCTCTAGTTGTGGCAAAGCAAAGAACAGCACTTACCCAGCAATTTTAAGGTATATTGAAGAATTATTTCCTGAATCCCCAGACATTCCTCTTCCCAAGGCTCTACTCCTTTTCAAATTATTTGTTATTTGTGATTATAACAGAATTACATTATTCCCTTCCTTTTCCCCCATGAAACCCTTTCATATACCCCCCCTCACTCGTGTAATAACTACAATTAATGAAAAAAAGATATTATACCATAGTTAAGGTATAATCCACCTCATATTTGGTCATGCAAGTCAAAAATATGCAAATCCTATCTGTGAGACCTTCTTCATCCTCTACAATTATTCCTCACCACATTCAGTCAATTTAACTTTCTGATTGTTCATGCACTACTCTTTATCTTCAGAGCAACTCTCTTGGGTCAAGGTCTATTGGGTCTTTCAGGGACCCTGGAATCCACCCTAACTCTGTTCTGATTAGTCTGCACTCTGCAAACCAGATGAAAATATCAGCTCAGTTATGTCACATGCATGCCTAAAACCCTTGTGTAACTTCCCATTGACTTGGTGAAAATGTCAACATCTTCTTTGCTATGTTTTTATAATTTTATCTATATCACCTTTCCATTTTCATTACCCACAGAGTCTACCCCTCCCTGAACCCTGCTCCTGACACTACAGTCTTGAATGAAACTTCTTTCTCACAACTCAGAGCATTTTCACACTCTACCTTCTCTTCTTAGAATATTGTTTGAAGTCAGCCCTTTCTCTGTTTTTAATTCACACTCATCCCTTACATCAGCAATAGCATTCCCAGTCTATTCTGTCATAATTCTCTGTAATTTTCATTCAAACTAGTTATCAGAGTCTCTCCTTGAATATTTGTGGGTTAGTTTAATAATGGTTTAGATTTGTAACTACTAAAACTTGAAAATCGTTAAAAAAAGATTTAATGCCCACTGTGTCTTAACATGACATCTCCATCAGTATTCATGTTCCCTAAACGTTTATTGAGTGGGCAAATAGGATAGATAAACAATAATGCTGAGAAGATGCTATAATCACACATTTTATAGATGAGTGTAGTGTAATGAGGCTTGAATAAATGAAATGTTTTCCAGGGAATCCTGCTTAGAAGGTAGCAGACAAAATTTCAACTCAGATCTATCAGACCCTAAGCCCTCTTTCTTTGCATTTAAAAACAGCAACTTTTTTAATTTGGACAAGTTTAGATAACTATACTTTATAGATATCCTAATATAACACTCAAATGGTTTCAAAAGTATTTGTCAAAAACAGTTAATTTATGATTAGCCTATAAACAATATTGAAAATCACAACACAGCAAGATAAAGAAAAACACACTCACTGCATCCCACCACATAGAGATTACAGCCACCATATTTATTCAGTTCAGTGAAACTTATGTTAATAACTAATTTCCATCAAAATTAAGATGCTTCTTGTCAGTGTTTTCTCTTGAGTGTTGCGAGCCATAGATATCCCAGAATCTGGTGTATTCATCTGGGTTGTCATGGTCATTGTCTCATTTGGCCATTACTTAGCTTAATTGTGAACAACATAATCAATATATCTTTATAATGTATTTTCAAGTTTATTAGAGTGTTTGAGGTGAGGTTTCTTTCAATGTAATCCAGAACCTCATGTATCATGAGTACCTACTATACCAAATAAACCCATTCTTCTACTAACATTAGAATATAATTGATAAAAATACTAATATTTTTCCTTTTGACAAAATTACACAATTTATACAGTGCTATGTTTGTAGTATACCAATAAGAGGAATGAAGGTTATATTGAGTGAAATAAAAACTATCATTGAAGTTATCAGTTTTCATCTTCTATTTTCAGTGATGAAGGCAGCCTAGTGCCTTATGAGACCTCAGAAAAAGAATGTCTACAAGAAGTGGAGCTGTATTCCGTTTTACTTGTGAATTAAGTGAATAGCAGAGCTTAAGAAATTCAGCAGAAAGCAAGAGAAACAGTCAAGTTTCTCAGAACAAGTGAAGGAAAGAACTGAAATCCTAATGATGCTGAGGTGCTGATGACATTGACTTATCAGTACTCATGTGTTCCTGTGGCCACCTTAGAATCCATGAGAGAAAATAATATTTTGAAATAAGATGTTTCACTCTGTTCTCCATTGCAGTATTTAAGAAGAGCCTTCTGAGAACTCTGCTCTTCTACTGATTCAATGCTAGCAACCTCATTCCTGTCATATGATTCCTAGATCAACCCCACAGTGGACAATAACTCTTTGGCATCATTTGTTCTCTGAAACTTTCATGTTTCAAGGACCCTTCAGGCATTAGAGGCAGTCCATCAGATTCGTTTGATTACCAATCATAAAGTGGTTAGAACATGTAAGCTCTGCAAATAAAACTGTTGATACAGCTAAGTTTCCAGACACTGTTAACCAATACTTTATGTGGAATTAGATTTAGGCTTTTTTTGTTTTGTTTTGTTTCTAGAATTGTTATGTTACTTGTATAACCTTCATACCTGTTCAGCATCCAAGACTAGAATTCCACAGCCCCTATTTGGTATTGGTAAGAGTCAGGAATACACCAGCTCCCCTGATGGAACATCCCATGCCTTTCTCTCAAGATAGTCTCGAGGTCAGCAGGGCATTCTGTTCAACTGACCAATGTTAATATGCTTCTCTTCCATGAGGATAGAAGAGTTCCCTCATCTTCCATACTAGCAAGTGTCATGTCCAGATGGAAAGGAATCAGCTACGCTCATCAAGTGTCAGCAAACCATGGCCTGTGGACTAAGTCTGACTTTGCAGTTCATGTAACTAAAGTTTTATTAGAACACGGGGTGCCCATTTCTTTATACATGCTCTATGATTATATTTATCCTCAAAGGTAGAATTATTGTACTGGGGGTGGGTGGGTGAGAATTCAATGCCTAAAGTATATCCTGCTTATCCTTTTATTTAGGCATGTAAACAAACACTGGCATGGCCAGTCACACAGTGTTTGTGCCTCCTCATAGGCTATCATTACATTGTGTCATTGCAAAAGAATTCCCAGGAATGAAGAAATGGGTGTTTGGATTGCTATCCTTCCTAAACACAATGAACTTTACATAAAAACAAAGTTTCACCTTTATACAGACACCTCCTAAGTGACTTTGTCTCCTTAAAACTTCTATAAAGAATATTGGATGTCCTTTCCATAGTTTCAAACTATGCTGCTTTACTTACAGAAATGAAATCTGTCTTCAAGTTCCTGTAAGCTTTGACTATCAATGAAGCTGATAGAACAGAGAAAAGAATAAAAGGAAAAACTGATGGCAAGACAATTGGAATTATACAGGAGGCTGGGGACCTGAAGGCAACTTCTAGATTAAAGAACACATAATTTAGCAGCAGACAGTCTCAACTGGTTACTTCATTACAACAAAACAGATTAAATTTACTAGTGAAGAATAGTTCAATTTCAAAATTTCATTGACAGTGTTTTAATTTCAATTTCCTTGTCTGTAATATAGATATAAAAATATACCAACTGATATGTCTGCAAATAACACTTATGCATCAACCATAAACACAGCTTAAATTATAGCAATTATTTAAAGAAGTGATAATACAAACATACATGTATGCATCAAGTAAATATTATGTTATTATTTACTTTATGAATAATTTTAACTATTTATGTTTAAGTAATGGTTATGCACATGTAAAATTATATATAGAGAGACATATAAATGAATCTCTAGAAAAGAAGTCTATTAGCAACTGATAAAATATCTTTTATATATATATATGTGAATGAATTAATAAATGAATAAAAACTACAGCCTTATTTAAAAAAGTCAAATCGTATATGTCCTCTGCTCTATACATGTTTTGAAATCTTTGGGAACTCAGAGAAATATAGAATAACATATGAACATTGGTTTTAGAATTTCTGTTAGTATTTAACTATTGAGAAAGAAATGTGTAATTCCTTCTATCTAGACTCATAGTTATAGTTATATACTATGCTTCCTATGTGGGTCTAGATGTAGATCTTGTAAGTGTCATTTTTTGACTTAGTCTATAAGTTTTTACACATTTCCTACTTATTTTTAATATCATTTTTAAGATTTTACTTATTTATCTTATGTATATGAGTGCTCTCTCTTCATGCACACCAGAAGAAGGAATCAGTCCCTTTATAGATGGTTGTGAACCACCATGTGGGTGCTGGGAGTTGAACTCGGGACCTCTGGGAGAGATGCTACTGCTCTTAACCATTGATCCATCTCTCCAGACCCCTTAAAATTTTTTTAATTCTTATACATTACATCCCAATCTCAGTTGCTCCTTCTTCTACTCTTCCAAGTCCTTCACCAACCCCTCCTCTCCTCCTCTAGGTCTGCTTCTTCTCCATTTCCCTTCCAAAAAAGAGCATGCCTCCCAGGGATATCCACTGAACATGGCATAACAAGTTACAATAAGACTAAGCACAAACCTTTATATTAAGGCTGGATGAGACAAGCTTGTAGGAGAAAGAGTCCCAAGAGCAGGTAAAAGAGTCATAGAAACCCTACATTCATACTGTTGGGAGTCCCATAAGAACACCAAACTACACAACCATAACATATATGTAGAGGATCTACCTCAGACCCTAGATAGTCTGCTTGTCACTTTGCTCTCTATGAGCACTTATGAGCCCTGCTTAGTGGATTGTGTGAACCATATTCTCATGGTGTTCTCAACCCCTCTGATGCATACAATCCTACATCCCCCTTTTCTGTGGGGCTCCTCTTGCTCTGACTACCACTTTACTGTTGTTCTCTGTATCTGCTCCCTAGTTGCTGAATGACATCTCTCTGATGACAGTTGGACTAGGCGGTATCTATGAGTACAGCAGAATATCAATAGGAATCACTTCGTTGACTTTTTTCCAGCCATGTTTGGTTCTACCTGTGTCTTTGGACTGCCCTGCCTCTAGTTTCTGGCCATTCACAGTCTCATGCTTGGGATTCCTCACATGTTGTGGGCTTCAGCACATAATAGTCATTGGTTGGCCACTTCCATAAGTTCTGAGCCACCATTATCCCAGCACATCTTGCATGCAGGACAGATTGTAGGTTGAAGGATTTTCGGCTATGTTGACATCCCACACCCACTGCTAGGAGCCTTGCTTGATTATAGAAGAAGGACAGTTTGGGCTCCCCATTCTTCATTACTAGGATACTTGGCTAGGGTCATTCTCAGATCCAAGGAGTTTCCACTGCACGATCTGGAAACAACCTAGATGTCCCTGAAACAAAGAATAGATAAAAATAAAATGGACATTTATACAATGGAGTATTACTTAGCTGTTGAAAATAATGGCATCATGAAATTTGCAGGCAAATCAAATGTATCTTCATGACCTCAGAGAGCTACTAGAATCAAAAAAAATCTATGGGATCTGCCTTATATGGGCATCATAGAATGATGGACAGGGCGTTGCCCTCTCTATCATATATACTTTGTTGCCTGTCCAAGCTTCTGAATGCTTATCATTTGTTATTAATGCTGTTCACAGTGCATTATTCATCTCTTGACCAGAGTTCCCTGGGCTTCTTCAGAGGACACCAAGACCGCCTTTCTTCTTGAGCTGAAATTAAGTCTATCACTGGACCTCTATTTCTCTGCTGAGTGGCCATAGAAAGCAGTAACATCCCACTAGTGATTAACATACCATCATCTTGCTGTTAAATACCATTCTTCTCCAAGGCCTCCTAAGAACCCACTGTTTAGACAACACATGTGCTGGATGGGAGACAGAGAAAAATGACAATAAAGGACAAGAGGGCCCTGCAATGACATGAACCAAGAAGTGTGAAGGAGCTCCAGGAATGGAAGGAAGGTTGTAAATAAAGTGAATTTGAACTATTCCCCTGATTGTACTAGACACAGTTGCAGTATCAAAATAATGACAGCAATATACTAGGCCCATTCAATGAAAGAAAACTCAGGGTTTTATAAGATATATGAATACACTGATAAATTAATTAAATATGTGCTGATGACTAAAGTTTGATGAACAATATGATATTTACTTAATATTAAATAAACTATCTATAACATCTATAAACAACAAAGAAAGACAGTGTAAGTTTGCAGTGAAGAGCCTGGCAAATAACATCTTAATTCTTTCATCAAACTCAATTATCATTGGTAATCAGACAAATTAATAACATGTGTTCCCTGATGAGATACAGAAAGAAACACACTGCTTCTTTTGTAATATTTTTGAAAAGATAAATAATCATAAAGAAATATCTCATCAACCAAAAATGAAGAATGCTCTACAAAGAACTGATGTAAAGTTTAGCAATGGTAAGGTTATGAAAGCCATAAAGACCAAAATTCTGCTCTAGTTTCTAGGAAACTAGGAAGAAATGACAAGTAAATGCTAGATGATATTCTGAAGTGGATTCTTCTTGACTAAAAATCTTTATTATAACAGTTTGTGAAATTTTTAACGATCTGAAGATGAGCAAGGACTCCTATATCATGGCTAACTCTGATTTTATTGTTCTGTTTTGGGTGTGTAGACGAGTGTTCTGTATATTGAAAATGTACATTAAATAATTTAAGGCAATAGAACTTCAAACTACAAATGCAGATGCTTTGGAAAAACCCCTTTTCCCTATGCTTACATCTGTGTTCCAAGGTTTAGATGATTGCAAGGAAAACAGTTGGAGTGCCCACATGACATAGAAGGTATTCGGTGGTCATACTGGAATCTCCATAGCTCATAGTGTTGTAACTTAAGAAAAGTGATGTTCGAGAGAGAGATGCCGTGTGTCAGGGTTCAAGCAGAGGAGATTTTTACTAGGGAAAGAGATCATAAAAAAGGGGAAGTGGATGGGGGGAGACTGGTCTCCAGGTATGGGAGCAGCAGGAGAGAGGATATGGGGAAGAGAGAGAGAGAGAGAGAGAGAGAGAGAGAGAGAGAGAGAGAGAGAGAGAGAGAGAGAAAGGTGGGCAGGGCCTTTTTAAAAGAGAAAGTAGTGACTGCACAGGTGGTGCTCTTAGTGGCTGCAGCTGAGGGCATATCCTATCAGAACCCCAAGGTCAGGTCAGCCTGAATACTAACACATAGGAACAGGCAGGGGTCAATGTGAAAGAAATACACCTTGATCTTTCATAGAGTTGAGATAGCATATGTTATAAATAAAAGCTTAAACAAACAGAAAGTGTTGGGTGGAACCATTCAGATATGAGTTAAAGATAGATTATATTTGTGCACATTAACAATTTTTTAAAATTATGACTTAATGGCTAGATGAGGGCAGCATATTGATGTATTTTTCCTATTACATGTTATTTCCCCTTGATTTTCCATCATGACATTGTAGTCTTCTGGTATGCAATTTCATAGTTTTTTAAAATTAATCTTCTTCATGCTATGTTAACTTAAACATTAAAAATGAAAAATCAAAATGAACATTGTCTATCAATCCATACCTTTAATTTGTTTGATTGCTACTACTGACCACTGTTGTTTACCAAAAAAATTACTATTAGCCCTTTTTTCTGTACCTTTCACTCTGCAACATGGATTCTCTCATAAGACTATGAGACTGTGGGCTTCTGTTTGTCCGTTTCTAAAGCATTGGTTCTCATTCTGTACCTGACACATAGTAAGCACTCAATAAATGTTTACATAAAGAAAACGACTTTAAAGGCATTAGATCTAGTTACTTTGATGCTTCATAGTTCATTAGATGAAAATTGTTTCTTGGGATGATTAGTAAATCAAGTATTTATGTTGGCTATGCACTAAGCAAATTAAAAATACTATTTAATTTAAGGACTCATTATTATAATTTGTGTCTCTGATGTCCCTGAAGGGGCTACATGCTATATTCTTAGTCCCAAGATTGATTCTACTGTAAGGTGGTAGAACCATGGAGAGGTTTGAGGTCATTAGGAACATGCTCTAGAAGGTGATAACTGTTATCCAGTCTCTTCCATCTTTCATTTTTCCTTTCTCAGACCGAAGTAAGGAGCCTTGGTCTGTCACAAGACGATGCTTTCTTAAAGGCCCAAAAGCAAGAGAGTCAACTGATTATGGACTTCAATCTTCATATTGCTTGTTTAATTTGGTGTATGTTACAACAGAATGCTGATTAATATGGCTTGACACAATGGAAAATGTCATCACCATGTACAGGTGAACACCACAAAGCTCACACATGAGATAATTGCCTAAGGATACCCTCCTGGCATTTGGGAAATTGAAAATTTACCCATTGTCTACCTGACTCTTTAGCCCTTATATATCTGCCTGTCTCCCTATGCAGTGTTGTGGCCATCCTGTTAGCAGCAGAGATACCTCCCATGTCTTCCACTGGGTCAGAACTTCTCCTTTGACCCCCTGCAGACAATGCTTAACTTTCTCCTCCACCTCCAATCCACCACAAGTAAAGAAAGAAAGATTTTCTATTTCAAAGTCAGTGAAGGAGAGAGGTATGAAATACAACCAAAGATGAAAATTGGAGATAGGGAGTGTTTAAATAGTGACTTATTTAATACATACAGTGCAAGACTAGGGCATGGGGTGCCTTCCTAGAATTATATCTATAAATAGCAAGGGGTGGGTGTGCATCTCATTAATTAAATTATAAACTAATTTGTTCAGTCTTTGTCTTTCCAGGTGCTGTGACTTAAAAGTTTCCTCAACAAAATTCAAGAGATACCAGTGTGATATTAAGATGTTGGCCATTTAAGGGATAATCAGACCATGAGAGTTCTTTTTACCTGTCAAGGGAATGAGTACCCTAACAATGAGACACAACAAAGAGTCATTATTACTCATCTTTTAACCCATCATGTGAGGATGCCCTCTGAAATGTCAGAGAATAGAAATAGAACTTTTCAAACTTTGGAATTGTAAGGAAAAAAAAAAACCTTTTTATACATGACCCAGTCTTAGTTATTACGTTACAGCAGCACAAAGTGCACTATGACATCAGAAACAGTCTACGAGACACTACGTGGATGAGAAAGAATAAACCAGGTAGTTGATACAGAGGAGGAGGCATGATTAATTGTTCTAACCCCTCCCTAGTTTTAGGGTCAGAGACACAACAGCAATGGCAGAAGAGAGAAGGAAGCATGTGGGCTAAAATCAGATATAGAGATAGCAGATGTGGAACATGGGATAGAGAGCAACATGGGATTTAGCAGATGTGGAACATGAGTATCTGCACCTACCTGGTCCTCTAATTTTTCCTTCCTTGTTGGTAGAGGAGGAAATATTTTACTATGATTTCTTACTGATTTCACCTGCAAACTTTGAGAATCATTTGTAGCAGGGAATAATACAAAAATGGTACCTCCTGCTGACCTATTAGGGCACCCATCCACGGGATCCCCTTGACCACAAGGATAGAGATCTCTGCCATAAACTGGGCTCTGTAAGACTGACTTCCCAAGTCCTAGAAGCATGGAGGCTATGAACCATCCATCCTGAATTGAACAAGTATATTCTAGATGGGGGAAAATAAGTTTGGTAAGCTTTAAAAGGAGATAGTAGGGATGGGGAGACGGATCATTCATAAAGTGTTTGCCCGATCCCCAACATTCATGCAAAAAGATGGATGTAGAAGCACACCTCTGAGATCCCAGTTCTGGGAAGGCAGAAACAGGAGGCTCCTTGGAGCTTGCTGAACAGATTTGCTAGCTGAATCAGTGAGCTTAGATACCATTGAAGATGAAAACTAAGGGAGAGAACAGCTGAGACAGACAACCATTGATGACCTCTGACTTCCACAGATGCACACACACACACACACACACACACACACACACACACACACACACACACACGCACGCACATGAACACACACGGTCCCTTATCTTCTCCAGTCACCTGCTGTTATTGAACTGGTGACAAACTTATCAGTTTCCTTTTTATGGCCAAATGACTAAAAAGGAAAGGGGGGAATTTTCCTCAGTACAGGGTTGGTGTAGGATCTGAGTGGGAGATGAAAATGGATGGATATACCACTTGAGACCCTGAGAAGTCTAGGAAGTCAAAGTGAAGGTGCTGCAGAATTCTCTGGGAGCAGCCTTGCTCTGTGGCTCAAAGAGAACACCTTGCCCCTGCCCACAGAAGGTATTGATTAAGCTCATTGGTGGGGCTTCTCCCCCTCACGACATGGACACCCACAAAAGCCCTTCCCCCTGAAACCCACCATCCTCTTGGAGTTAGAATTTTGGAATATCTGTTTAGGGGATGATATATTTTTAGAGTCCAGCACTTTTATAAGAATTTTATATCCACACTGCAAGAGACGCTTCCTACTTGAGCTGCTTCCAATTGTGCAGTGACAGTATTACAAAGGCAGGGTTGGGATACATTCTGGGGAGGCACCCACCGGACAGCATCCCCATCTCAATCTCTACCTCATTTTCCTTTGTGACTGACCCTCCAGTGCACTCTACATGTCCCCAGAGAGAGGCAGATTTGAAGCAAGTGGGACAATTGTGTAACAAAGAGAACAGACTTAATGAAACATCTAAAAGACATATGTCATTTAACAAAGCAATGACATACATTATCCAAGGCCGTGCCACCTGGGCCCAGAGGACTACACCAGGAAGCTTGATACGATCGTTAGGATCATGAACCCACAAGTCAGCCCCAGATGTGAGTTAATAAAGTCAGATTAATGAAAAACTACAACAGCTTAAAAATAGAGAGGCATTGATGACGACAGATTAACATAGCTTGAATAAAATACTTGAAAAATAAACTATGTACTTGGCAACTCAACAGCAGAAAACCAGTGCAGAGGAATAGTACTATTCTCCCAGCCTTGGGTTACTGATTTTGTTCCCTGTGAGGAAAGTGAGGAAACAAGGAGAAAACAATCAAAAGAATGAAGTTTAAAAGTGGATTTAAGCCTGGATCAGCCCTTTGAGCTCCATTGCTTATCAAGTGAATGCCAAATTAATTTTATTTATGAACAGATAGATAAAAACATTCTCATGGACAAGCAGCAGCAGCAGCAACAACAAAACCCCTGCTTTGTAACACTGTTCTTCCCTTTACCCTGGACAAGCCATATGACCTCTCTTGCCCTGACTTCTATCTCCATTTAAATAATGGAAGAGGGTTAAAAGGGAAAGAGGCTTAGAAAGAATGGGCTAGGTTTATTTCTGAAAGCTGATGCTAACCCCACCATCCTCAGTGAAAGTGTTTAATCCAATGTGAAACCCAACAGCAAAGCAAAGCAAGGACATTGATCACTTGGCACATGGAATGGGTTTCATATGAAGTGCAAATTGGCCAAGAAGGTCAAGTGCCTATTATTTGGGTCTAAAACTATACTAAATAATCGAGGAGCAATAAAACAGAGCTTTCTAGAGTAACTGCAATCTCTTGAAACCTCACAAAACCATGTGTCACCTCCCACAACATGAGCATGCTTAGTTTTGAAGCACTTCAAATCCAGTCATCTGGTGTTGTTACAAAGAACAGAAAGATGCTCCTGCTAAGACCCTATGGATGCTCCGATGTTTTAGTGTCAAAAAGCAGGCGGTGTCCCAACTCACTCCAGATGTCATACAAGAGCCTAGTTCTCTAGGCCCTCTACAGGCAGACAGCAGTTGTGTAGCCTGAACTCTTTGTGGGACCTGAATCTATCTATCCCTGGTGCATGAGCTGGCTTTTTGCAGCCCATTCACTATGGTAGGATGCCTTGCTCAATCTAGATGCAGAGGGGAGAGGCGTGGTGGTCCTGCTTCAACTTAATGTGCCTGCCTTTGTTGACTCACCATGGGAGAACTTACCATTTCTGAGGAGTGGATGGAGGTTGGATTGTGGTTTGAGCAGGAGGAGGGTAGGGAGGGAGACCTGTGGTTGGCATGTAAAATGAAAAAAAAATTAAAACAGCAAGAAATCTAGTTCTCTCTGCTCTGGATGTCAGATGTACCCTATATCTACCTCACACAGTATTCACACAGGACGGTGACATGATTGTGACCATCTGAGCTAAATGTACCTTTGCTCCTGTCCAGCATGAGGAAAAACCTTCTTTTTTTCCAAAACATGGGCTATATATCCCTCCGTCCAAGCCAACAGGATCAACTTGTGCAAACTCTGGGCTGAGTTGCGCCTGTGTATCATGTAGGGATTGCTAAAAGCAGTGCAGACCAGTTTTCTCTAAACTGAGCAGGTAAAGGACGTATATGGGGACAGATAATTGGGTTGAATAAGAGGAGAAAAAGGGAAGTGGTGGCTGGGTAGGCAAACCATAACATCATTATATTTGTCACGAGTTGAATGGCTGCCAGTTACAGGGCCAACACTGAATCAGTTAAATAGGCTAATTTCTGCAAGAGAGAAAAACCACTTCCTGTACTACTGGGCCATTCTAAGGTTCCTCTGAAATACAATAAATTTTTATACTCAAAAGACACATGACAACCCTATTTACCCAACAGCAACAATAATTCTAAAAGAAAAACAGACCAATTAGTCTAAAGAGTAGAATACCTAGAACAATTGAATCAACATTTAAAATCCAGGAAATCAGAAATACTTAACACATTAAATGTCATGCACACAGAAACCATTTGCCTTAAATGAAGTCAACTGAGCTATGAATACACAGTAAAAATATCTGCACAATAATAAATATTGATGTGTTAGTTCATCTTGGCATTATTGAAATTTGTTCATGGAAAACAACACTTAGAGACTGCCAAAATTACAGAAAGCAATTATAACTTTTCAAATGGCTAGTCGTAAACAAAGCGCTTCAGCCTGAGAAGCCTTCTCTAATTTCTTCTGGCTGCCACTGATAATGGTCTGGAAATAATGCTGCCTCAGTGTCTGGTGTCTAAAATATTTAACACTGGGACATAGACAAGCTGGCTAGGTACCAGCCCCTTGTTCGTTGAGATCTTGATCCCAAAATATTTACTCCATCTAAGGCCAATTCAGTGCAGTGGAGATAAATATGCTCTGAACACAAAGAGTCGTTGTTCTCCTGGAAGAAAGATGGGGTGTGGCTGTCTCAAAGATCAACTTTAGTTTGTTATGCGGAAGGAAACAAGCCAGGAAATTCACAGGTTGGACTATCCCCGAGTTCCTGTCTCTGGTGTTCTCAGCTGGGTTGCTAAACCCATTAGGACCAAGTCCAGCTCTGAGTATAGAGCAGAAAAACAAGCAAGCAACACAAACAATGAAGCCCTTCCATTCCCTCCTTCTCTGAGGAGGTGCTCAGCCAATCTTTGAAGAATAGAAGATCCTAACATGTAATAGAAACTTTCCACTCATATTCATTTTCATTAGTGTATATTAGGGAGGGTAAAGACTTATAGGGGAGATAGGCTCAAGATAGACTGTGTAGTTACATAAAAAGCATCAGGATGGGACTAAGAGTGGTGTTCAGTTGGTATTGACAGAGTGGGTACATTTGTCTCATCTCAACCCTTGAAAAGTAGAGGCAGGGGTACCAGACGTTCAAGGCCATCTTTGGGCTGTAAGAAACACCTTCTCAAAGAAAAATGACCTTAAGTAAACTAACACTGTGTATAAAGAAACTTTGAGTTCAAATGCCAAATGAGGTTAAGGGGAAGTCAACATCATTTTTCTATAAAGTTTCCTCGGTTTCCACCAGTCTTATCTCTTTGGTCTGAGACGTTATGGACTTTTGAGCTTCCTTCCCACCAGGAATTCAGCTGCAGATGTAATTGTGTGCACATCTCTCTCAGTGCCTTCCTGTGCAGCATTCTTCATTGTACTCCCATTGCCTGCAAAAGGCATTCTCGCCAGAGCCGGCTTTCCCTGTGAAGGGTGAAGCACTGAATGCTCTTGGCTTTGTCTCTTCTGCAGTTGCTCAACTCAGCCCTCTGTCAGTGTGTAGCAGCTGCAGAGAATACGCACAAATGAGTTCACAATTATCAAGCAACCCTGTTTATGAACACTCAGAAACTGTATATTACGTTCATGCTAGTCTACTTTTGTTCTTTTTATAAGCAACCATATGAAGATACAAAAACTTACCTTTTGTCATAATTCATTATATAATAGGTGACAAGCTGTGTTAAAATGTTTTTATGAATCTTTTGATCCAGCCTGTCCAAATCCCCTTCTCTACCCACTCAACTATTTGACCCTTTCTTTCTTCTTCCTTCCTTTCTTCCTTCCTTCCTTTCTTTCTTTCTTTCTTTCTTCCTCTTTTCTTTCTTTCTTTCTCTTCTTCCTTTCCTTCCTTCCTTCCTTGTTTCTCTTCATCGCCTTTCCTTCCTTCTCTCTTTCTTTTTCTTCATCTCCTTTCCTTCCTTCTTTCTTTCTTTCCTTCCTGTCTTTATTGCTAGACACATTAACAATTGTACCATCCAGAGATTCTTGGATGAGTGGCTTTCCACCAGAGTGTATCCAACTTACCAGGGGCCACACTTGTGCAAAGCTTCCTCTTCTCAGAAGCTATCAAGTGTCGTAGCTCCTTGGCTAGGTATGAGACTACCTCCTCTCTCCATGCTGTGCTTTGGTTTGGCTTGATCTTGTATAGGACATATGCCTGTTGTCACTCCTGCTGTGACTTCATGTGTGCACTGCCCTGTTGTATCCAGAAGACAGTTGCCGAGTAGTCATCCACCATGTCTGGCTCCTGCATTCTTCCTGGCTCCTTTCCCCCAGTGATCCCTGAGCCTTGGGAGAAGAGGGTGTGGTATATATGTCCCATTTAGAGCTGAGAATTCTGGATAGACTTGTTGGCCTGTGGTGATGGGAGATGTTATTCTGTATATATGTTTCTCATACTGGTTAATAAAGCACCATGGCCAATAGGAAACAAGATAGGCGGGGCTAGGAGACCAAGAGGAGGAAAGAGGAAGTAGTGAGGAGTCGAGATGTAGCCCAGAAGCAGGACGCCTGCCGCGGCTCCCTGATAAGACGACCACGTGGAAATACTTAGGTAAGTAGAAATGGGTTAATAATTAAGACAGAGCTAGCCCATTAACAATAATGGTAACTGGCCAACAGGATTGTATCAAATACAGAGTCTCTGAGTGTTATTTGGGGCTCACGTGGCAGCGGGACCATGGCAGCAGGACCTGCTGCAGCCGGCGGGAAGAACTTGCTGTAACACTATGGCTCTGTGAATCGGTGAATTCACCGATTCCCTGGTCCAAAGTCTTCTATAATACCTGATTTAAGCCAAAGTCACGATATAGTCATCTACAATGCAGTCATGCCTTCAACATTTTCTCTTTCTATCATTTTCACAGTCTGCGTTAGGCACCTTCTTGTGTGAATGTGTCTTGTTTGCAATGGAGCACCTCATCTGGTTTGATGTCCTTTCTTCCATCCAACTCCCAAGTATCCATTTGTGTCATGAAACTTTTCCTGATTTTTTTCAGCTGACAACAGCAGCTTTATTCTTCATAACAGCGATACTTCCTTAACTGTGCATTAAGCAATCTGCATATACTCTGCCCTTGAAGTCTTAGGTGATTGAATAGGTGTTGTCAAGATGATTTTATATGTAGGAATTTAATCTTCAGCATAATTTTTAAACTCAGTAGCATAATGATGGCCCAGCTAGGATTCTAATCTGGAGAGTTTGAACTACAAAGGCTCTGCACTGCTTCTTGAAGTATGCCACACAGGCATACTCCTATTTCTCCTACTTCTTTTACAATGCTGATTTCATTTCTACCCACTATTAGAGCTATTTGCGTAAATATCCATCTCTTTTTCAGCCTGGAATTCTCAAAGGCACAATCCCTCCTCTATTCATATTTGTATCCTCAGAGGGATTTGCATATCCTCAGAGGGATTTGCATAGAATAGGTTCTTAGCACATCTTTCTTGAGAGAACGAGCACTATTTAATACACACTTGTAGCAATGAACTCCTATTATTAACTTTGGATTTGATCTCCTGTAGTCACTATCCTTGGTGAAAGAGAATGAATTTGCCTTTTTCCTTTCCCCTTTCTTCTCAGAAAACAAACCCCCAAAATAAGCAGAAATATAATCTGGTTCCCATGATTATGTGTGGTGAGGCGTTATTTCTGCTCAAGTAAAAGCTGTACAGCCTACAACACTGAAATGCATTTGGTTGATTGTTTTCAATAATAGTGATTTCATGTGGGTGGGTGGGGGTTCAGAATTACCTTCAGTATGACTTACATCAGTTTATGAGCTCTACAGCTGGGATGCTGCTGCACGGTTGTATGGTAGCTTTGGTATCAATAACAACTGTACTGTGGGCCAGTAGGAACAGAACTTATTCCCAGCCCAGCTTCTGACAGGGTCAGCCTCCATCTCTATGGCACAGTCCAGTCATTTGGATGGAACTTGTGTCTGCTGTGACATTTGGCCACCATGACAGAGCAATCACCAGTTGCCATCCCTTCCACAATTTGATTTGCCAAATCTAAAAAGTACCTGATTCTTTTGTCCTCAGAGGTTAAACTTGACAAATCTTTCCTTCACCCTAGTTGTAATACCTCTTAGATTATAAACCAAATGGCTTAATGCCTTGAGGAGCAGACTGCATGATGGCACAGAGCCTGAGCGTTGGCGCCAAGACCCCACCATTCACGAGACAAGGCTCTCTGTGTTCCAGAGAACACATGTGTGCTACACATTGCCTGCAAGGCAGAGGAAAACAATGCTATTGTCATAGAATTTAAAGTACAGAAGTGCTAACAACATCTCCAATGGAATGCCTGGAAGAAAACCTCTCCACAGCATAATGCTGTGTTTTGCAAACAAACATACTCATTCGTAAGTTGGATTTGTGCGTACCTTGTTTGATTGTTTTTATTTTGCATTGTATGATTGTTGCCTCAAGATTATGTTAGCTAGAGTTTGTTTTAAAAAATTAAATTTAAGGCCCACAGGGTATGAAGTAGAGGTTTGGTGAGCAAAAAAGCTGTTCTACCAATATTACGGATAGCCTGAAAGTCTCTGGGTTACAGACCCAAGCAACAGAAGTGGGGGGGACCACTGTATCACCATGCCCATGACTTCAAGGCTTTGCTTTAGAGCAAAGAGCTGCCTTCAGTTAGCACACGTCACCAACGAGAATGAAGTCTATTCTGTAGGAAGGTTTAGCTATTTATTTGGTCTTTGGTTCTGCTTTCCTCTTCGGTGGTAGCTTCTTCTTCCTTATAAGGTGAATCATTCTCTTTTCACTCCAGTGTCATCCAAGTTCATATTATCACTTGGCGATGCTCATTCCCTTTGGTGATGTAGTTTCTCTCTTTCCTTCTTCACATTTCATTCAGCTAGTGGAAGATACCTTTGCATTTCTATATTGTTACTTCTCTGAAAATGTAAGCAACCTGTCTCCTGAAGCCTTATGTGAATAGGTCTGCCAAATAACCAGGGCCCAGGTCTTTGTCAAAGACGTCATAACTTAGATGTTCTCAATGGTTTGCAAAGGTCAGCCTTAGACATATCATTCTCTGTATTTCTCCAAGGTCATTGATCAAATAAATGAATTCACTTATTCAGACAAAAGAAATTATATATTTTGAGTAAATACAATGATATACGTGTAAAAAAAAGTCAAAATGAAGCCCATTATTTGATGCAACCACAACATTAATGAAAATTTATAAAAGTTATTGAAATATAAAAACAGACTTACATGTTTTCCTATTATTTAGTAAGTCACTAGAGCCTTTTACTGGTATTTTAAATTAGCTGATTTGTCTTTGTAGAAATGGTATTTCTGTTTTCATTATACTTAAGCAGGTTTATGACCTGAATAGGATATACAATGACAATTTACAATAATATTTACATAGGTACGCGAAGTGTTAAATTTTAAACAGCCAACACAAAACTGCATACTTAGGATGTGTTATTTGAATAATGGTTGCTACATGGGTATAAAATAGAGTTCTTCTTCAGATCCAGAGGTTTCACACTCATGCACTCAACAACAAGCAATTAAAAATACAGGGAAATAATTCTCTATTCTGAAGAACTATAAGATTTTTTTCCTAGTAATCATTTCCTAAATAATAAAGTGTAACAACTCTCTGCATGGCATTCACATTGTTTTATACAATATGAGTATAATATACAATATGGAGGTTACTTAAAATACATTAAAATGCAGCTGGTGAGTGGCCCGTGTCTCTGAGTTTGCTTCCCAACACTCACATCAGGCTGCTCATAACCCTCTAACTCCTGTTTCTACAGGTCTGAGGCCCTCTTTTGACCTCCATGTGTACTCACATATACATACAAAACTATAAAAAGTAAATCCTTAAAAATAAAAAGATACAGGAGGGTATGTATGGGTTCTATGGAAATTTGCAAATGATGCATCATTTTTTTATCCCAAACACTTGACCGTGTGAAGACTTAGGCCATGGGGATGCCATGGGGATCCTGAAATCAACCAGTCTAAAGCTGAGGAATGACTATGTCAGCTGACTTTAAAATTCTTAGCTTACTTGACAGCCTACGTCACATACATCATACAGTTTGCTCTTTGGAAAATGTTTGTGGTTATTGCCATGAACCTGAACTGCTAGGATTTTGGACTCCCTGAAATGAGTGGGAGGGACATGACGTCACTAACAGAAGGCAATGCGGTTACTCAGGATTGCATTGTAGATGAGTGGCTTCCAGCAGTGGGATTTGGCTAGTAAAACAGGGCTTTTCTCTAGCCCATTTCCAGCTTCCCGGTTCTCATAACCACCAACCTCTAAGCACACTTAGTCCCGTATTCAAATATTCATCAATACGTTATTTAACATAATGGTAACATGGGCCCAAGGGTGTACAACAGTAATCCCACCACTTGTGAGCTGGAAGCTGAAGAATCAGTACTTCATTGTCATCCTCAGTTTCATAGCAAGTTTGAGACAAACCCGGGAAACATAAGTCCCTGTCTCAAAAAGTAAAATAGAAAGTAAGTTCACAAATTGTGCAAGTTTGACAACATCTCTGTTCTTTGTCACACTCCAGCAGCCACTAGAAGACATTTTTTTCTTGGGGCAGGTCTATAATAGGCCATAACTTGAATCTGGCCAGCCCCCAGGGAACAGAATGCTGTATGAAGTGGTATAGCACTTGGATGGATTCCAAGGCCAGGGCTTTATTCTGCATAGAAGAATTTTATTAACAGACTTTTGTGTTGTTGTCAGAAACCTGAGTATCACCAAATTAAAGAATATATCTACCATCCCTTATTCTAATAACTGTGGTATAGACCATTTGTAACATTGGCTCACTTTCTCTGCTTTTTAAAAGTATGCTTAACATATAAAATATTACACGTTTTACTTGGCAGTTTGAAGAGAAAAAGGATATTCTTATGAAACTGTCGTTATAATACTAAAAACATATCCTAATACCATCACTCATCTGTGAGCTTCTGATTTCATCCTTTACATATTAACTTATAATATAACATATAGCTTCTACATTACCAAGCAAGATGCTTCCAACATTTACTATCTAGAATAAAACCAGCACCCGCTCCCTCTCTCCTCACCCCTCCCACCCCACCCATATGGGTATTTTCCACATGTGAAAAATAGAAGTGGGGTGAAATCTGTAGAGAGACACAGTGAAGAACAAAGCCGCTAAAGCACTGACTAGAGACTTTGTTCGAGAAAAGCTAACTGTTTCTAATTAGATGGGTCTCAAAATTGCCTAAAAGTTAAGTGTGTCTGAAAGGACATGAAGCAAGGGACCAGGCTTGGTACTCTTTGCAAGGCAGGAAACGGATGCTTAATTGAAATATGATGAAGTAAAGGAAGAGCTAAGACAAGGAGCCTTTCTCTTCATCATGTGGGTTTTCTTTAAATGAGGTCTGTTTTTTCTGTCAATTAATCAAGTATGTAAAAGAATAACTTCATATGATATAACCCAGCTTCAGATATTTGCTTATATTGTGCTAGTAGAATTTATACTCCTAACTTTTAAAATATCAGTTTAAAGTACCCTTGTTCATTTATGTCAAATGCCACAGGGTGACTAGTGTCTAGACTTGGTCTTTTATGTCTGGAAAAATCAGGTTTAAGGCGGGCATGGTGACTCATTCCTATCATCTTAGCACTCAAGTGATTAAAGTGAGATTGTTGAAATTTACAAGCTAGCCTGGGCTATATAGATTGCTAATTCTGGGCCAATCTGAGTTACAGAGCAAATTGGAACAAAATGAAACCAGGTTTAAGATGGTATGATTTATCTGAAATAAAGCTATTATTTCTCAATTTGTATTATTAAAATTATTTTAGTGATATAATCAGGCAATAGTACATCATTTAATAATTAGCATTCATTAAAGCCAAAAGTAAATATTTTAAATCAACCATTACTATAGAATCTAATTAATTAAGAATTGGAATGATATAGATGTGCTGTTGTAACCCTTAGCACATTGGCAAACTGGACATTGTTGGTATCCCAAAAGAAAAACACTGAGTTGGACCATAGAGTTCTCAAATGGTTTCTAAAACCAAGCATTCTTCAGTGATAGGGATCTTGTGTTCCCAGGCCTCAAACTTAATCTTTCATAAGATCTGACTCCTATAGAACTGATTGAAATTAATCTCCTCAACATCATGTACCAACGGGATTTTATTCTCATATCTTGTCATTGGCCATGTGAGCTAGCAATAAACAAATATCAAAGCACATAGCATTTCTTTTTCTCTTTGAAATTCATGAACAAAGGCGTGGATTTCAGTCCAACACTTCCATACACATGTATCAGAGTAGAAAACACTGAAGCAGTCATGAGTAAATATTCTTTCTGCCCCTACTGTAACTAATCTTACTATCGGAGTATGTCTTAACCATCTTCATCCCCTGGTTTCTGAACATGTGAACATTCTTAACAAACCACATGCATTATTACTGTGTTCATCACATCTGACTCACTGCCAGCAAGCTGGTATCTTATTGTGGAAGGGATGGCAGCTGGAAAAAGTTTTGTTGATTTTTTTTTGACCTTGTTGAATTAGCCTATCTGAGGCCATAATTGCCAGGATTTTCAGAAGGATCACGGAATTCTGTATGTTTTGACCAATATTAGAGACCAAGTCTCATTCTGTGAGGTGCCCAGGCAGTCCAGAATTACTCTCTAGTCCTTGTAAGCACAGGTATACTCGGGCCTCTATTTAGAGCTCTTTAAGGCCTAGGAGAGTAAAGATACAAACTAAATATTCTCATGGGTCAGTGTGTTCCAAGATCATTAAGTGAAAGAAAGATTTCATTTAAATAAAGATTTCCCCCCCTCCCAGCAAGTCAAATATCTGAAAGGACAGATGAGTGAAGGAAAATAATAAAGGTATAATTGTACAAGGAAGGTGTTTTTATTCTGAGAACAGAGCAATGGATTTTCAATTGAGCGTATAACTCTGTGTTAAGCAACAAATTGCCATGACAAAATAAAGTTCAGGTGAGTCCCAGAATCAGAACATCCTGACTCTAATCCAAATTGAGTGTCTTGGTTTTCCTCTTTTTAAACCTTTGTCCTTCCTGCCTCCAGCAGTCACCATGAGAAATCAGTAGAAGCACATATGTGATATTGATAAGTCAAACAAGTCTGTCTTATGGGCTGTCATCAGAATGTATGCTTATTTTTGTCTTCTGTGACATCCCATTAGACTTGTTACACTTCTTTCATTAGGTTGGTTGTGCTATCTCTGAAGTAAAACATGATTAGCCTCATAGCATTTCTTCATACTTGAAGCCAAACCTAGTATCAGATGCTAAAATAAACACAGCTTCATGCTTTGCAAAAATAAGACTTCCCTGTATCCCACAGCTTGGACCTGTTATGAAGGGTTCTCAAAATTATCCCCAATTTTGACAGCTTTCTAGAGAAACCTACAGGGCTGAGCCTATGATGGCTTTTGTAGCTGTGATTTATTTTGATAAAAGATGTAAACTGAAGTCAACGAAGAGGAAATGCCCATGGATGGAAGTCTTAAAAATTTAGACACTAACTTTGATGGTCCTAATGTGACCATGAGCTTTGACAGAGCAGGTGAGACTTTGACAATCAGGAGGCTTATACGAGTCTCAGCATAAGGGTCTCTACCAAAATCTTATCACTTGGGCATATCCCACTTCAACATACCAAAAAATCTAGGAGGAAAGCAGATATTTGGCATCTAACACAGATGTCTACAAGATCAACAGTAAGGGCACAGCAAGATACCCTTATGAATTAAGGTGGAAATGATTCTGAAAGGTTTTCAGCTAGGAGCAGCTCTATGAGCAGGCCTTCATGAGGAAGTGACATTGTCCCCGAGGTGACCTCTAATGCCCAGCTGCCCACCAATTCAAAAAGACGTATCTTTCATTCTCTCTCTGCATCTTCTCCTAGCCACCTAGATACTCTAGTATGGAGAGGCTGGGGTCAGGAGGAGAAGTAAGGTGCAGATATCTCTCATCTAACTTTGTTGCACACATGGGACTCTGGCACTGTTCCACTGACATCCCTGTGGGTGCTTCAGAGCTCTCTGGGTTGAGCAGGACTTCCTCTAATATCGTAACACATTTTTCTTGGCTTTGGGAGCCTTTTAGTCACTAGTGTTTCATACCACTCCATGGAGATTAGGTTTTTTTTTAATTGCCATCACGTCCCCAACTAGCTGTCCTGGGCATGCAAAGTGCTGCGTGTGATCTCTCATATGTGAACAACACACATCTGGCTCATCAGAAACACTGTACATTTCTGCCTGAATAAACACTCCAGTGACTAACAGCCTACAACAGCCACGTCTTTAGTCACGGTGGCCAGAACAGCCAGCCAGCCTGCCTCTCTCATTCAGGTTTCTATCTGAGGGTCAGATTCTGAACAGCTGTTCCTTGAGTGCAGGGTCAAGATGAGGCTCCTGGAGAAGTCATATGGCTGCATCCCTTTTTCCTTGGTATAAAACAAGATCTGCCTCTTTCACCTTAGTGATGAAGTGGGTGTGACGGGGACGGTCAGTGCTCATAGCTGCTCTCTCCAGAAATGACTTTTATAAATACTTGAGTGATTTCTCTCAGAACTCACTTTAGAATCTCAAATTCAGATGCAAATCACTAAAGGGACTGAAGTTTATATAACTTTGAAAAGATATGCTTCTTAACAAAAAAGATAAACGTCACACACACATACACATACATACTTAAATACACACACCTGTGTGTGTATGTATCTGTATGCTTTTGCAAATAAATACCTAGTTATGATACAAGACTAAGTTCTAAATGGTTGTTGTTGTTTGTAATGAGAGGTTTTGTTTTGTTTTGTTTTGTTTTGTTTTGTTTTTGTCCTGGCTAGGTCCCACCATCACATCAGCCTTAAATAACACACAGACACTATATTATTTATAAAGCTGTTGGCCAATGACTAGGGCTTCTTATTGGCTAGCTCTGCTTAATAATTAACCCATTTCTATTAATCTAGTATTTCTACGTGGTCTTATCTTACTGGAGAAGGGTCCAGACCTCTAACTCCTTTGGTGGCTCACATGGCGACTATTCTGGTGGGCCTTCACTGCCTACATATCCCAGAATTCTCCTTGTCCTAATTCCACCTATCTTTCTGCCTGGCAAATTAGTCTTAGAGTGTTTTATTCATTAACCAATAAGAGAAACATATATACAAAAGAATAACCCCCATCAGTTGTTGTTGCTGTTGCTGCTGTTTTGATGCAGGATCTCACTATTTAGCTCTGCCTGTCCTGGAACTCACTAAGAAGATCAGACTGACCTTGAACTCACAGAGATACACTTGTCTCTGACTCCCAAGGATTGGGCTTAAAGACATGTGACAACCACCCAGCTCTAATGAGTCTTTTTGAATGACATGATAAACCACAAGAAAATAATAATTTAGAAGTACTTACTAAGAACTCTGTTGCACAGGGATGTTTAATGAAAACATAATTTGAAACTCAGGTCTCCCAGTAAGGTAAGAGCCCCTCACGGAATCCATGGGGGTACCTTCATTTAAGGTCACCTTTCACATTAAAAACACAAGGACTTAACGGAATGTAGTAGGCAAGCTCACTGGGGAGCATTTTGTCTTCTGTAATTGTCTTTTTTTTTTTTTTTTAGTCATACTTTCTAAATGGTATACTGTGTTGAGCTATTCAAAATTAGATTTTGAATATTCTTAGAAGTATATTTAAAATATGATAATTTTTAATTACTGAGAATTCCTGGTTTCTTTTTTCTAAATCTCAAAGATGCTAAGACTTTGAAAACACTGAAAGACTCTATTTTCACTGTCATGTTTTAATTCTAAATTGTATCAGTTTACACATAAAAGAACATTGTTTTAAAAAAAAACAAAGGGAAAGGGAAATTAGGATAATTAACAAATACTATAACATTATTATTACTTGAACTCCCCTTTGATACCTTTTCCGGTACTGTTTTAGACATGACTCTCAGGTTCCCTTTATGTAAGACAACAGCTTTTCAATATTCTCAATAGTGTGAAAGAAATGTCAGCCAGTCTTCCCTCTAGCTCAGCGGTAAATGGTTTGTCGTTATTGACGGTGAGTTAGACAACTTCCTGCAAGCGTAAGCACACAGCCTTGGTAATGTGACATGTTGAAGAGCGTAAGGAAGAACATGACCGTTCATAGCAGTTTCTTTGTGCATAGGATCCACTGCGTGAAGCGGCAGAGGAGGGAAGCAGAGCCTGCTCAAGTTTCTCTCAGCTCCGTCCACACCGCATGCTTCCATGCTGGCATTTGCATCCTGGTTATGCAACCATCGGAACTGGTGCTACGGGAAGTTCGGGTAATTGTGGAAACCATGCGACACAGTTGTAGTTCCATGTAAGCCAAAGGTATTGGAGACTTTCCATTAATCTTAGTGGAGTGGGAAGGTCCACTTTGTCTCAACTGTAGGGAGGATGTGTTGTTGCAACTGGCGTCTTGTATGTAGAAGCCAGGGACACTGATAGGCACAGGGCAAACAGTGCAATGCACTAGCTACTGCAAAATGTCGGTGGGGACTAGATTAGGATTGTGTGCTGGACCCTGCTACCCAGGTCTCCAAAGAGGTGCCTTCATCACCACAGTGCCGTGTGGCAGTACAGGAATTTGGCTCCCTTTTTTTTTTTTTTTTTTTTTTTTTTTTTACAAATTTTGCAAAGAAACTGATTACACAATCACACTTCTGGGTCGCACTTGGGACCTTGGAAAGGGTCCAAGAAAATTCAGTTTAAGTTTTTTGAGAATAAGTCTACCTCTGCTAATACATTTTACTCTTTACTCTTCTGCCCTGTGTGTGTGTGTGTGTGTGTGTGTGTGTGTGTGTGTGTGTGTGTGTGTGTGTGTGAGAAGAGAGAGAGAGATCGTGTGAGCACACGCATGCATGTGTGTTCGAGCCATGTTACCTCTAATTTTTGAAAGAAGAAGCAGAGGCCACAAGTGTCCACTGGTAGACTGTGGCTTGACCCACTGAAGTAATTTATTGATAATTTTTACACGTGTTTATTTATTCTGGGTGTTATGTATGCACATGCATGGTGAGTGAACAAAAGTTCAGAGTTAGTTCTCTCTCTGTGTGTCAAGTGGGTTCTGGGGATTGAACCCAAGCTGTCAGACTCAGGAGCAGGTGTCTTTACCTGATGACCACCTCAGTGGTTCAAATTTACTGATTATTTTAACATTTTAAACAATCTGAATCAATCACCAGCTCCCAAATTATGATCTATACTATAGGACTCCAGATTTAGGCTTTGGCTGAGCTGTCAGCTCTACCCTCTTCTTCCCATTCAGCACCAGGTAGACCTAGTTTAAGTGACTGTTTATTTTGGGTTTTTTTGGGTTTTTTTTTTTCTTTTTCACTGTGGTTAATAACTGCCAATCCCCTGCCCTCTCTGCCTGGATCCCCGAGTATCTGCATCCATAGGTCTTGCCTATGGTATCGGGTGGCTACAGTGGGGAGAAAATTGTTCAAATATTCAACTATGGTGTTGTGTTTAAAAGTTACCCTTCCAGTTTCTTCTTAATGATAGACAAACACTCCCTTATTAATCACTGATTCTTTTCTTTTCTCATAGTCACGAGATATGTACTGTAGTAGAAGCAACATAGTCTACAATTTATCATAGGCTGGACCTCTTAAAATGCAAGTTGTAGAGAGAGAAAGATGTGTGGCATACCTGGAGAGATGGTCTGCAAACTTTTACTCCAGGAAAACCTTATTTTGTTAAGACCCCGGCATAGAACAGCATGATTTCAAAGCCCAGGAAGCCATTCAATCATGTGGAAATTAATGATCTATATGTAAGTCCAGAAATAATGATAGCCCTAAAGTTGGAACGTGTCCAAAATTAAAATTGGATTCATTGTTTGTTTATTACAGGGAGATATTATGAACTATCCAAAACAACTTATTTCAAAGCCAAATTTTCATGTCCCACTCATAAACCATTAATGGTTCCTGTTGAGGTCATGTGATAGATACCAGGCATCAAATGATATAAGTATAGAAATATGTTTATTCCAGAATCTGGTCCCAGGAGTCTTATTCATGAACAGAATTTTTTAGTTTAAATGCATCAAATTCAGCTTATTTATTTATTGGAAGGAACTGAGATCCTGAGTTACTTAGAGAGTGCAGCTAATATTTATTACCTGCTGTCTACATGGCTGAGCCTTCATTTCAATATGTGGCCAAAAGTGTTCTGGATATTCTAGACTTTTAGAGGAGATTAACACTTCCATCTGTGCACCTGGAGGGAAGCAGATTTCCCTTCATAATGTGTTTGGGTCCCATCTAATCTGCTGAAGGCCAAACAGAACAAAAATCTGACCTCCCACGAGCAAGAGAGAAATCTGCTGAAGATAGCCTTTGAACTCAGATTACAATGTTGGCTCAGCCTTGATTGCCAGAGCATCTACAAAGTTCAGATTTGCCAAGGGTACATAAACATGTCAACAGTCCCTTAAGACATTTCTCTTCTCTCTCTCTCTCTCTCTCCCTCCCTCCCTCCCTCCCTCCCTCCCTCCCTCCCTCCCTCTCTCTCTCTCTCTCTCTCTCTCTCTCTCTCTCTCTCTCTCTCTCTCTCTCTCTCTCGCTCTCGCTTTGTGTGTGTGTGTATGTGTGTGTGTGTGTGTGTGTGTGTGTGTGTGTGTGTGTGTGTGTGTGTACGCTTTCTGTTTCTCTGGAGAACCCTAGCTGATACACAACCCAAGGAAAAAATTTTATACTTTAATCTGTGAAGCACTAAGTGGCACTAAGAATAAGCCACTGGACAGAGAGCACGTGAACTCGTTCATTTCTCTGAAGGCTTTGGAGCCTGCCTTTAGCTATCACCTGGAGTGCTGGCTCTCAGCTGAGGAGCAGAGAGCACACTTCTTCCCGGTTTGTCTGCATTTTCTCAGAGAAAATGTGTAACTTTTCAAAAGTGTGTTCCAAATGATCCTGTGTATTTGGGAGACAGATGGGGGAACGTGTCTTTCCCTGGGGCAGTGGACAAATGGCTAAACACCGCTAACATGCTGTTCAACTGTTAAAATCCCCACCAGCGCTAATGAAGCTCTTTATGTTCTTGTTGTGTGCATGCGTTCTGATGTTCTCTTTCCTGTAAATAAGTAAACACTGTGAGGGATGAAGCAATTTGACTTCCCAATTAGCTGTTGTTGGCCTCTCCTTTGCAGCCCTGGCTGCCTTGAATACAAAGATTGCCAGTCACAAAGCCAGCTGGGCTACTCTTAAACCAGTGCCAGCCACCTGGAACCCTCCACAAATGCCTTAAGGGACAAGTTCAATGGTAGCTGCAGATTGCCCCAGCTCCTGAAGATACAGATTCAGCCTCGGGGACTCAAGATGATCCTGAAAGCTTAGCCACCTACAAGAGGAAAAGAACACTTGTCTTTGCTTTGACAGTGGCTAAGCAGGTAAGGCTGTGGTTGGTTCAAACACAAGCTTCATTGGCTAGGATCATTCTTGGGCTATACAATCAGGTTGCTCTGGTCAGTCAATAAGACAGTCTCTCCATTGCTGGCTTCCCTGCAGATGCAACATCAGAACCAATGAAAGCAAATCTGACTTGTGAAAGGAGAAAGGTATCTGGCTGTTTGACAACTGAGGAAGCAACTTCCTGCCTTGGCTTCAGAGAGGCGAGGGCAGGAAGAATGACCGCTGAAGAAGGAAATATTGAGAGAGAATAGAGGATTTGGAATAAAGAAGGAAGAAAGATGCTCAGGGGTCAGAGAAGAGAAACTGGGTACCCTGGTCACTGGAAGGGCTCCAAAGAACTATCAGATTTGGGGTCAAGGGCTCAAACCTGTAGCGCTGGCAACTGCCAATGGGTTGAGCAATCTATGTATCTAGTGCTATCTAGAAGCTACTGAATCAGCATTCCCCATGCCCTGAGGAACCCTGACCTCATAGGACTGCATAAGAGCTCTAACATTTCCAGGACTATGGAACCTGGGACCCAAGACCTGCACAATGCCAATATCTTGGTTAGGGTTACTATCACTGTAATGGAACACCATGGCCAAAGCTACTCAGGGAGGAAGGGGTTTTAAAAGTCTTTAAAAATTCAAAGTCTTTCAACAGAGGTTGATATGTGCAAAACCAAAAGTAAATGCTTTCTTGATTCAAGAGGGAAGGGCCAGGGCACAGTCACAATCTTAGTAAAACAAACCCAAACTCCAAAAGCGTAATTTCTAGTTATCTCGGACTCACGACCTTCTGGGCTCCTCCAAAGGCTTTGGGCCACTTCTCCAGCTGTACCCCCTGCAGCACACACACAGCTGGTCCTTTAGGCTCCAGCTGTCTCCACTCCATGGCTGTTGCTGTTCTTGGTAATCATCCCAACAGTTCTGGCATCTCCCAAACTGCTGAGGTTCTTTGCTGCACCTGGGCTGCCCTCCACCTGCAGCCTCTCCTGGGCTGTCTTCAGGGACTCCAGCCCTGCCATCCAGTGCCAAGTCTTAGCTTTTTCTCCATGCCCCCTTTCATGACTTCCAAACGAGTACCATCTAGGTGATTCTTACACTACTCACACATCTTGGCTGCTTCTGGATCATGGCTTCTGTGTGCTGACCCTCAGGAAACATCTCCCAGAAGATTTCACCTCAATGATGCTCGTCTCTTCTTAATCCCAGATGAGTCTTCTGACCCAGCATCCATTGTCGCAGCAAAGCAAAGGTTTTATTTCGATGGTTCTAGTCTCTTGTCAATCACAGCCAGCTCTTCAACTCCGGCTGACCAGACACCACAGGTTCTTCACACAAAGGACCCTGTAGTCTTTGCTTTCCAATGAAACTTCACAAACCAGGCCTGCATTGTTCACACTGCTCTCAACACTCTTATCTTCCAAGCTCATACAGAACAGCTCACTGAGCTCCTAACACTTAATGGCTTTTCTAGCCAAAAGTTCTCGTCTCCTTCCATAATCCTTCCCAAAATGACATGACCAGGTCTGTCACAGCAATACCTCACTATCCTGATACTAATTTAGAATAGTTATTGCTATGATGAAATCCTATAACCAAAGCAACTGACAGAGGAGAGGGCCCATTTGACTTACACTTCCATGTAATTGTCATCCAAGGAAGTCAAGATAGGAACTCTAACAGGGTGAGAACTCGGAGGCAGGGACCGATGCAGAGGCCAATGAAGAGTGCTTCTTACTGGCTTGATAATCAGAACCACCAGCTCAAGGATGGCACCGCCCACAATGGGCTGGGCCCTTCCCCACTAATCAATAATTAAGAAATGTGCTGCAAGCCTATCTTAAGGAGGCATTTTCTCAACTCAAGCTCCCTCCTTTCAGATAACCTCAGCCTGTGTCCAGTTGACATAACACCAGCCAGAACAGACAGTAACCCACGGTGGGGGTCCTGCCTACTGCTCCTTCCACTTACTTGTTGCTCCTCCCACTTGATGACTGTTGCTCCTCCCACTTGGCTGTTGCTCCTCCCACTTGACTGTTGCTCCTCCCACCTGCCTGCTGATGTTCCCACCTGCTGGCAAACACCAAGGAAAATGAAATCTGCCACAGACAAACCTTTCTCCTTGTTTCCTCACGATTTTTATGGGTGGAACAAAAGGGCCACAGGCAGCTGAAAAATCTACCTTTTAAATCTATTGTTTTCATAGGACAACTAACCCAAAATAAATCTCAGGAAATGTTTAATTGCACGTAGAATAGTTTGAGAAATGTTGTCAAGATTATTAGCAAGTGCATTCAGTATACTATGAATTGGTCAGGCTGGAATGCAGACTTGCATTTCATAGGCAGAATGGGACAAAAATATATTTGTTCACACGCACAAGCATTTCCACACCTGCCAATTCCCACTTCCTCCTTCCTATTCCACATTCATATGGGCACTTCTAAATATACATGGATCTTTCATGTATGGCTTCACCCATCCCAGTATGCTGCTGTGCCCAACCCTATATGAGTTACAGGGAGTGTGGCCCAATCTTTACACTGTTTATTTGCCACCAAAGGAAGAAAGTACTAAGTATAAATTTGTGTCAATAACTCTATCTTACACAATAGGGACACATCTAGAAATGAGAAGGGTGCCATATTGCAAGAACACAGCCTAGGGAATACAACGCAACTCGGGGTAGAAGGAAGCTTGAATCAGGAAAGTGAAGATCTTTAGGTAAGAGATGTGATCCAGAAATGTCTTAGTATTCTTGTCCATCCCATATCCATGTTTTATGTCTACATCAGGTAAGAGGGGAGTGGGAAGAGAACAGGGCCTGTTAAATTCAAGGTCAGAATGATTGATACAAGTTACCAGGGCCCTTCTGCAAATGTCACCTGAAGACCACTGACACATTCTGTGCACCTCCCATGGTCCTTCAGGAAGGAGGCTGCAGGAGCACATGAAGGGGCTGGTCCTGCAGAATCAAAGCTGCAGGGACTCCATGACTCAGGGCAACAGTAGCCAATCCAAGAAGGGTCTCAGCGAGCTCCCATTATAGATGCTGCAGCAGAAGCTAGAGACCTCAAACTAGACTGACGGCCCATTGCAATGAACACCTTTGGGTAACGCTGGTTGGAAAAGGGTTATACTAATTAACACACCACAGCTTCCTCAGGGAGGCTTTTTAAAATTATTATTTTTCTATTTTCTTTTGGAGGAGGAGGTTACAAGAGAAGGGGCCAGATATGGAAGGACCAGGAAATGAGTGGGATTGGGGTGCATGATGTGAAATTTACAAATAATCTATTTAAAATATGAAAAAATTATATTTTAAGAAAGTCAGAAGCAAAGTAAAAAATGAAGAAGGAGGCTGCTCATTCCAGCTGTGCAGCAGTTATTTGAAGCCAGCAGGTAGTACATAGACATTATTAATCTAGTCAAATAGCTCTGCTCTGTGAGGTTCCAGCGTTTTGTGAGCATGACAAAACAGCAGAGCGCAACCCCACACATAATCTGGGCCTTCATGACCTGAAGGCCAAATTCTTGGTATTTGTGGATACCTCCAAAAGAGATTTCCTTTGGAGAACCACTGTGTTTGTTCATATTTTTTTTAAATCAAGATAAATTGATTCCTCTGACAGCTCAGACCCATTTAATTACCTATACTGATGTGATCATTACTGTCACCCATAATGAACCAGGCTGAAGAGTGTCTGACAAACAGGCAGGGAGGGACACAAGTAAACAAGGTCTATAATTTAGGAAGGGGACACATACAGAGGCAGAGATGCCTGGAAGGAGAGGGCTTGGAGAAGTTCCTGTGCTAGCCACATCGGAAGGTAAGTCACAGCTGGTCAGACGGGTGAGAAGAGGAGACGGTGAGGGAGGAGGAATAGCTCCCCCACAGAAGACAGATTTTTTTCCAAAGGTGCAGTGATGAGAAGCGCTTTCCCGCTTTGTGAGCCAAAGCTGTGCCAGCAGGGGAAAGGCTCGCCCAGCGTGGCTTTGAAGCGGTGAGCAGCTGAGGAGAAAGACTGTGACGATGGGACTGAAGTTTCAGAAACATCACTGGGAAATAATGTGAAGGACACATTGGAATGAAGAAAGCCAACTCATGGGGTCGGGGTGGGGGAGTAAGGGTGGGTGGTCAGGAGGGTGTGCATGAGCAGGAGGCAGCAGCAGCACGGGTTTGGTAGAGAAAAGAACTGTTGGGTCAGGTTGTACAGCTTCAAAGCCTGATACCTTCGCATCAGTCTCCAGACCGCAAGCTTTTAGCCTGAAATTGTAGTTTACATTTATTTTTAACTTCTCTTCCTGGATCCAGCATGAGGTATATCAAAATGGATGAGGGTTAGGAGGAGGCTTGCTGAACAATAAGATGCTGATCCTCCATATTCCTCTCCATGTCTCTTCCCCACCCTTAGCTCCAAAAGATGTTTTTGTTCCCACTGTTGATCCCTGGTGCCAATGACGCCTCCTTTTAACCTTGCACTCTCATATGGACCATGGAAATCTTCTCCGGGTTGCTTGGTTACTGGCCACACCCAACCCTATATGGACCATGGAAATCTTCTCTGGGTTGCTTGGTTACTGGCCACACCCAATCCTATATACTTCATTCACACAAGAAATATTGTCAACACAAAGTAAGTAAGGCAGCTTTGATCCAGGTTATCCCATGTAGCTATAAGGCAGGGTCTTATCCATCATGGACCTAGCACAGTGGCTAGTCATGACCAATTATGTCACTTTAAAAAGAATATATCATTAGGTGTGTAAACTGATCTATGTAGCTTATTGAAGTATAGTTTAGCCATAAAATAATGAGCTATCAAGATACAGAAAGACATGGGAAAACCTTTAATGTGTGTTACTAGAAAGAAGCCAATTTAGGGTTACATACTACATGATTTAAAGTCTATGAAATTCTGGAGAAAGGCAACCTACAGAGATAACAGAGGCTGGCAGGGACTAGCAGAAGGGAATGAAGGAACTGATGAAGTATGCAAGGTGTTTAGGAAAGTGAAGCCACCTTGTATAATATTATAATAATGGATATGTTATTATATATTTATCAAGAACTAAAGAATATACAGTTAAGAGTGATCCCTAATGCAAACTATCAATTCTAGGAGATGTGTAAACCAATGTAGGCTCCTCATTATATCAAATTCTCCACTCTGCAGGGAGACGTTGATGATGAAGAAACACAGGCCTCACTTCTTATAACTTTGCCCCAAAGAGGAATGTGTTCAAAGTCTACATACCACCTGAAGAAATTTCATGTGGTTAGGCCTATGGTAATTTTTCTACCTCCATCAACCCTCTGAGATATTCTCTCTGGAGTCCACCACTACAGCCACACAGTCATACAAGATGAAGGGAGAAGGCATCAGAAAAACGATGCAAGTGTTATTTCCCAGCACATCTGGTTCTGCTGACACACTCCATATAAGCAATGATGGAGCTTCAGTCTCTTGCAAACCTATTCACAGAGATCGTTGTCCTGAAGCAGTATTGCCTCATATAGTGCTATCTGTCCTATACTTCCTTCTGCCATGTATACTGATTTTTACCGACTTTATACAAAGATAATCTCACAAATGAAGTAAAGGCTACAAAAATATAACCTTGAAGTCTCGTTTTCTTTTCTTAATCCCCCACTCCGAGATGGATTCATGCTCATGAAAACACTGGAACTCTCTCCCAATTAGCACGGATCATAAAAATACGTAAAGGGGCCCGGGGCTGTTTATAGAAAACTACAATGCAGTGAGAACTGTAATAGAAAGAAGATAGAACCGAGGAATGATTCACACAGCCTGAGGATGCTTAGCAGATCTTTGTAGTTCTCACTAGTGAGTGTATCCTTGAGGAGAGAATGTGGGTTTTCCTGGAAATAAAGCAAGACTGTCAAAGGAATGGCCTTATCAAAGAAATGGCCCATGGAAGAGTTTGAAGTGTGGACTTCAGAAAACTGCTGCAAGGCAAACAAACGTATTGTAGCCACCCAAGGGACGGAGAGAAGAGGAGAAATAGGAAAAGATAAAGAGTTTGGAAGCTGCCTTTTGTTCAGGCACTGGGATCTTAGCACAACTGTTGGCATCGAGAGGCTGCATGGTGTGTCTGTATGATAGGCATCCTCTGTTGTCATGTCCCCGAGCCTTTTCTCTCTTAGAATGCCTACATTTCTGCATGTGTCCAATTTCCCTTCATTTTGCTTAAAAGTTTGCATATGGCATAAGTTGCCCACCTACCTACAACCTTACTTCAAACATCCTTTTTCCTAGAGCCACACAGATAGATCTCTGAAAATATCTCTATGTCCCTCTGAAAATTAGAAAAAGAAAAAAAAGGGAGAAAAAAAAAGCACAGAAAGGGAAATGTGCAAATTTCAAAATGACACCAACTGGGGCTGTTTTCTGAGCATTTGGATGCCTCCTTGGATTGTTTTGAAAAGTCTTTGACAAAATCTGCACAGGGTCAAACCACAGGTAGGCAGGATGGAACGTACATTTCCTTTGCCTGTTACAGAACTCAAATCCATAACAAAGTGGTATCAATAACACCCATTAGAAGACAGCAGAGGGGCCAGCTCTGACCCGAGAAGCAGCGTGAAGCGTAAAGCATAAATCAGGAAAATGTTGGGAGGTGCCAGTGTCAAGCAGGAATAATGCCGAGGGCTGAACCAGCTGATCATAACAACATGACTATAGATAAGCCTTTCTTGGGACACTGTGGTGGTTTGATGACAATATCCTCATATGCTCATACATGTGAGCGCTTGTTCTCCAGCTGGTAGAACTGTTTAGGAAGGATTAGGAGGTATGGCCTTGTGGGAGGAGCTATGTTACTGGGGATGGGCTTTGAAGTTTCTCTACAGGCCCAGTTCCCCCCTCCCCTTTCCCTCTGCCTCCAACTTACAGATAAAATGTGGGCTCTCAGAACCATGTTGGCCTGCCTACTACCTTACTCCATGTCATAATGGTTGTAGACTCAGCCTCTGAAACTATAAGTAAGTCAATAGTTAAATGATTTCTTTTATAAGTTGCCTTAGGCATGGTGTTCTTTCAGAGCAATAGAATAGTGACTGAGACAGGAACATTGTTCTTTGGGTAACGCATTAGTCAATGAGTCAACTGTGGCTCCATGCTCTTTTCCAGAAACCAAGAGGAAGCATACATCCCATTCATTATAGATGATTCCCATGCATTTTGGCACTCTTCCGTATGACCATGGACAAGATCAAATATGGAATACGATCAACTACATCAAATATGGTCTCGTAATACAAGACATTTCCTCCCAGTTCATGCCATATGGTATAAAGTTTTACAGTGAAATAACCAACTGCAGAAATCTTTTAAAATTCATAGAGATAGAAACAAAATTTTTATGTAAGAAATGGAAGTCTCAAGAGTATATGCACCTGGGAACTACACAGCACGTAGGGACTGACTCAATTGGAAGCTTGATATCCTCTGTCCTAGATCTATTCAAGGTTGACATAGAGAGGGTCAAACACAAATTGGCTATCAGCCTTGTGAGCACTGAAATCAAAAGAATTGCTTCTCTCATCTTTGCTGGGAGCTAGATTTAAATTAAGCAGCTCCCCTTTCTCCTCCTCCTCCTCCTCCTCCTCCTCCTCCTCCTCCTCCTCCTCCTCCTCCTCCTCCTCCTGTTGTTGTTGTTGCTGATGTTGATGCTGTGTTAATTTGGTGCCTCAAGGTTTGTTTATTTTTTAAGGGACATCTGGGAGGAGAACTGGGAAAGAGGTGACCCAAAAAAAATCTCTCCAGTAGTTTTTCTAATGCAAGAGCTAGACATTGCCTCAATCAGATTGGGAACATGAGCATTAATTTAAATTTTAAGTTACCTAAAAGTGGCACTTATTTTTCCTATTCTATTTGAGTGTCAAAGCCACCTCCTTGTAGAGAGTTATTTCAGTGTTGTTTTTCGATCTTAAGTTAAGTGTCAAACAATATTTATGGCTGTTTTCAGATTAGAGGAAGTAAACACACACCTCCTTTATCTAAGAAAGGGAGGAAATAACAAAGGAGAGAGATGATCCATCATTACCACCACCACCATCATCATCATCACCTTGGAAGACAGATTCTGACCTCTGAGTATAGCTCTTGGGTATTATTGTTCTGAAACAACATGCTAATTTGTTGGAAGGAAATCTAGTATGGAAAAGTTGTCCTGAACATTATTGTGTGATAGAATGTCAGCATCAAGAGGGAATTCAAATCCAGCATCATCCATTGTTGTCATCATGATCATCGTTCCTACTCAGTCTCTAAGTCCCAGGCTCTCATCCAGGTGTCCTTGGGCATCTCTTCATAAGAAAGATGCCCATACTCTAAGGTTGGTACTTCTACGGTTCTCTATTTTGAAGTTAAGGAAACTGAGGCATTCAGGAGTGGTATAAATTAAAGCCATTGAAATGTTATATATGGGCTTAGGTTGAATTATAAATCTATTGATCCCATGTTTTGTATTGTCATCTAGGATGGTGTATATAATAAGCAAATCTGAAATCTTGGGATTGGTCGACTTGAGAACAAGAAAACCAGTCCACATATGGACAGAGCTCTGCTTGGAATCCTAAGGTCTGTTTGTAGCCTAGTTATCAATACATTTTTCCAAATTTGGCCAGGTTACTTAGCACCTGGACCTTAACTTCCCTAGTCATACCAAAAGAGGTTGAAGTAGAATCCCTTTCCAATCCTGACATTCTACCACACTGTCATTTTAAGGACAACTTATCCATACTAGATTTCCTCAAAGACAAAGACTGTGCTATCTGAGAACAGTGATATCCAAAAGCTGTATTCAGACGTCAGAATCTGTCTTCCCTGTTTCATAAAAGTTAGGGTAACATTTCTACCTTGTGTCTAATCGCCCCTCCCCATCCAGTGAGAACTGCTACTCACTTGTCCCTCAACAGCAGCAGACATGCTCAACCCCCTGAGGCTCTGCAGGCTCCAGCAGCCTTCCAGGCTAAAAGGGAGAGGGAATGCTTACTTTTATAATCACGTTCTTTGCTTCATGAAAAGACCTACTAAATGAATCCTCTAAATAGCAATCTTCTTAGCACATTTAAAAGTAATTCAATTTGCTTCTTCAGAGACACGTTTACCATATCAGGCAAAGTCCTACCTTTATCTACCGGCAGTCTTTTGAATATTTATCAGTCTAACAGGGGCAGAGACATTTTATTCTTATGAAGGAAAAGATATAAATTTGCTGATTGAGAGCACATTTATTGCCAGACTATTTATTGAGTATTAAGTTCTGGCCTAGGAAATGGGAAGGAAAACTAGTACAGTAAGGACCTACACAGACTTTGAATTCAAAAATATCCATTAATTGTTTCCAATGCTATGCTTTAAAATGGAGTGCAAACCGGGATAGGAGAAGTCTAGGTTTTCTTGCATATTCCAAGTATAAACACATATAGGAGATTCCTGAAGGATGTGACATATGCATTAAAACCTGTAACTATGGAAAATCAGCAATAATAACAACAAAAATAAAACAGGTGAGGAAAAATGGATTAGTAAAAGGAGGACATTGTTAGAGGGAGATGAAAAGATGAGCACTGCGACAGAGGAAGAGAGGGCATGGTACTCTGAACAAGCTCTCAGAAACAACTTTAGAAGTGCCTTCAAATGCTGCTGCTTCAGTAATAGGTAGGGGCCAACACAAGAACAGCTATGTACCTTCCTCAGGAACTCAGGGGTAACCGGGTTAATCTGAGCCATGAGTGTTTCAGAATAAAGACTACCTGAGATCCCTTCCAGCTGTCAGTCAACACCAAAGCTAAAGGCAAGGATAATACAGAGGAAAAACAAAACAAAACAAATAAACAACAAACAAACTTAACTGCCTTGGAGTTAAGACATCAGGTTGCCTATCACATATTTATTTATTCAATAGTTACTTATCCAATGCCATGCTCCAGTTACAAAGTCAGACAGGGGTGATCATTAGACAAATATTTGAAAATAATGCATGTGCTTCCAACTTAAATAACCATAACACATCTCATGGTACAAAGTTCTGTGAAAGAAATGTCAGGATAAAGGACATGTTCTCCCTAGGAGTGGGCTCAGTGAAAGGATAGAGGCATAAAAATCTGTAAAGCCGAAAGGGATTTTTCTTAGAACTGGAGGGAGTTTCTTAAGTATTTTGAGAACTTTTTATGAGCTTTCGAATGTGTTCAAGGCCCCAAGTTAGACTAATGGTTATCAATAAAATCCTACAGCAGGGATTCTCAGAAGGCATCCAAAGCACTCTATCCTAGGGGACAAAAAAAAAAAAAAAAAAAAAAAAGAGGAGAAAACTGAGGAACCTCCCCACACAGAGAGAGAGGGGGGGAGTGGGAGACAGAGAGAGAGGGAGGGGAGGAAGGAAGGAAGGGAGGGAGGGAGGGAGAGAGAGGGGGGGAGGGAGGGAGGGAAGGAGGGAGGGAGAGAGAGAGAGAGAGAGAGAGAGAGAGAGAGAGAGAGAGAGAGAGAGAGAGAACAGACAGACAGAAACAGGTAGAGAGATATACAGACCCAGGCAAACAGGTACACACACACACATACACACACACACACACACCTCTGAAACAGTAAGTGACAACAAGCTTGATAGTCATACCTGCTACCTAGAGAAGCTCTTCCATCCTAAGCTCTGAAAATTCCCAAATATCTTTCCTCCAGGAAAAGCTGGTAACCTGAAAATATCTCTAAACAACCTCAAGGTATCTAGACTGATATGAAAATGCCACATGAACTGTTAATGCCTCTCAATGCGCACGAGCCTCCCCCTCTCTGGGTGCTCCCTGAACTCTCTGTGTGGTTGCTGATTTTTCTGTTCTGTTATCCTTACTGACACTACTCAGCCAGGTTTTATCCTATCCTCCAACTGCGTTTCCCACCCAGAAAGTCAGAGCAGCTAACAGTTTTGGAGATGGTTAGAGATAATTTGTTCTTCCCTTCTAGCTATTTGTCATTTTGTCTTGGATCATAAAAGTCCAGGGTAAGTTTCCAGCAAGATTTAATCAAGAGTCTGGAGTGGAAATTTACAGGATAGCTCTCCAGCAGAAAGGAGTGAAAAAAGCACAAGGCCCCTGTTGCACAGGCCTGGGTTACCCCTGTTCTGCAGGATTGAGATCCTAATCTAGCCTCCTCTTTTCTGAGCCCTGGTCACTTTTATCTGTGGAACATTCTGACCAATGAGCTCATATTCACAGACACATCAGACACAGCTGTGGTTCACATTGAAGTTGCTTCCTAAGCAAATTTCTTTCTTCATAACTTTTAAACAGCCCTGGGACCTGGCATGGTGGCTGGTGTACAGGATCCCAGCATTTAGGATGCAGAGGAAGGGAGATTCTCCTAGGTTGGAAGGCAGCCTGGTCTCTTCAGTATGCTCTAGGAAAGCCAGTGGCTACACGGAGAGACTCTGTCTCTAAAACTTGAACTAAATCATCATCTGCAAATATTGTCATTGTTAGAGTAAAGATGTCCCAAGTGGGGAAAGTCTGTTCCATACACAGACATAACCTGTAACATGTCCCTGGAAGCACCTTGAAGATTAAGGATGACGGTGGTAGAGTGGTCCAACATGTCCCTAGTACTGTGGTTGCTGTGACCTATTCTGACAATGACCAACATAGGCCACTCTGGCCCATTGTTCAACGGCCATTAAGAGAACATGGTATTGCCTCTACAAAGGAGAAGCCACCCTTTTTGGTTCTCAGCATCATCTCTGTGACATCGTTTTTGGAGATGGTAAGATGAGGCATGCATAGATCTTGTATGGATCCAAACATTGTCAAACGAGTTCCTGTGAGAAATAATTTCCTTCCTCAGGGTAGAGATGTCCTAGAAGCCATGTGACAATGGAATGAGGATTTCCTAGACAAAGAAGCTTCTCATGTTGAGGGGAAAGAGTGGCCACCAACACAAAAAAACAAGGTGAAAGGATGGCTGGAGAAAATGGAGAGAAATCATGGGGCAGATAGGAATTTAACAGAGAATTTCTTAAGCTTCAGGACTTGCTAGACAGTTTAATGTTCCCACGAAAACTTCCATTGAACATCGTTAGTGTGTATGCCTTCCATTTGTCATTGAGTTAATTATTTAAAGGAAATGCAGCAGATCTATACATTTACGCACCAGTCAGCTACATCATTTAATTGGAGAAAAAGGGTACCTGAAGAATTAATTACCCAACAAGGCATAGATGAGCTGTGCCAGGAGTCCAGTGGTGGCTGAAACATAGGGGCTTTTGAGCCTCAGCTGGATCCTTGTGTGTCTGTTTTATACATCCTTATGTATTTAAACAGAATGGAAAACAGGAAACATTGTAATAAGCAATCCATTTCCACAACTTAGCACTCCCAGAACACTGCATGTCATTTTCACTGTCATCAGATATCAGATGTGACTCAAAGTGCAATAGACTCCATTCCCTAGCCCTTTCCACTAATTCCTTAGATCCAGATGCCTTTTATTATTTATGTGCATGGATTTATTCTAGTAAACATGTATGTGTATTTAATGCACTCTATTATTGACTGTGAATTTCAGTTCCATTGATCCACTCAGATCTAACTCAAGCTTCACTGAAATATTAGTCCATTTTCTAAACACTTGCCTCCCATCCTATTGCCTACTTTTCCTCTTCTTCCTCCCCGCTAGCTCACTCTATTTGTTCATGCATTGAGTTGGGTTCCTTTGCAGAGGCAAAGGCTTGGGCCCAGGCAGAGGCGTCTGTACCTAGGATTGCCTACACGGTAAGATCTGACTCAGGTGAAGTGACAAGGTCTAATGCCATCAGATTGGCTAGTCCTTAGCTATCCTTCTCAGGGAAGACACAAAACCTTAGGTGAGTTAATTCTGAGTGTTCAAGAATTGTCCCTAGTAAGGTACACAGATCTGAGCCTTTGACCTGCAAATTCAAACCCTGGTGCTCTCTCTCTCTCTCTCTCTCTCTCTCTCTCTCTCTCTCTCTCTCTCTCTCTCTCTCTCTCTCTCTCTCTCTGTGTGTGTGTGTGTGTGTGTGTGTGTGTGTGTGTGTATACTAGTGGCAAGAGAGGGCTTCTAGCATCCACATAGTAGCTCTCTGGACCTTGAGAAACAGTCAGTGGGTGAAGGTGGCAGAATTCCATGGTTTTGGTATCAGCAACTGTGCCTTGGATCTTGAAGTCGATGTTTGCTGATCTCAGAGGAAGGAGACATTTTCTAGGGGACTCTGTTCTGGCCTGTGATTTCTGGCCTGTGATTCTATAGATGACTTTAAAATCAGAAGCCACTATTTCCTTGGTGGTTGTCCTCTCTCAGGACTCATACTTATCACCCTTTCATGTTCCCCTTCCTGTGTGAACCATGCACTGGAAACTGGGTGTTTGCCTCAGTTTTTTACGGTTTCACTTAATAACTTGTATTAGGTATTTAGGAATTTCTGGAGTTTTTTTTGTTTGTTTGTTTGTTTTTTTAGTTTGTTATAACAAGTAATGCTGCAATGTCTCCTTTGGAATCTTTGGAGTGTGTGTGTATAGCTTTTGGGTACAGAAGCATGTCTTCAGTCATTACTAGATAATGCCAAATAATTGCTTTTATCAACTCACATTGCCCCAATGAAATTCAAAAGTCTGACTCCTCTACATCAACGCCAGCCCTTGAAACTGTTATGTGATTTTACTTTTGCTAATCAGTGTAAAGTGACATCTCTTAATTGTTTTAGCTTTATTCCTCTGAAGAATTAGTGAGTCTAAGTTTTTTTTAATAAGTGTATTCATCATTCACATTTCCCATTTATGCCGTTTTGCTGGTCACGTTTGCTGAACTCTTCTTTGTTGTCTTGCAGAATTTATATATGTGACCTGGATGATGGTTTTCTCTGTGTGTTATGTGTGTTATTCCAATGGTCTCCTGCTCTGTGGCCTGTCTTCTAAGTTTCTATTGTATCTTTCAATTATACCAAAGTTTTAAATCTTTCACTGTCGTACAGACTTACTGTCCCATGGTGAGAGAAAAGGTTGCAGGATCAAACCACAAACTCACCAAATACTATAGTGATGTTTACCATTTTCAATATTTAATGTAACTTGGCATTTGTTCATTACAAAAAAAAGAGAATATGAAAATTACCATTTTCAGTGTTTTAGTTATACTCCACTAGAGATTCAGATGTGTGAAAAGATGAAAAAATTTCATCAAGGAAAGAACAACAGATGCTCAGATTAGAGCCTGGTAACTTCTTCAGATAATAGGCAAATCAATACTAAGCAGACAAAATGGTATGAATGGGCTACAAATGCACAGAAGTATAAATACAGGGTAAAGGATACCCATGTTTTAGATGTTGGTCGGTTGTTTTTTTCATAATCAGTTTGTAGGAGGTTAATAAATTAATTAACCCTCGAGTCAGGCTATGGTGTTCAGAGGGAATGATGCTTAAGCCAAAGATAAGGGAAATATTGTAGGTGGAGGACACAGGAGATTAAAGGTGGGGGGAGTACAAAGAGTAAGCCTTGATCTGGGATGGTGCTGGGATTATGAACTCCATATGATAGTTCTGAGTTACAGAATGACACGTGTTTTTGCCCCTACTATCTAAGCTTACTAAATATGTCACATGTTCTTTTTGTCTTTGCTCCCTTCTATAATTTTTTTCTCATGTAATATATCCTGATTATTTTTCACCTCACTCTCCTCCTCTCAGTGTCTCCCCACTTTCTCCCATCCAGGTGAACCCCCTTTCTGCCTCTCATTAGGAAACACCAGGCTTCTAAGGAATAATAAGAAAATCGGATTTTAAAAAGCAAACAAATCGAAATAGGATAAAACAGAAGGAAAAGAGCCCCAAGATAAGACACAAGAAAGAAAGACACACTCATTTGTACACTCAGTATTCCTGTAAGAACACTAAACTGAATGCTATAATATATACATAAAAAATCTGTAGGGTAAAAAGAAAGAAGAAACATATGAATATAAATAACATAAAATATAAAATAGTAACATATGAAAAGGAAAAAGTCCTGGCACCACACTGAAAGACAAGGAACCTCCGAAGATGCCATTGAGTTCCTTTATTGCTGCCCATCTACTGCTGGGCATGCAACTGGCCTTAAGAGTAGTTTGTTTGCCCAGCGAGACCTGCTTGGAGAAAATTAAATTTTCATATGCACATGGTTAGCAGTTAGAGATTGCTTCTAGGTTACAGGTGGGTGCAATGACATATATTCTTTAGATCTGTCTTTTAAGTGAGCCCCACAAGTCTAGTACCCCTAGAAGAGAAATTGAGGTGTCTCGTGTACTTATTTTAAAGACAACAAAATCTCCATTTCACATACCATGTTCTTCTTACCCCAAATATATTGTATTTTTGTTTCAGAGCACTCTAGATCCAGGAATGTATATGTCACAGGAAAGTGTGTGCAGAACATCGGAAATGTCCCCAGATTCTACCCAGACTCAGGAGCTTTCCAGAAGTGGGACTTTGAAATTCTCTAGACTTGGAATTTCTGCCTACGGAGCATTAATGAGAAAAGCCACAGACACAACTAATACTCAAAGCTTTTATTTAAGAAAATAAAAGGTATGTCCATGTACTATAACGTGGCAGATTTCCATAAGAGTTAATCACACAGCTCTCTTTCAAGAATATTGCATGCAAACATAAAGTCTAACTTTGTTTTGAAGTTGCACAGTACTTTTCAGTCTGTGGGTTACAGTCAATTAAAATTATTTTGACCAGCATTAAAAAAAAACTGGAGACAGAATAAAGTATTAGACTGGAATAGCAAAAAATAAAACTGACAAAAAAATGTTGTGTAGTTGGTTTTGCTTTTGTTTTTGTTTTTCCTCTTTGAAGGTCCACTACCCAGTTCCCAAATAAATACATGGAGACTTATTATTTATGAATGCCTGGCCTTAGATTGAATTGTTCTAACCAGCTTTTCTAACATATTATCTCATTTCTCTTTAATTACATTTTTCCCTGGGCTTTGTACCTTAGTGTATTCTGTAAATCTGTCTTTTCCTTCTTACTCCGTGGTTGGCTGCGTGGCTGTGTGACTGGGTCCAGTATCCTCTCCTCCTTTCCTTGCTTCTTCTTCTGCTCCCTAGCCAAGATTTCCCCTCCTATTTATTCTCTCTGCCTGCCAACCCCACCTATTTCTCTCTCCTGCCTACCTATTGGCCATTTCTATGTTGTGTGTGTCAGCACCTCCTTCCATTTTTAAGACTGAGTAGTAGTCCATTTGGTATAAATTTGTTTATCTATATAGCCAGTAATGAATATTTGAGCTGCTTCTGTCTTTAGGCTGTAATCTGATAATGCTGCTATGGATGTGTGTCCAAATATCTGCTTGACCACCAGCTTTGCTTCTCTGGGCTAAATATTCACAAGGTAAATCGCTGGATGACAGAGTAATTGTTATGTAATTATATAGTAATAATTACTATGGCATAGTAATTATCTGAAGAACCATCATTTCCCACAGTCTATACTTTTTTAAAAAAAAATTCTTACTAGCAGTGCATAAGGTTGTGGTTTTCTACATTTATGCCAAAATATCTTATTTATCAATTTTGTATTGTGTTCATGTTCATACATGAATGTGCACCATGCATACATGTAGAAGTCAGAGAGCAATTCTTATCTGGTTAGTAGTTTAGTTGTTAGACTTTAGGACAGGATTTCTCTGTGTAAAATTCTTGACTGTTGTGGAACTCGCTCTATATAGCAGGCTAATTAGAAGTCACAGAGATCTGCCTGCCTCTCCCTTCCAAGTGCTGGGACTAAAGGTGTGGATTAAAGGTGCTGGGACTAAAGGTGTGTGCCTATGGCAACATTTTATCCTCTATTTTTTGACAACAGCCACGGTTGTGGGTATGAAGTGGGTTTTGGTTTACATTCCCTAAGGCTGGTGATGTTAGCACGAGTCCTGTGCTTTCCCAACATCTGTCCATTTCTTTGGTGCTAAGTCTGTTTAAGCACTCCCAAGGTTTTAAACTGGATACTTGGTCTCCTTTGGTTTGGATTGGAGTTCTTCAGATAATGCAAATATTAAGCTTTTATCATATACAGGATTCAAAAATATTTCCTTTTACTTCATGGTCTGTGTTTTTACCCAAATAACTATCTTTCTTTCATCAGGCTGAATCTTTAAATCTTATGACATCTGATTTGTCAACCTTTTGTTTTGTTGCTTGGACTGCTGGTATTGTGTCTAATTGCCAAATGCAGTACTGAGAAGTGTTTCCCTGGACTCATGGGCAATTATATTACTAGGCAGATAACAAGATTAGCAGGAATAAAGTATCTTTTCCCTAATTGGCCCCCTGTACTGCTCATTCCCTCTGTCAAATGCTGGTGACCTGGTACCCAGCCTTTCTACATTTTTTTGCTCTTAGGCAAGCCCTCCTACTTTGTCTGCATTCATGTATATACCATGCCATTTGTTATAGAAAACACTCACCATCTCCATTGACCTCTCCCCTAGAGAAGGTGAAAGGGACAAGATCTTCCAAGCAAACTGAGAGCACGGAGGGAGGGAGTTAGGGGAAAGAGAAGAGGAGGGAAGGGGTGAGCATGAGGGAACAGGAAGATGGATACAGGGGGAAAAAAAGGAGAACAAGAAAAGAGATACCATAATAGAGGGAGCCATTATAGATTTAAGGAGAAATCTGGCACTAAGGAAATTCCCAGAGACCTACAAGGATGAACCCAACTAATAATCTAAGCAATAGTGAAGAGGCTACCTTAAATGACTTTAATGAAATTGATAACTCTATGCCATCAGAGGGCCTTCATCTGGTAGCTGATGGAAGCAGACACACACAGATAAACACTAGCTAAACTCCTGGAATCCAGTTACTAGAGGGAGGAGTGATGAGCAAAGGGGTCAAGACCAACTGGAGAAACCCACAGAATCAGCTGATCTAAACAAGGGGAGCTCATGCACCCCAGACTGATAGCTTGGAAAGAAAAAAAACTACTGGATCATTTGAGTCACTTCTTTTGAGAAGTACCTGTTTGTGTCATTTGCCAATAAGATTCTTCCCAAAGGAAACACACACACACACACACACACACACACACACACACACCACGATGAGAGAAGGAACTCTTGATGCCTAATTTGCTTCAGGAATTACACAAGAATAAGTCAACTGTAGAAGTATGGCCACTGAGACCATTGCAGAGTGGGTGTGAAAAATCAGGGTCTGTAGGACTGGGAAACTGTTGGAATTTCCAATTTACTTATCAGTTTTTACCACCCTATCTGTTTGTTGTTGTTTGTTTTGCTTTTCCCTCTCTTTATTATTATTTTTTCTTATTTTATACATCGATCCCAGTTCCCTCTCCCTCCCATGCCCCCACCACCACCCCTCCCATCCCATTCCCCTTCCACTCCCCAAGGAGGGTGATCCCAGGATCATCAACATCTGTCAAGTCATTTGGGGCAGGGCCTAGGTCCTCCCTTGTGTCTCTAGGTTAAGGGAGTATCCCTCCATGGGGAATGTGCTTCCAAAGTCCTTTCATGCATGAGGGATAGGATACATCCTGGTTCCACTGTCAGAGGTCCCATAGACTGCCCAGGCCTTCTAACTGAGACCCACGTTCAGGGGGTCTGGGTCAGTCCTTTGCTGATTTCCCATCTATCAGTCTGGGGGTCCATGAGCTCCCCTTGTTCAGGTCAGCTGTCTCTGTGAGTTTCTGCAGCCTGGTCTTGACCCCTTTGCTCATCACTCGTCCCTCTCTGCAACTGGATTCCAGGAGTTTGGCTTAGTGTTTAGCTGTGTGTGTGTGTATGTGTGTGTCTGTTTCAGTTGCCAGTTACTGGATGAGGACTCTAGGATGGCATATAAATTAGTTATCAATCTCATTATGAGGGACGGGCATTTAAGGTAGTTTACCACCCTATCTTAAGGAGAGAATGTCATTGCAGGTGGAGGTGGGACAAGGTGGCCATGTTGCATGTCGTTATGCTAAGCAGAACTCTGTGATTCCTGGTCTCTTGGGAGGGAAACAATATTCTTGCCTTCTTGCTCCTCAGAACCTGTGTATCCACTGCAGAGCCACCAGAAAATGACAGCAGACATTGGTTCCATTGGGAGTTTTAGCAAAAGTCTAGAGTGGTTCCCATTATCATTCAAATTGGCCAGTTCTTGACCAGATACTGAAGCATAAATCAGAGGATAGAAAAATAAAAGCCTGGAAAGCAGAGGGGGGGGGAGAAAGAAAGACACAGAGGGAGAGAGAGATGTGGAGGGAGCCTAATGGTCTCACATGGGCCATGAATTACTCAGGGGCACTAGAAGAAAGGCCTGTTTGACAATTCAGTGATTATGTCACCAACAGTATATGTCACGCTGTCCCCAAATTAATAAATAGCTCCTTGTCCTCCCATTTGAAGTCTCTCCCCAGACTTTATTCTCTAATGGCCCTCTAATAAAATATAACATATATTCAACATATATTCTCATGCAAAGCAATAAAGTGGGTATAGTGAGCTGGACCTTCTTCCCAGGGAAGCCTCATGTCTTCTGAATGCATATTCATTCACACAGCAAAGAGACACAAATCAACATATTGGTGGAGCAGGCACCAGGTGAGTGACGGCCTTGGCTCCTAATGAAACCAAACCATGCAAGACATTAGAAAGATTGATTGGAGTTAAGTGAGCTACCAGTATTAGCCAGGGTACCTCAGGCTGTAATGAAACTGCCAGGGATTATTTATGGAGACATAGAGTTTGGGGTATAAGTTATAGTCAGCAGGCTAGTGTTACAAAAGGCAGCCAAGTGAATGGAGCAGCAGGCAACTAGTCCCACTGGGCCCCACTCCTATTGACTGGGAGTGTCTGCTTTCCCCAGCCTCTGCATTGGGGAGAAGAAAATGTAGGTTCTCAAATGCAAGGAAAATGGGTCACAGGAATTGCATTGTTTGAAAGTGTTAACTTTGTGTAGGACCTGAGAAAGGGTCAAAGGCAGCATTAAATAATAGATTTAAATATGTATATACAGAAACAATACCTTTATCTAAGTTGAGGTACAAAATATATGTTTATCCTTGATGCTTTTGAATCATTATTTTGGCTACGGTCTTTTTCCAAGCACTGGGAAAGAGAAAGATAAAAGGAGAACCAATATTAATTGTGTGCCATCACAATAACCATGATGGAGAAAGCCATAAAAATCCCCATTTAACACATGCAAAGTCCTCATAAACTTTCTCAGGAAATACTGCTAGAGATTTCATATCTGGATAAATCAAGGTTATGGGAGGGAGTAAATGCCACTCTCAAAACAGTTGTACATAAGAATTATATAAACATCTGTTCTGGATTGCTTTCTGTGGCTGTGATAAAACAATGACCCAAAACAACTTGGGGAGGGAAGAGTTTATCTCCACTTACAGGTTGTAGTCCATCATCTAGGGGAGTCAGGCCATGAACTCAAGCAAGAATCTGGAGGCAGTAACTGAAGCAGGGATGCTAGGGGATGTGAATGCTAGCTGTTAGCTTCTGCCAGTTTGCTCAACTAGCTTTGTATATAGCCCAAACCTGTCAGCCTGGATGTACCATCCACAGCAGGCTGATCTACAATGAGCTGACATCTCCTATATTAATTAGCAATCAAGAAAAATACACCATAAGCATGCCCATAGGCTAATCTGACTGGAACAACCCCACATGGAGATGACCTCAGATAACACTGAGCTGTGTCAAGCTGACAGCTGAAGTTCGCTAGGAGACAACCTATGTATAGAAGTTAGGAAACCATGAGGCACCTAAAGATTGATAACCAAGTAAAGGAGTAGCTTCCTCTGTTCTAGAAGGTTCAGCAGGTAAACCCAACTATGTGCCAGGGAGCAAAGCGTTTGGAATACAGAAACTAAGCCTCTGAGCCTGCAAAGAAAGGCAGAGAGGGGTGAAAAGGAAAGAAAGAAAATGACTAGCAAACTCATACTCCTCAATTCTGCTCTAAGTACTAAATATTTAGTGGGTTTAAGGTGAATGCACACACACACACACACACACACACACACACACACACACACACCGAACAGACAGGAGGAAGCTGAAAGAAATGGGAGTTGTAAAAATATGATCATGTGATGTATAGAATACCAAGAGGCTAGAAATGTCACCTGAGCAAAAGTCTGTTTCAGAAGTCCCTTTAAACCACAGCCTGAGCAACCTGAACATGAAAAGGGTAACTGACTCATAGCTTTGGTGACTGTAGTGGTTTGAATAGAAATGGTTCCCAAAGGACCACAGCGAGTGGCAACATTAGGAGGTGTGGCCTTGTTGGAGCAGGTATGGTCCTGTGGGAGGAAGTGTGCCACTGGGTTTGAGGTGTCAGAAGCTCAGCCAGGCCTGGTGGCTCACTGTCTCTTCCTGTTGCCTATGGATCTAAATACAGAACCCTCAACCACCTCTCCAGCACCATGTTTGCCTGAATGCCACCCATACTTCCCACTGTGACAATAATGGACTAAACCTCTGAACTGTAAGTTGGCCCCAATTAAATGTTTTCCTTTATAAGAGTTGCTGTCTCTTCACAGACAAAAAATAAATAAATATTTTTTAAAGCCTTAAGTAATAGAGTGATCCAGACATAATTAATTCCTCCTAAGTGTCATAAGTGCCCTTATCTACCTTTTTTAAAAATTTCAGTTCTGCAGTGTATTTATCAGATGGTGTGGAAGGATCTGGGTCTCTGAGGACAAGGTCAGGAAACACAGCAAAGAAAGATGGGGCACAGCTTCTTATGTCTCCAGAAAATAAAAAGTGGGCAGGGTCTGGGGAGTATAGAAATGGCCCTGGCTGACAACATACCATATGGACTCCTGAGAACTCCTCAGAACAGATCTTGAGATAGAGGTTGGTGGCATACAGGCTGAAGCAAGAAAGCTGCAAATTCAAGGCTATGAATTCACAGCCATCTTGGGCATCTTTGTGAACCTATATTATAATAAAGACGTTTTCAAAGGGCTGGATGCATAGGTCAATGGTGGAGCTCTTGTTTGGCATGTGTGAGGCCCTGGGGTCAATCCCTAACACTTGTGTGTGGGGGTCGGGGATACAGGGACAGGTAAAGGATAAAACAGTACAGGGAATGAAGACAAAAAAAAAAAAAAAAAAAAAAAAGGCTGAATTTCTGCCCTGCCACCTCTCATTCTCCAATACTGAGAGTTGTTGCCACAAGATATTTCTGGATGGCTACTACATATGTTAGAATGTGGACTGAAGCATTAGGGGAAGTAGCAAAGGAGGGGTGGGGCTTCCTAGAAGCGCTGGAGGTGAACTTCGGTGAACTGACAGAAAATGGACTGTGCCTCAGGTTATCCTTGTTCAGTCCCTTACAGATGCTGGCTTGGATCATGGAGAGTAGGACGGCGTTTGAGATATGGGGGCTCAGTGATTGGAAGGTAGCCTCAGTGCAAAGCAATGGCTCAGGAAATGAAGTTACTTTCTGTAGAGCAGGATGGAGAGCTGCTCTTTGTAACATGGATTCTAATAGGTCTTAACAGTAAAATCAAGGAGTCAGATATAGTGGTAGTGCTGAGAGATCACAGCCAAACCTTACCCCGCCAGCTTCCCAGCTAAAAGGAGAGTGAGGTTCTGTTTCCTTCCCGCCTATACTCCTCTCTCTGTCCAGCCATCTTACTTCCTGTCTGTCTGTACAGACCTCCTGACCTCTATGGTTAGCTACTGGCAAGCTCCACCCTCTGATCTTCAGACACGATTTATCTGTACAAGCAAGATACCACGACAATTCTTTAAATAAATATGTAGGTGTAAGTAGGTAAGAAGAGAAAACAGTCCGGGATGGGTCTCTGTAGAGCTGGAGTATGCTAGCTGTTTGCAACAGAGAGTAATAAAAGAGAAAGAAGATTGTGAAGAAAGTAGGGGAAACCTGGAACTATTGTGTCAGAAAACTACATGCCTTTCCCTGGGATGCTACCATTTCCCTACATGCACACACACACACACACACACACACACACACACACACACACACACACCTGGTTCTTGGGCAACTGGCAAGCTCCCATGAAATGAACAAACAAGATAGCTGTGTAATTCCACCAACGTTATATGATGGAGCTTCTGCTTTTACAGAACTATGAATGGTGGACATGACTCCCAGTTTGCAATGCCAATAACTGTGCAGGACTGATGAAATATTGGTGGCACCTAGTGAATGCCTTCTGCTCTTCATAAAATGTTCATCAAGGCCATATGATCAGTTTAGCATGGCACGCTACATACAGAAAGGAACAGAGAACAGATGTGTTCTCTGCCTTGGGCAGACAAAGGTGTTGGGACTGATTCAAAAGAAAGGAAGAAAGGAAGAAAGAAAGAAAGAAAGAAAGAAAGAAAGAAAGAAAGAAAGAAAGAAGGAAGGAAGGAAGGAAGGAAGAAAGGAACAAAGGAAAAGAAAAAAACAAAGTACAAACTATGGCTGGAATCTGTACCAGAAAAGAGGATTTCTGAATCTCGGATTATTTGTATAAAATATTTCTTTCTCTCTGGAACATTGTGCTATTGGCCAATGTACTTATTTCCATGTCCCTGTAAGTTTATACAGTATCGTCACTCATCCACTTTACTCGAAGCTTCTCTTCTCTCTTCAATGTATCAACCTTTGGTTATCAGAAAATATTGCAGCATACATCACTTGAATGTGCTCTTCCTTCGTTGTGTCAGCTCCTAAATACCCTACAAATCTCAGCCTCTGTCAGCATATGTAATGTTCACTGAATCCTTTACATCCCAACCAAAACCTGACACTACTTCAGATGCCTGTACCACACTGAAATAAAGCCAGGACAATGTCATTTCCTAACACATAGGAATGTTCAGAGGATTAAAGGCATAGTGGGTGAGTGACATGCAGAAGGCCTTCGATGAGTGATTATTAATTAACAGACCCAATTTGTGGATAGTCCTTCATTACTCTGTGCAATGGACAGCAAGGAAAAGGAAAGTCAAGAATTCCAGCTTCCTTCCTTTGGGACAGTCCCATTTCATCACTCTAGCTTACCATCTCAAAGACACACCTTGTTTTAGCCACAATCATTAAGAAGACAGAACACTTATGCTCAACTTCTAAATGTAAAAAACAAGGACCAGCCAAAGTCTTGAAAATATTTCTGTTGCTTATTTAATCAAAGAGATAAATGTCATGGAAAGAAGAGAGGCTAAATGCTAAAAGCAAACCAGCTGAATAGCAGCAGAAACATGAGCAATTAGACTCCTGTCTCTGATGCCCAAGGGAGTTTGCCTGTTCCTGTTTTTCATCAAACAGCATGGTCAGAATATCCTTTGATGTATTTCATAAGTCAGCAAAACAACAGTGGGAAATATATATTTGATGTGTCCTGCATCTCAGTATCTCTTAAATTCCAGCTTGTCCCATGAAGACCACGAACATTACTATTTTGATAACACACCTAACAAAGGGAGCAGTACTATAGCGTGTATGTTTCCGCCAGCCCGCCAGCCCGCCAGTCTGGGCCCACAGCCGCGCCAGCCCCAAATAACACTCAGAGACTCTGTATTTGATTCAATCCTGTTGACCAGTTACCATTATTGTTTGTGGGCTAGCTCTGCCTTAATTATTAACCCATTTCTACTTATCTAAGTATTTCCACGTGGTCATCTTATCGGGGAGCCGCGGAAGGCGTCCTCTCTCCTTCCCAGGCTACATCTCGACTCCTCCTTCCCACTTCCTCTTTCCTCCTTGTCTCCTAGCCCCACCTATCTTGCTATCTCATTGGCTACAGTGCTTTATTAACCAGTATGAGAAACATATATACAGAATAACATCTCCCATCACAGTACCACTGAAAATTCTCTATTTTCAATGCATGATTATCCATTTCATGACACCTTCAATACTCATGAAAGGGTGACTGATATTAAACGGTCAGGAAAACCAATACCATGGACATGGCAAGACATTGCAGAAAGGTCTTCCACACTGGGGAAACTGAAACAAAAAGCTAAGTGTCAACAATGGTAATGCGGGTACTCAGGACTAAGTGTCTCAAAATTACCTCCTCTGGCCCTATATCCTTTGACATTCATGCTAAGTCTGCTTGCTTTGGCCTTCCATGCCTCTTGGCACCCCCCTGTTCCATAAGCTTTCTGAGGGTAATAGAACAGGGTGCTAAGATTGCAATAATGCATGCACCAACCAATCTACTAAACACACATATTTTTAAATTGTAACTGTAAAAGAAATTTCACTAGGAAGTCTATGTTGTAAAATAAATTCAAACAAAAATTTTAGAAAGAGTTGAGTCTGGCTTCCAAAACCATCCTGAGTCCTCCTCACAGAATGCTCACGTTTCATTGCTTGCAATTCAGCCCAAGTTTTATCATTGAGGAAAGGGAATCCCAGAAAGAGGAAGGGAACTACTACCAGACAACTTCATAAAGTCTGCAGAAAACTCTTACCTTTATTCTCTTGTGTAACGCCATTTTGTTTTTAAATTTTTATTCTTTGTCAATTTCATACATGTATGAAGAAGTTGTATTCATTTTCATCTTCAACTAAACTTTTGTTCTTTTCCCTCATACTACCACTGAATACCTTCTTCTCAAGTCCATGTTTGACTTTTATTCTTTGTGTGTGAACCAAGGTGTTTAATTAAGGGTGCATACATTAGCATTGGTGGAAAGCTTTTACTCAGCCATGGACCACTTACCAGGGGCTACCCCACTGAATACCTTAGCCATGGCTATCAATCATCTCTTAGGATGAGTAGGGATCTCATTAGTCACCTCCTATCACATGATGAAATGCTGATCATCCCAATCTTGCATAGATCTTGTGCAGGGAAAACTACTGCAAAGAGTTCATGAGTGTCATTCCATGTAAACACAAGAAGATAGCTTTTTGCAACATACCTCCCCATCCATACTTTCTATCTCGTCCTCCATGATTTTTCTTCAGCCTTGGGAGGGCTGATACAGATGACACATTTATATCAAGAACTCCACTGTCCCCTTTTCTCAGCATTTTAACCAGATATGAGTCTCTGCATTGCCTATTGTATAAGAAGTTTCTTGGCCAGATGGCGATGGCACATACCTTTAATCCCAGCACTCAGGAGGCAGAGGCAGGCAGATTTCTGTGAGTTGATGCCAACCTAGACTACAGAGAAAGTCCCAGGAGATCCAGCATCCAGAGCTGTTTCATAGAGAAATTCTATTTTAACCTTCCCCCCCCCACACACACACACCAAAAAATCCTCTCTGATGAAAGATGGAAGCAGAACTACTCATTAACACTTACAAGGCAGTTTGACCACATGTCTATATAGAAAGCTGATAGTGATAAGTTTACCACTAAGTTCCTCTGCCTCCAGCCCTTGGCCAGGTTTACATTATTAGCAGGTTTCCAGGAACTAGACTTCAATCAGAAAGCAATTTGTTACACCTATAACAGTGAGGCCACTATTGCACCAGTGGGTACATCTTGATTAATGGGTCATGATTGTAGCTTACCATGCTCAGAGCTAGTTAAGAATACTGATGACATTTCTACCCTGGAATTCTGTACAGCATCTCCCAGAATTGTGAAATCTGACCAGTAGAGAGAAAATTCCCAGCTCAGATCCTACTTGACTTCTCCATATGCTATGATCAAATTTTCTGCATGGCAGTATTTCATTATATCATGAACCATTCTGATTCACCCAGCTGTACCTGAAGAGGAAGAGCTGGATTCCACCTCAGGTCTTTTGATCCATGGCACTTTACTTTACCACCCCACATCTGCACCTCAGACCTGTGATGAATAAGAAAGTGTTATTAAAAGGAAATTTGCATAGCTTCAGAGCTGTTCCGTATAAGTCTATAATACCCTGACTGTTCTGGCTAGTTTTATGTCAACTTTACACAAGCTAGAATTGCCACAGAGGTAGACTTAATTGAGAAAGTGCCTCTAACTGTATGGAATTTTCCTAACTTGGGATTGATTTGGGAGGTACCAGCCCATTCCACGTGGTGCCATCTCTGGGCTGGTCATCCTGAGTGCTCTAAGAAAGAAGGTTGAGCAAGCCATGGAGAGCAAGCCAGTTAGCAACATCCCTCCATGACCTGTGTGAGTTCCTGCCCTCATTAAGCTTGATGATAAATTGTTATATGAAAATGTAAATGAAATAAACATGTTCCTCCCCAAGTTGCCTTAAGGGTCGTGGTGTTTCATCAAAGCAAACTTCCAGACTCATTCTATGGGTCTGGAGTCTGGTTATAGCTAAGACACTGACTCTATCACCCCTCAGTTCATAATATTTATAAAATAAACATCATTTCATTGCTTCATATCTAGGTCACATTCACAGAGTTTAAACTCAAGGTGGTTAAAATTCCTTGTGTCTGCCTCCCTTCCTGTTCTCATCCAGGAGGAAATAACTATATTTCATGTGGATAATTTGTATCTGCTGTTCAACAAGCTTGTTTTTTCATGATGCCTAAGGCAATGGTATCAGGGAGAACACGAGAGAAAGCAAAATGAGTTTGCAGTTAACTATGGAGTTAACACAGAAGGAAGACAAAGGGGAAGCCAAGGTAAAGGAAAAGAGAGAAAGGAAGGATGTCATAATATATTGTTTACAATTTATTAAAGCCACTGGAGATCAGAATAGCAACACAGCCACACTAGTTAGCTACAGAAGCTAGGCAGCGATGCTATACACCTTTAATTCCAAGACTCAGGATCAAGAGACTTGGTGAGAGCTTGTGGAGACAGGATCAGCCCTTTCAGCCTGAGGTAGAGGTAAGATCTACTGGCATGGCTTCTTTTCTTCTGTGATCTGCAGCTTGAAACTTGAACCTCAATATCAATCTCTGGGTCTTTTATTTATCGTGCTACGGAAGGATGGAGCCTAAGGCCCTTCCCAAGTTGGCAGTTTCTAGATGTGGCCCCTATGGAAGTCACCAGACACCACATCTGAGAAAAGAGTCCTATGCTTTTGCAGCTGCTATAGAATCACAAGGATGTTGTGTAAGCTCTGCATTCTACTGGCTGTTTATCCCACAAGCAAAGGCAGGATTAAACTTTAAAAGCTGCAACGTTTTAAAGAAATATGTGCTTTGAGTCTCTCGAGTAACAATTCAACATCTATTTGTTAAGTCACTCAGCTGTTTCAACCCTTGTTTTTAATACACATGAATAGAATATTTACATAGGCATGCACTTTAAGTGTGGGAAACACAACAGATTTTGTTTGATCGATTGATTGATAGTGCTTGCCAAGTGCTCATTAGGTGACATGTGCTATACTGAGTATTTCTTAGACCACAACATTTAATACTTCTAATACTCAAGATGTCACTATTTGTATTTAAATACTGGTAACCTGAGATAGATAGATAGATAGATAGATAGATAGATAGATAGATAGATAGATAGATAGGATGATAGATAGATAGATTGATCTTGTGTCTGCCTCAGCCATGGAGCTAATAGCAGCTCCATTGTTCACAGGACTGAAGAAGTTAACCGGTGTGCTTGATAGGAATAGTACTTTCTCCCACGAGCTTTACAGTTCAATTCAGATTCAGCAACAGCCGACCCTGAACTGGCTTTCATTTCCCTCTACTCATCTTTTATTGATGAATAATAAATTGTGCAGGATTAGCATCTTAAAACAAAGCATGCTTTTTATTTCATGGTTTCTATGGGTCTGGAGTCTGGTTATAGCTTTAGTTTTATGCTTAGGGTCACAGCATGTTGATCTAGGTTTTGAACAAGGATCAAAAGTCGCCTGTATCTCCATGATTCTACCTGAGCATTTGTCAGTTTGATCATCCTTTAGTACCATGTGGTTATTTCAATGGAATTTACTCTTCTGATCATGCCTTCTTTACCACCCATGAACAAATGTTCTGTAAATGTTATAGTACTTCAGACTCTTCCATCACTGCCAAGTGTTTATCAAATTATTCCCACCATCTACTTATCTTAGCATGTTCCAGAAGATCTTACTGTAGCAACATGTGGCTCATATGTCACAATGTATAGGCATGTATGTTCACACCTTTGTTAGTGATGGCAAAAATAAGTTATATATTGATCAAATTTTAGCAGCACACTCATACAGTAACTAAATAAAAGGCTACTATCATTTGGCATGTATATCACTTAGCTACTCTTAAATAACAAACTATGACAAGCCAATAGCCAGCCTCTAACTTAAAATTTTTTGTGGGTTACAATAGCTATGCTCAAATGGGTAGTCTTTCTTGTCTCCACTGGTTCACTTAAAAATCTTTCATCAATTGATATAACAGCAGGCACCTGGATAGAATGGTTTTTCTCGCCTTCTTCTATCTTCTTTGGGTTACTGTCTCTTCTACCCTTTCCACTTTGGCCATTGTTACATTTTCATTTTAGAAGCCACATTTCCTTGTGAAGATGGAGCAATCTCCATCCTAGTTATCCTGTCCTTGCTCCTAGCACAGAAAGAAACCCATAGCTGTGATTTAGCTAGACAAGCAGCTTCTCCCCCTAACAATGATACTTGGCCAAAAAAATGGCTATACAAATTAATCAAGGCTGATCATAGAGGTCCAAACACATTATGCAACAGAAAAGATAGTTCTATTCTGCAGGTAAGACAATGTGTCTCAAAGTCAATAAATAACATTGAGCATATGTTTGAGTAAGACTAGTCCAATGCTGACCTGTCTAATTTTGATTTGTAATCATCATTCTACTCTTGCTAAGATGTTATAGGCTAAGCCAGGCATGGTGGTACGCACCAGTAATCCCAGCATCTGAGAGGCAGAAGCAGGTGGGCCTCTGTGAGTTAGAGAGAGCTCTATAGAGAGAGAGTTCCAGGACAGCCAGAGCCATTACATAAAGAAACCCTGTTTTGAAAAACAAAGCAAACAAAACAGCCACAACAACAAGAGTCATTAGAAGCTATGTGCAAGAACTAGAACCTGTCTCTTTGAAGAAGAGAGTTAAAAGGAAAGTTATTTCTTGTTGGTACCCTGAAAATGAAGGACAGCAGACAACTAATGACCACTAAACTCCTTCCTGTGAGCTAAACAGAGTGTTCCACCATCAACACCATTCTCCACCACTAATTAGGAATCGGTAACTATCTGCACCATGGATCTGACAGAAAGCATGATTGGTGAAATGTTGAGAAAGAAGAAGAGCTTGAAAGCAGAAAATGCAAGGTGGGACAAGGCACTGCCATTGCTTGGCAGAAGAAAATGACATTTTTTGGGTAGAGCTGATAGAGTTGCAAATCAGCTAACCATGTTGTGTTGTATTGTGATGCATTGTGTTGTGCTGTGTTGTGTTACTTTGCATCACATTGCATTGCATTGCATGGGCTTGAATTCCCTTGCTATTATTCCTCCAAGAGGACACACACTAAGCTTGAGGATTTCTGGCAGCAAGAGGTTGGGGTTGACCAAACCCCAATGGTAGCTGCAGGGGAAAAGGCCAAGTCTCAACCAGGATCCTATAAAATAAGTTGAGTCCTACAAAATACAGCCATCATTGCCTTATGAGAATGGCAATGCTTGTGTTCTGGACACATAGATTTCAGGCCTGAATAGTAGCAACAATAAATAAAATATGCCATGAGAAACAACAATGAACAATCATGTTAGGAATACCTTTTTCTGTCTCTTCTTCTCCCACATTTAAAACAAATAAGCATGAAAAGGACATCAAGAGGAGCATGTGGAGCCCTCATCAGAGGCTCACCAGCTAGGGAAAGAGGCAAAATAATAAGAAGCCAGGGATTTTAATTGGAGAAGAGTAAATCTTAGTTCTTTAAGGTGACCAAGAAGTTATAAGTACCCTACTAGGATGTCACTAAGGAGGTAGCCATGTTGTTTGTTGCAAGTGAACACAAGATGTAAGGGCCAAAACATTTAATCATTCCCAGGACAACAGGCAAATATGTCCCCATAGCTTACAGAAAGGGACTTCAGTAGAGCACGATTGTTAACAGATTTTGGAAAAACAAAAGTTTTTTGAATATGAGCTCCAAGCTCATATTTAAAATTCAACTTTGAAGCCAATTAATGTCCACTTTAAATTTTTTTCTGCACCGACGCTTCTTTGATAGAATGCAGAGGCTCCTCTCCAAGTAATATGCAAATGTAAGAATAATAAGATGTTAGCACCTATCATTAGGACTAGAGTGTTATGGCCACACATGGGGACATTTAGACAGAATCTGCAAAGGAGGAAACCCTGAGATACACCCTTAAGTACAGGATGGATGAGAATGAGGAAGAGGAAGGAGAGGGAAGGTAAGGGAGAAGGGTGTGAAAATAAATGTGAGGTGAAGACTTGCTTAAGGAGATGATAGTAATTCAGAGCTAAGAGCAATGGCGAAAATCATAGCACCAGCCAAATTCGCCACTGTGTCAAAAAGTCATAATGCATCATAATCAAAATCACTGCCTTGCACACTGTTGACGTTCGAGTTCACACAACAGCAGCAGAATCGAGTAGTTGTCGTAGACTACCTGGCCCATTAAAGGCTGAACTAATTCCCACCTGGCTCTTTAATTAAAATGTTTGCTGAGTCCCCTGCTTGAAGCTCTAAGAAGTCAACTAGTTGCTTCTCTGCATCGCGAGGTATTCTAAAGGAAGATGGGTTGTGTTCAGTGCTACACCTAGAACTGTGGTTTCACAACTCTGTTTCCCTCCCTCATGAGAATGGCCAGAACCTTCAGCAACATTTCTCTGATGTGTGCATGTCACAGGAATCTAGGATAATCATTTAACATCCCATCCCATCAGCCACATTTTCCAAGTTAAATGCTCATAGAAACAAGTAGCAACCTTGGAAGAAGTATGACCAGGTGATGCATCTGGAAGAAACCTAGACAATAGAATGTGTATTATTCGGTCAGCTCCCACAGCATACAATCAGCGAGTCTCTGTGTACAAACCATGCCTTAGAAATGTTCTATTTTAGGAATGAAGGTGGGATTCTTATATTCCACACATGGAGTCACTGGCTATTGCCATTGCCTCCTTTATAGATGTCAGCCTACATCATTTACTGAGCAAAAAAGACCCTAACAGCATGACAGTCTCCCAAATTACACAGGCAAATCATTGCAAATTGGGCTGATATACAGAGAAGTGTCACTGAGTCTAAAAGGTAGATTTTAGGACATGAAAAGTACAGTAGCAGTATTAGTTACCAATGGTGTCAGACACTGTACTAATCTTTCTATTCATTGTGCTCTCTCAACCTCAGGGTATGTGCTTTAGCATTATGCTTCTGTAAGAGCTGAAAACACTTAATCTAAGCAATGTAAACTGTCTAGAATGTTCCCTGGAATGTAGCAGGAATGCAGCAAGAGTGCTTAGCCTTGCTATTGAAGAGGATGATGGGAAATTCTGCACAGAAAGAGCAGGAGAAGGGGAAAATAGAAGAGGCATAGGGATGCCTGCAGTGTGAGTGCCGCACACTTGCCAGACAATCTTTCCTCTACTTGACAGATTACACCTTTTAAGCAATAGTCTTTTTCTACTGCTAAAACAAAGCAGGCCCTATAATGGAAAAAAAATTAAATAAATCATAAATAAATAAAATTTTAAAAATTTTTCTCACAAGAAAAGCAGTATATTTAAAGACAACTATAACTGCAGAGAAGTCTGCCTGTGTGCTCACAATGGCAAACACGGAAAGTTAATGAGAGAACCTGGACTCTGTGCCTGAAGCCATGCTGGTAAATACCAGAGTGCGACACATCCGGGTCCCTGAAATATGTGGCTGCTTGTCCAGGCTATCTCTCGTAAATGCATTCCAATGGAAAAGCTTGCAGAAGTAAACAAACAATATCAGAACGGCTCCCTTTTTGTTCTTTGGATGAGAAAATCACAATTTCACAATTTGCGACTCCCTGGACCTAGACTTCTTCTCCCCAGTATAGTCACAAAAACTCATCTCCCTCTCTCGGTTCTGTGGTCAATCGTATGCTACCAGTAACCTTTTCCTTCTCTGACACAGAAGCCCCCCAAGCTACACCAGCTCTCTCTCTCTCTCTCTCCTCTCTCCTGCTGGTTTGTGCTTCATGGCATTTATCAACACTGGGTACTTTAAAGGTGTCTCCACTACCATAGTACCGTAATTATATCTACACATGCATTCATTTATTCACATAATTATAATTTATGTACATGGGTATTAATTGTCTGTTTGCACTAGAGCTTTCACTATGCAAAATGGAAGCTTTTCGTGGCGCATGGTTGTATCTGTAGAGTGTCTTTAAGAAGGACTTTGGAAGGGTTTTTAGTGTCTATTATTTTCAGACAACCACTATAATTTACTGGTGATGGTCACAGCATCACTTTGATATTCTGATTTTCAAATTGGAACAAAAAGTCTATACCATCTCCCCATACACTTGGTATTCCTTGTTATTTCATTAATAAGCCCAAATAGAATTCCCAAAGCTTGTGGAAGCTTGTGGAAAGAGTTTTGCATATATGTTTGTTTAGATTCCAATGTTTAAAAGCATTCAGTATCTGCCACCGAGTGACCTAAGATGGGATATTTTCCCTTTGTTGTTGGCCTAGTTTCTACATCTGAATATAATGGAGTACCATACACAATCTCCAAGGTTTTCTAAGATTCGGTAATTTGTCAAAAATTAATTTCTTAGACTGTGGGAAAATATTCAAACTAAATAGGCCATGAGGAAAGATTCTATACAGGATGTAGCACACAGCTTGTTAAAATCATACAAATACATAGAAAGTTTTAATTTTATATCTTCACCAGTTTTGGCCACAATTTCAACCATTGGACTCATGTAAGTTGCAAAGCATTGATTTTTGACAGAATATGCAGCTCAGAGTAAGGGCATATTTAATTCCCCAGTGATTGGTGCTGTAAGCCGTATGAGTTCAGAAGACAGGAGTGTAAACAACCACTGTCTTTGGAAAAGCAATATAGCATCAGGTCACACGTGAGGCTCATAAAAAGGCCCCTCAGGTTGCACTGATGTCTTTTCTAGCATATTGAAATTGATCCATTAGTAGTTGGGTTTTATGCAGGGTGATAAATATGGATCCTTTTTTATTCTTCTACATGCAATTTGACCAGAACAATCTGTAGTGTGTATTTCTGAATTCTTTATTTAAAAAAATCAGGTATCCATAGGCATGTGGACTTATATTTGGCTCTTCAATTTGATGTCATTGATCAATATGTCTGCTTTTATGCTGATACCATTCTGTTTTTTATTACTATATCCCTGTAGTACAATGTGAGATTGGGAATGATGATGACTACAGAAGTTCTTGAATTATTTGGGATTGTTTTAGCTATCCAAGCTTTGTATTGTGGCATATTAGTTTAAGATGTGTTGCGTTCATTTATGCTGTGGAATATTTGTTTAATGATGGAAAGGTGTGTTTCATTATTGCATTTTTTTTATGTTGCACTTGTTTAACTCAGTGAAGCTGTGTTACTTTGTCTGTCTAAAACATCCAATTATTCTAATAAAGAGCTGAACAGTGAATAGGTAGGCAGGAAAGAGAAATAGGCAGGCCTGGCTGGCAAAGAGAATAAACAGGAGAAATCTAGGGAAGGGAGGGGAGGGCAAGGAGCAAGAAAGGGAGAAGGGAAGAATGCCAGGGGCCAGCCAGCCAGCCACACAGCCAGCCAGGGTGAGGAGGAAAGAATGGTGTGTAGAATAAAGAAAGGGGAAAAGCCCAGAGGGAAACATAGTTAAAGAGAAATGAGATAATCTAAGTTAGAAAAGCTGGCTAGAAACAAGCCAAGCTAATGTTCAACATTCGTAGGTAAGGATAAGTCTCCATGTATTATTTTGGAGCTGTGTGGCAGGCCCCCAAAGAGAAAAAAACTGCATTTTTCTGCTTACACATGAGTATGAAAATTGTCCTTTGAATTTCTGTGAATCATATTAATGGGAATTGCACTTAATCTATGAATTTCTCTTGGTAGTTTGACCATTTTTACTATACTAATCCCATTGGTCAATGAGCATGGGAGATATTTCCATTTTCTGAGAGCTTCTTTGACTGCTTTTCTTAATCTCTTAAATTTTATCATGTAAGTCTTTCAATTGCATGTTAGAGTTACCCCATAATATATTTTTATTTTTACTATTATTGTGAAAGGTGTTGTTTCCATGATTTTCTTTTCAGTCCATTTGTCATTCGTATATAGGAAGGCTACTAATTTTGGGGAGCTAATTTTGTAACCAGCTACTTTGCTGAAAGTGTTTGTCAATTTTAGGAGCTTCTATGTGAAGGTTTTAGGGTCACTTATGAATATCATCTGCAAATTAAGACACTTCAACTTTTTATCTCCCAAATTGTATCTCCCTTATATCCTTCTGTTGTCTTATTGCTTTAGCTAAGACTTCAAGTATCCAGAGAGTGAAAAGCCTTGACTTGTTCCTGATTTTAGTGGAAATGTTTGAGTTTCTCTCCATTTAAGCTAGTGTTGGCTGGTGGCTTGCTGTAAATTATCTTTATTATGTTATAGTATGCCTCGTGTGTCTCCAGTCTCTCCAAGACTTTTATCAAGAATGGGTGTTGGATTTCGTCAAAGGCCTTTTCTTTATCTCATGAGTTGGTCTTGGGATTTTGTCCCTCTGTTTATGTATGTTGAGCCATTCCTGAATCTCTGGGATGAAGACCACTTGATCATGGTGGATGATCTTTTTAATGGGTTCTCAGATTCAGTTTGCAGGCATTTTATTGAGAATTTTTAAATCTACTTTCATAAAAGAAATTGGTCTGTAATTCTCTTTCTTTGTTGGGTCTTTATGTGGTTTTGGTATCAGGTTAATTGTGGCCTTATAAAATGAATTAGGCAGTGTTCCTCCTGTTTCTATGATGTGGAGTAGTTTGAGAACTGTTGGCATTATTTCTTCATTGGAAGTCTGGTTGAATTCTTTGTTGAATCCATCCAATACTGAGATTTTTGGGTTTTTTTGTTTTTGTTTTTAATTGGGAGACTTAACTACTGCTTCTATTTCCCTAGGAATTATAGGTCTGGTAGGTGGTACATATCCAGAAAATTACCAGGATATTTTAGTTTTTCCAATTTGGTGGGGTACATATTTTTAAAGTGTCTTTATGATTCTCTGGAATTCATTGGCTTCTGTTGTTATGCCTTCTATTCATCTTTAATTTTGTTAGTTTTGATTATCCCTCTCCCTCCCCATCTTTAGCTAATTTGACTAAGGGTCCATCAATCTTATTGATTTTCTCAAAGAACCAACTCTTTCACCGATTCTTTGTATTTGTTGTTTTTATTTTATTGATTTAGTCATGAATTTTATTATTTCTTGTGCACTACTTCCTTTGTGTGTCTTTTCTTCATTTTGTTCTAGAGCTTTCAGGTGTGTTGTTAAGATAGGAAGAATTCTCCAAAGGCACTTAGTGCTATGAACTTGCCTCTTCAAACTGCCTTCATTGTGTGCCATAGGCTTGGGTGTGTTGTGTTTTCATTTTCACCCGAAAAGTTTTAATTTTTTTCCTTAATTTCTGTCTTAACTCCTTTTTTATTCAGTAGTGAATTGTTTAGTTTCCATGAATTTGTAAGCTTCCTGTTGTTGTTATTCAACTCTAATTCATGGTGGTCAGATATTTTGCAGGGTGTTATTTCAAGTTTCTTTCTTTCTTTTTTTTTTTTTTTTTTTTGAGATTTGCTTTGTGTTCATGGATTGCACAATTTTGAAGAAAGTTCCATGAGGTACTGAGGAGAAGGCACACTCGTTTGTGTTTGTATAAATTGCTCTGTAAATATCTGCTATGTCCATTTGGTTTATGGCATAGATTAGCTACAGAATTTCCCTGTTTAGTTTTTGTCTGGATGAACTGTCTATTGGGTCATCCAGACAAAAACAGATTGGGGTACTTAAGTTACCCACTATATGTAAGGGTCAATATGTGATTTTAGCAATAGTAGTGTTTCTTTTCCAAACTGTTTTTGGTGTATAAAAGCTTCACATGCAAAATCTTCTTGATTGACTTTTTTTTCTACAATGAGTATCTAATGTCCTTTCCTATATCTTTCTATTAGTTTTATCTATTTTGTCAGATACTAAAATGTGGCTACACCAGATTGATTCCTGGGTCCGTTGGCTTGGAATGTGTTTTTCCATTCCTTTATCTGAGAAAAGGCCTATTAAATGAGGTTAGTTGTGTTTCTTGGATGCAGAAAAAATGAGGCCTCCTGTTCAAGTCTAATCTATTAGTATGTGCCTTTTGTATTGGAAATTGAGACCATTGGTGTTGAGAGTTATCAAGGAATAGTGTTTGTTGATTACTGTTTGTTGTTCCGGTAGAGTTTTCCCACCTCTTTTGATTTCCTAGTTTAAAAATACTTATTCATTGTACTTTATTATATGTATAGGCTCTTCTGATTAACATCTTCCTTCTCACAGTTTCTGTAGAACTGAGTAAGCTTAATTCTATCATGGGCTGTTTTTCTTTTTAAATCTATTGTGATTAATATTTTTGCAAGGTAAAATAGTCTAGACTGTCATCTGTGGTCTTTAAGAATTTGTAGAACATCTGTCCAGGCCCCTCTGGCTTTTAAAGTCTCTACTGGGAAAACAAATGTTCTGAAGGGTCTGAGATTATATGTTCTCAATCTTACTCCTTTGCAGCTTTTACTAATCCTTCTTTGTTCTGTACATTTAGTGTTTCGAATATCATATGCCAAGAAGACTTTCTTTTCTGGTCCAGTTTTTTTTTTTTTTTTTGGTATTCTGTAAGACTCTTGTACCTTGTATCTCCTTCTTCAGATTAGAAAATTCTTCCCTGATTTTGCTGAAAATATTTTCTGTGCCTTGATCTGGATTTTTTTTCTCCTTCCTCTATCCCTGTTGCTCTTAGGCTTGTCTTTTCACAGTGTCCAAGATTTCCTGGATATTTTGATCCTGGAGTTTTTCAGACTTCACATTTTCTTTGAGCTGGATAGCTCTATCTTGTCTTTTTCTTCTATCTTGTCTTTAATGCCTGATGTTCTCTCTTTCATCTCTTATATTCTGCTGGCTTGCCTCGGGGGTTTCTGTTCAGCTACCTAAGTTTTTCATTTCCAGTTTTACATAAGTTTAGGTTTTCCTTAGTGATTTCATTTCTGCTTTAATTTCTTTGTTTCATTCCATTGCTTGTATTTTCAGAGATTTCATCAATGGTTATAGTTTAAGAACCTTGAGCATATCATATTTGTTTTTCTGTGTCTGTGTTACCTCACTAGAGATGGTTTTTTTGTGTTTTTCTTTCTTTTTTTTTCTACTTCCATCCATTTTCCTACAAATGTTAAGATGTCATTGTTTTTCTTACCACTGAGTAGACCCTCAGAGAGGCATACATGGATATGCCTAGGAAGGGGGAAAAGACAAGATCTCCAGAGTAAATTTGGCCAGGGTGGGGGTGGGGGGTCAAGGGGAGGGTGGAAGAGGAAAGGAGAGAAGGAAAGTGGAAGAGGGAAAATGTATAGCTCAATTAAAAAGATAAAATAATAATAAAAAAATTTAAAAAGAATCTTTAGCATAACCATAATAGCTATTTTTGAAGTTCTTGTACGGTGCTTCAGCAGTGTTATACTTCTCATGGCCTACTGCAATAGGGTAGCTGGGATTCAGTGGAAACATTGCTTTGGGTGTTACTGGGCTTTGTTATGCTGGTACCTAGGCATCGGGGTTTGGAAGGATTGTAATTATGCATGCTGCTATCCAGTCTTAGGTTTCTTCGGGGGGAGGGGGTTGTTCTATTCTTTGGTTTCTGTTTCCTTCATTGGTTCTTGAGATATTGGGGTGGCTATGGGTTCCCTGGTAGGGAATGCTTTGAGATTCTGCCAAGTGTAGCCACTATAGAACTTGTTTCTAGGTATTGGGTGCTGACACTTCCAGATGGGGAACAGACATGAAAGGGTGGTCTGGGAGATCTGCAGGAGGGAGAAAAGATGGGAGCACCACCAGGATCTGTGTAGACTGTGGAAAGAGTACAGACAGGACAGAGAGGCCATACTGGGTGGTTTGATATACAGCAGGGAGCAAGACAGGGACTGAAATTGGAGGAGATGAGGAAGAGTTACAATCACCTGATTCCCGGGACAGCATTGCCAGTGGGTTTTTCCAGGAGTGCCTCTAGAAGTTCATGGTTCAGACAAAGAAATGGGGAGGTGGAGGAACGATGTAGAAGGTCTTTGTCGCTTTGTCATGTTTTAATTTTAAGCCATGTTCATCTGTGGGTTCAAATGAACAAAGAATTAAATTTAGTAGCTATTTATAAAAAGCAAACAACTGATATATTTGATGTCAGATAGCCTACTACTAAGGGCCTCATTTGTCATGAGGCTCAGACAAATAAAGTTCTCTCTGATGGGTTCAAAGGGATACTTTGTTAATCCTTGCTGTTTTTAAAGGTCTATGTGGCTTCACTAATTTGTACCAATGAATTTTTCAGTTTGTGGGACATTAACTGACCATGTCTCTTTAAACAGAAAATCTAGTTAAACAGGAAGCATATATTCACATATCTGGCTCAGTGACCCAAACGTTAAAGAGAAAAGAAATGGAACATTTTAAGTACATACATTTAAGAACAAGGAGAACAGGAGGACATAAATATAGTGAGATGTTAGAAGTTACAAGGCATATGGATGACTGATGGGGTGGAGTAACTGAAGGATGCTGAGCTGTGGAGAAGTGGGCAGGCAGGCTGATTTATGTCACATATGTCCCTAAACAGCAGTTTTCAGTGGTTCTTCTGAGACTACAAACACTCACAGACTAACAAAACAGGTTTAATAGAAAGGAAGAAAAAGGAAAGGAAGAGAGAGAGAGAGAGAGAGAGAGAGAGAGAGAGAGAGAGAGAGAGAAAGAGAGAGAGAGAGAGAGAGAGAGAGAGATATGCACAGACCATCTTTGTTTAGGAAGGAATCACATTATGATGGTTTGTCCTTTGGAAGGGACCAGCTAAAGGGTTTTTGCTCTGTATAATTGCAGACAAAGCTAAATATGGGACATCCAACCCATAAAGAATTTTGTTTTGGGGAAGCCTGCACACTGTGTTGAGATGGCCTTCGTCCTATCTAATTCGCACAACGTCATATCCTCAGAAAGCAGGAAAGAAGAAGCCCATTTGCAGACTCTGGCTGCCCCTACATTACACAGAGATTCACCACCCAGATCTCCCTTCAAGGAATACCTGGATGTACAATTGAATAACTGTGTTTCAGGTCCTTTAGGTCTCTGACTCAGATATGGAAATCTAACACTTTCCCTGAGATGTCACACATTCAATGGTTAATGAATACATCTTTGGATAATCATTGTCCAAGCTGTTTGGGAAGAAGCTAGCCACTCTTCCAACTGAGTAGGGGGAACTGGTGGGCAAAACTTCCTGCAGATTCTGCTAGGGTTGCTTGTTTGAGTTTCATTTCTTAGCTTGTCAGATCCTCACCCCTTCATCACACTGTTGGCCTGTAAGAACTGTCTTACCACTAGTCTTGATTTGGTGTTTGCTTCCAGGGAAAACACAAAAGTCCCACCCAATGAAGAGCTAAAGAAAATATGAGCAGTTTCCTAAAGGTAAAGCCATGAAATCTATGAAACCCTACCATGAAATCCACAGCTGAGGAGTCTGATGTATGCACTCAGGGTTCTAGTCACCTTTGTGGGGTGACCACTTAATATGAGTCAGTGACACACTTAAATATGAGACATCCAAGTGTGGTTCAACAACTTACAGAAGCCTTTAACATAAACAGTTATGCAAAATGACAAGTCTATATGACATATTTGTATCAGGATAAGGCACAATACCCATCAATCAAACATGAAGCAAAAACATTCTAAAATCATTAAAAAAAACCTCCTTGAACTCAGAGGAGTGGCCAACAAGAGTTACTATAAGCATATTCAAAGGTTTTAAGGCGAAATCAAGGAAAGTTTCTACAAAGTTTCTACAAGTGTACAAAAAGAAGAAGAAGAAGAAGAAGAAGAAGAAGGAGGAGGAGGAGGAGGAGGAGGAGGAGGAGGAGGAGGAGGAGGAGGAGGAGGAGGAGGAGGAGGAGAAGAAGAAGAAGAAGAAGAAGAAGAAGAAGAAGAAGAAGAAGAAGAAGAGAAGAAGAAGAAGAAGAAGAAGAAGAAGAACGAGAAGAAGAAGAAGAAGAAGAAGAAGAAAACACAAGTGAAACAGAAAAATAAGTTTAATAAAATAATATTTACATTTTAGTCCTGTGGATTCAAAATACCAGAGACATCAATTCTAGAAAGAGAAAGTTGAAAACAGGGGGTGGATATAAAACAAAAAATTGAAAAGTTGGGACTGGAGAGATGGTGCAGTAGTTAAGAGCACTGCAGCTCTTCCAAGGGAACCGTGTTAAATTTCTGAGACTCAAATAGTGATTCACAACTGTCCCTAACTCCAACCATGTTCTCTGTGGGTAATGAGCACACACAGTGCAGAGAACATACATGTGGAAAAAGCACATATTTACAGAAAAAAGAAAAAAACCAGTAAGAGTTTGTTTGTTTGCTTGTTCTGAAAAATGTTCCCAGAATGGAAAATGTCACTTTCCAGAGGAAAAAAAAATACTCATCTAACTAACATTTAATATCTAATTATTAACAAATAGAATTTTTAACACTCAAAGCACTTAAATCAAGGAAAAGTAAATTAGCTAAAATTTCTTGGAAAAGATGTGAGCGTTTCTCTGCAAAGGGTCCAGAATCAGAATGCTTGGTGACATGGCATTAAGAAAGGATTCTCATTAGGAATCACACCTTGCACACTGCAGAGAGAGAGGAATTCCTGATGTTTCCTACATTGTGTATTTCTGTGCTATGGTGGCTATGTGGCCATCACAGGACCACATACACAGAAATCCTCATAAATGCCAGTAACGTGCCTCTCCTTGGTCCACAATGGAGGCTGGAAGATGAAGTTGAAGGGTCCAGTGTTCCCCACGTGTACATGTGAGGAACAAAAGAAGCATTGAGAACACAGCAATGTACAATGAATATGCTTTTAGGTGAACATCATGTAAACTGTCAAACCACATGTTCCCATTTCTTCTGTACCCAAGTTGAAGATGAGAGTTCTGAAGAGAACACACTAACAAACCAAGGAGACTGGGGAGATGACAAGTGTGTAAAGCACTTGTCCACAAGCACAAAGACTTAGGTCCCAGTATCCAGGTCGTCTATAAAAGGAGTCATCATAGCGTTCTTACATAATCTCAGTGCTCCCCAAAAAGAGATGAGATGTAGAGAAGGGTGACTCCGTGGAAGTTTGCAGACCAACTAACTTCCATACATAGAGGCAGTCAACAAGAAAACTTATCCCAATCAAGGTGGAAGATGAGGAACAACACCCAACGCTGTCTTTGTACCTCTAAACACATGCTATGGATCATTTAAGCACATACACACATGCACACAAAGACAGACACACACACACACACACACACAGAGAGAGACAGAGACAGAGACAGAGACAGAGACAGAGACAGAGAGATACTCGAAGGTGCTAGGAATTGAACATCATGGCAGCAATAGAATGATTGTAAGGAGGACACAGTTGTCTGTGTCCCAAAGGCTCTGAGACAGTCTTCTTCACTAAGATACAGCTGAAAGATGCTTTCATGTCTCAGAATAAAATGAAAGAAAAAGACACACAAGAATTGCCTGCCAAGACACACAGTGAAGGGAACAAACAAGGAAAGGTAATTACTTACTTCAGCATAGGTAAAATTCTGTGCAAAAATGGAGTTGGAACACTGATATCCTGTGTAGTTTAAATATATGATGTTCTGTGTCATGGTGATGTTTTCGTGACTAACATCCCCTACTGGAAAATGGTCCCATATGGTTACAATGAACCTAAGGATTTATTCAATTTATTGTGGTTATTGCTTGTTTTCTCTGTTTAGACATGCTGGTATACATGAACGGCATTTATTTTATCTTACAGTTGCCTACAATATTCAGCAAAGGACTGTGCTACATAGGTTGTAGCCTAGAAGTCGAACTGTCAACCATGTAACGTGATTGTGTACACTAGGCAACACTATTTTAAGGCACTCTGTGATGTCTGCACTATGGAGCTATCTAATGATGTCTTTCTCAAAATATATTCCCGTCAAGGGACACATAAATGACTGTGTGATATTTACATGTGTATTTAAATATATGAATATGTAAACATTCACTTGTTTGTCTTGATAAATTGATCTCTGGAAAAGACACAACAGTTAGATCAGTAGGAGAACAGGAGCAAAGGAAAACAGTTTTACACATGTTCTTCGTGACAGTATGAGCAGGAGAATAAATTCACCCTCAGTTCCTAGTTCTCAGTAGATAGAAAACAGTTAAAATATGTAACTAAAAAGAGTAGTGTTCAGATTGGAGATAATACCTCAAGAGGAAAAGGCTACTGGCTTTTTAATGTCTGTCTTTGGGAGTTTATGAATGGAGAAGAACAGAAAAGAGACTTTTGGCTTGTTGGGTTTGCTTGACTAGACCTTGGGTTTATCTGATTCTTTAAGCCATGACCATGGATCACTTTAATGAAAATAGAAGTAAACTTTAAGGAAGAGTAGAGGAACTCTGACTTCCCTCTCATGACCACCCATGGCAAGGTGAGTTAGCAGGAGGTGACTCGCACAACCCCTTCCCCTGAAGGTTCTTGGCTGCTGAGTCTGAAGATGGCGATAGATGAATCAGACTCCTCCAGCAAGCTGACCATTATTTAAGAAAGGAGACTTACTGTGGGGCGAGGGGGTTGCAGAGGAACAGGAAGGAAGCAGAAATTACCCATCAGGCTTCACAGAAAGGCTGATGCCAACAGCTGTGGGGTGGGGAGGGAATCGCTCAAAGAGCTTTGTGGCAGATGTTCCAAACAGTTGCCAAACTTATGTGTGCACTTCTTCTGGAAGGACTTTTGAGCTCCGTCCTTATCTGTTAGCAGTGTGTGGTAAGTGTTTGCACAGAACCCTAGCATCAGGACAGTCACCTGGCCCAGCACTGCCCGAATATCGAGGAACGTGAAGAGAAGGTACTGGAAGGTCAGCACCTTGTGACTCACTGCAATCCCGCCTCCAGTGCTTTGTCTGAAGTAGGGCAGTGATAAAGGGCCCGGGCCTCCAGGGTTTGCTCTAGACAGTAGAAAATACTGTGTCGTTATCATCACCATCTTCTGCTTCTACCAGCAGGTGTTGAAGTAAAGAGAAAAGCAGTAAAGGACATTAAATGGTTTTCCCAATGTCTCAGCCTTTCTAAAAGTGAGTGTAGCCAGATCTAATGCACAGTCTGGATACAAGCTCCTTGGAGGGTTAAGCGGGGAGATAGCAAAACCAAGGCTTACCTGGGCAAGGGCTATGTCTCACTGGCAGATTAAAATCTTAGCATGCTCCAGTCTCAGTGCTCAGTTCCCAGAAATGATAAACCAATGGTACATACGTACATACATACACATACATACATGCATACATACATACATACATACATACATACATACATACATACACAGACTAATACATTTAGGAAGAATCTGGGTTTAGCCCAGAAAGAAAAGCTTCAAACCATGAGCTAAGAGTGCAATACTTAAAAGGAGAAATGGTTTTCTGTAAACACACTAACTTGCTTTTTAACCACGTTCCATTTCTCTATTTTGCAACCAAAATGACTGAATCTCCTTGGATGAGGCCTTGGGATTAGAAGAGAGGAGAAGGAGAAGGGGGTTACTATAGGGAAGGACCACATCCCAGTGAGTAACACTAGGATGGTACATGCTAAGGCTGGAAAATGACCTGTGCTTGGGGTTGGAAGAGGAAACTTAGGAAGAGTAATAGCTGGTACTGTACTCACCCAACAGGTGTCCTGGGGTATATGGTCCCCATGATATTTTTAAATAAGGTATTATAAACATTCTCGTAAGAGCGGACATCTGAAATGTACAAAGATGGAAATTAAAAGGTGGTGGGAGGCCAAGGCTGTGATCAGGGGATGCACTGATCCTTCCAGAATCAGATCCATCAGAAGTACAAGGCAGGGTATTGGACCTCCCTTGGATACTCATGACGAGGGTTTGAGTTTGTGTGTGCATTTGTTAAAGAAAGTATGAGTTGGCAGGATGCAGAGGAAGCCCAAACCATCAAAAGGACCCTGCCTCTTAACCATCAAGGAAGTCGGAAGTGATTGTTATCTCTCAGCCATGGACTTCCCTCTTGGCTCCTGATTTACAGATAATGTCACATAGTCATTTCTCAGATAGTACAGCGATAGGAGACAGTCCAAATGTCCAGCTGTGCCGGGCCAAACCATGGGCTCTCCCCCAGTACCTGCCTGCAAAAAAGCCCAGCAGCTTGATGTTGAAAATTGTGGCTCAAAGGAGGATTCTATTTATTTAAAGTAAGGACACTATGTGGTCTTAGTGACAGAAAAAGATTGAGTTGTTAATAATTCTGAAAAGTGCTTGAAGGTCAAAGAGAAGCCTGAGAAACCCACAGAGCAGGAAGGAAACTGGAGAACAAGAGAAAATACTGTGTTCTTCCTGCCCCAAGGATGGACTCAACCCGGAAAGCAGCCAGTTAAGTAGGATCATTATGTGAGTGTGAGGAAATCACATATATGTGACATAGCAGGTTTCCCATGGGGGAAGGTCTTAGGGGAACGTAGGGATAAGATCATAGGCGTTGTAGACAAGTGTGTCTTCTGCTGCCTGGGCCCATGGTGTAGATAAGAAACTGGATATTTGGCATCAGGACTGTTTATTTTGCAGATACTCAGGTCCCCTGCCCCAAAGGGACTTCCATTAGAGCTGGGGAATTGAGCCCTAGCAGGCAGGGCATATGCGAGTGAGACTTAGATGGTTGTGCTGACTTCACTACTTCATGGAACTTTGCGACCATCAGAAGAACCACACTGAATTCCCCCTAGCACTGTTCATCTTACTTACTAATGAGGATGTCAAGACCATCTCCCCCAAAGGGGCTTTTGCAGGCTTAAGTGAGTGACTACGCATGTTTGAAGAATGGATGGCCCAAGTATGACTTCCTTGTGCTGTAGGTATTAAGATTGTGGTGATGGCTGTTGCCAACATTACCTAATACAACTATTGTAATATACGTCAGACCTGGTAAATAGTTGTTTATCTGAACACCACCATCTGTGAAGGAAAAGAGGGAACACCAAAAAAGAAAAAAAAATGTTGCTTGATAAATAGAAGGTATGGGATTTGGGGTCAGGCCTGATTTCAGAACTGGAACAAAGTATCAAACTTCAAAGTATCAAAGTCCTCCTTCTACTCACACACACACACACACACACACACACACACACACACACACACACACACCAACACAAGGTCCCACTGACAAATGGTAGACCTTACATGAGTTCCTTCTCAAATTTTTACCTCCACTCTGCCCCCTAGTGAAGTCTACAGAGCAGCAAGGACTGCCAGCCTCCTGGAACCTTCCTAAGTAATAAAGAAGGATTCATGCTCTGGGTGGGAGTGGCCACATGGCTGGTGACTTGGCACACCAATGAGAGTGGCACCTCAGATCTGGCTTGTCCGCACACCTGGCTCTAGCCAGCACAGGATTCTTTGTGGTCAACCTGCAAGGCAAGGCCTCATTCTTCATTCTGCTCCATGTTGAACCTCTTTCCTGGTCCCAGCTCACTAGGGAAGGACAGGGAAACCATGGGGTCTCTTGGAGCAGTGGCCAGTGAAGCTTGCAGTCATGATGTGACACATTGACAAAGAATAACAATAAATACTTTGTATTTTTGACCCAACACACACACATTAAGTCACACATACTAACATGACCAGACATGTACAAAAAGACCAAAAAATTTCCAAAGTAATGCTTATTTTATTAGTTTTAATTCATCAGGCTCTCAGCCTTTGTTGATGCCATAGATCCTAGTGTGTGAACCATTTGAAAGATTGTGGGAGTCAAACTCCCATGCCATCTGTGAGATTAAAGTATTCTTTCTTTGTTGGAAATGTGCAGGAATTGTGAGGGTGACAGGAAGTGCAGACACCCCCTTCCTGGTGTTTCCAAAGGGAACAGAGCCCCTGGAATGTGAAAAGGAAAACACAGCATGGCTGAGGTCCCCAGACACATACACAATAGCTTAAATGATGGAGAGCAGTTTCCGGATCCCAAAGATTCCTGGGCCTTGTTTTGTTTCTTTTTCTTTTTTAAATAGGACCTGGCTCACGGTGTAGCCCAGGCTGCCCTAGAATAAAGCACTCCTTTATATTAAAGAAATGTGGTCATTTTGAGTCTAAAATGCTGTTTTGTTGTGCTTTTTAATCTGAGGAGGAGGAGATTTTACTGTTATCATCCAATTTGGCTGGATCCTTACACACAATTATTGATTAGCATTATTGCTGAATCCTGCTCGTCCCCACGCCAAGCCGCTGTCCCTCGGCCCCTGCCTTCCAGGAAGGGCACGCAAAGTTCAAGGTCAGCCCCACAGATTAATTTGCCTCTGCAGGAGCTCCCTACAGACACTCCAGCTGGACTGAGTACCCAGCCATGGCTCTGCTGACAGCTGTGCTGCTGCTCTGGGGTAAGAGGTCCTGGGGCCTAAAACCTCTGGGCAGGTGTGGTGTGAATGGGGACTTACAGGCTCTGTCCCTACAGGCTTCACTCTGTGCCCAGCAACTCCTGAGTTCGGTAAGTTCAGTGATAGGTCTGGTGGGAAAGCCCTTTCCTAACAGCAGCAAGCTAACCCTGGCTCTTTTCCACTCCAGATAGCAACAGTGATGCTATCCTATGGGCAGACCCTCAGTCCCTGCTGGAACCCTGGGCAAACCTGACACTGACCTGTAAAAGTAGTTTCCCTACCAAGGACTTCCAGCTGATCATGAATGGATGGCGCGTGCACCACGTCCACCTTGATGAATACGTCACGTCACACCAGTTCCCACTGGGCGCGATTACAAGTAACAACAGTGGCCTCTACCGCTGCCAAGTAGGCTTGGAGCCCCTAACTAATCAGCCGACTGAGCAGAGGTGGACGGAGCTAAGCAATCTTGTAGAGGTGACAGGAACAGGTAAGCAGGGCCATATTGGGGTCAGAAGGCAGTGGATGGAGGGACATAGATGGAGGAGCTCCCATTCATGCCAACTGGTACCTCTTAGCCTTGGTTTGTTCATCTGTCAAGTGGGAATGTTTACGCTGTCCCTGGGGGCTTGTGAAGAATGTCCTAATGAGTGATGGGAACGGGCATGACACTGAGTAGTTGCACCTGTTCTCTTTCTCTTACCCCCCCCACCCCCCCACCCCTGCCCTCCTGCTGCTCCTGCGTCCCTGTTTGGGGTCCATTCTCTCAGTTTATCCTGAGAGAGAGAGACGGAAGCGCTCACAAACCCTGCCTTCGCCCTCCACAGAACGCTTGCCCCGACCCTCGCTTTCTGCTTATCCGGTGCCCTGGATCGTTGTACCTTACTTCGGCACTTATGTGCGGTGTCACTCTGCACTGCGGGTGTAACTTTGCAGCTGAGGATGGAAGGACATGAACTGCGGGAGGAGACCAAAGCCCAAGACAAGGAACAAGCCTGGTTTATAGTCTACAAAGCCGGCAACTACAGCTGCAGCTACCGAACTCACCCAGAAGGCACCTTCTCTGAGCCCAGCGCTACTTTGACCATCAAGAGTTACAGTGAGTGTTGAACGCCAACAATGAAAAGCCAGCGTAGGACGGGGTGTATGGTGTCCAGAGATATGCCAGTGTTCCTGAGCGGTCACTGGAGGACGCAGATTTGGGGGCTGGACAAAGGGCAGTTCTTAGAGGGACCTTACAAAGCAGATGTTCCGGACTCTGTCTCAGTGCTCTTCCCTGCTTTGCAGCCACACCACCTCCGCCCATTCTGTATTATTTTGGAAATTACCCCAAAATCAAGTTCAAGAGCAGATACGAGACCCTTACCTGCAGAGCTCCTCTGGATGCACTAGAATTCCAACTCAGGCGGGGTGAGAAGGTTCTAAACGTTAGTAGCATCAGTCTTATCCAAGAATCTGCCATCTTCTTCCTGAACTTGACGGAACTGGAGGACCAAGGCCCTTTTACCTGCCGCTACCTTCTCCACAGAGAGTTGGAGATTTGGTCTGAGGACAGTAAGCCCATAGAGCTGATGTGGAGTGATGGTGAGTTTCACAGTGGGGCCACAGACATGAATAGGCGGTGATGTCGAAGATGGTGATAGGAAGCGAGCAGAACCTCCGAATCTTAGCCATGATTTCCCAAGCCTTCAATAGGACAATCAATATAGCAACTTTGAGCCCAGTAATGAATGGATTGGGTCACCCAAGAAGTCTGGCACAGAATTTAATGGGTCTCCACATGTCAGGGTATCCTAGCAGGAATGAGGCAGGATTGCTGCCTGCTGAGAGCTCTGCAAGGCTGGGATGTTGACCCGGCGGCAGAAATTTAAGAAGTGTTGTCTCTGGTGCCCTACAGAAGCAGGCAGGAGAGGGGGCAAGGAGGTTCCATTAAGCAGAAGGCTGAGTCAGAGCATAGGCTGAACCATGCATAGGGCTCTTGACACAGCCTTAAGGCTGGACCAATGTGTGTCTGATCCTCTGCAGGGACACTACCAGCACCGGTGCTCACTGCAGAGCCCACGAGTAAGAATATTGAACCCGGCTCCACTGTGCATCTGAGGTGCACTGCACCCAAAGCCGGCCTCCGTTTTGGCCTACAACGGGAGGGTAGCAAGGAGAATTCCCTGATTCAGATGCTGAAACCGGCTGGAACCGAAGCTGTCTTCGTGCTGCACAACGCCTCAACAATAGACTCTGGCAACTACAGTTGTGCCTACATGGAACAAACACGGCCTTTCTCGGGATCCCCTCCCAGTGAGACCTTGGAGTTGCATGTGAATGGTGAGCTGAATGTGACCATAAGTGTGGAAGGTGCAATGTGTTACTAACTTAGGGACCAGAGTTCCTGGGCTGTGATCTTGTGAAGGGACATTCTTCCTGGGTTGTGCCTTAATGATGTGTTAGACTTTGAGAACCTTGAAATTGACTCCCCAAGGTGAGGCATGAAACCGGGTTGTTTTCTATGCTCTAAGGTGGAAAACATCTTATAGAATCATGACCAATGGATACAAGTTTTTCGTGTTCAAATGCACCTTCCTGTGCCTCAGTTTCCCTGCGATGCATGTATACCAAGTCCACTCATACCATTGACCGCCTTGAGTTAATGTGTAATTTTACTGACAGTACAGTCCCTGGGCTGTATTGGCCCGTTCATTTCCTCATTAAGGTTTCAGTGGGTCAGAGTTCACCCACAAAAGACCTCTCTCAGATTTTGAACCTACTCAGGTTCGTGCCTCGGCTCTTTGGACTGTGCTTGTGCTACAAGCACTTTTTCAAAAGGTCTCCCAGGCCATCCCACGACATCCTGGGACAGACCAGGACCTGCTAGGTCTCGTAGACATCGTGATTTGGGGGTAAGGACATAGAGATGATATGTAGATTCTACAACACCGGTGCTTATGGCACAGGACAGGAGAGGGAACTGCCTGGCTCAGAGTGGAGGGTGCAAAGGACAGAGACAAAGTAGACCCTCCATAGGCCCTGGCGGAAGGTGCTACAACCTCATTGCCATCCCCTTCACAGGGCCACCACCCCGGCCGAAGCTCGAAGCTCTATGGACAGGCAAAGTGCCTGTGGGCCGTGACGCCAACTTTCGCTGCCACGGCCACGTGCCGCAGATCGACATGGAGCTGGTGCGCGAGGGTGACCGTTTGCCCACCTTGATTGGTTATGCAAGGAGAAGTGCCTCAGCTGACCTGAAGCTGGCCTTCGTGGGTCCCCAACATACGGGCAACTACACCTGCCGATATACGGCCGCACCACCCTTAGAATTTGAGTCAGGGGTCAGCGACCCTGTGGAGGTTATAGTAGAAGGTAAGGCTTCCGGGGCTGTGTTTGGGTTTTGCCTCTTGATATTTCCAGGGCTGCCCACTGCTTAATCAGTCACTCGAGTGCGGTGGGCCAAGGCCCTGTGGCAATTTGCAGGGTCAGAGCACTCACTTTTTCATCTAGGTGTCTGATGCGGCTGCAGATGCGATGGAAAAATGATGTCCTTGGAAGGAGTTGAAGACAGGCAGAACTCCCATTCTTCAAGCTGTAAGATGCCTCTCAATCAATCTCCCTGGACTTAATAAATGTCAAAGAGTTTGTTTAAAGCCTGCCTTCAATCTATGTGTCCACGGTAGCTACAGTAGGCAGGGCAGTCAGGTTGAGGACGGAACTGTTATTCCAGGCCTTACTCCCCGTGTCCTTAAAGAGGGTAGGCTAAGGATTGGATCCTAAGGACAGAAGGGTGAAGGCCTTGTCCTGTTACTCCTTTTCTCAAATCCCTTTCTTCTGCCCTCCTCTCTGCATGTGTCGTAGCCCCTGGGCACTTCTGTCCCCTTCCAGCAGGGGTGTGCAGGCAGCTTGGAGCTCTGGCCATGCCCGTCTTAGCTTGGAAGGGTCTGTCCCTACCCTGGTATAAGTTAGAAAACGCTACATTAAAGAGTACTGGCTGGGTTTTTATGTTTTATAAAAACACTCTGATGGGTGTCATCAGAGTGTGTCTGAATCAATGCTTTATCTGAAATGACTCAACTAGAACGAACCAAAACAACAAACCATCTTCAGAGCTGAACGGGTATCTTGTCCCCTTCAAGTCTCAGTGGAGCCTGAAGTGCTGATCCCTGGAGGAGAAATGACTTGCATCCCTGCAATCCCCTGGTTCGTCTGGCACCCACGATACTGCAGAATTGCTCCATCCTCCCTGTGACCACTGTCCCTTCTGTGCATTTGTTCAGAGGGCCCTTCCTTCTCCCTTCCCCTCACATGAGCTGAAATACCGACCCATGCTTGAAAGCTGCATCATTGTTTCATTCATTTTATTTTTCCATTAAGCCCTAATTAGAAGTTGGGCAGCACAATCCAGAGGCCACTTTTGGTAGTGGAGATCCCAAAGATGGAGAATACATAGGCCCTATTCTTTAAAAAATATAGCCTAAGGCTGGACAAATGGTTTAGAGAGAAAAGCTTTTACTACACAAGCAAGACCAGCAGAGTTGATACCCAGAGTCCACAGTAAAAGCAATAAACAAGAAGGATGTGGTGGCATGCATCTGTAACCCCAGTGTTCCCACAGTGAGATGGGGACACAGGACAATAGAGCACCAACAGGCTTGGAGGGCAGAGTGATCTGAAGGAAGAGTCATCCTGCCTGGATATGGGAGAAAGAGGGAACTAACTCCCCAAAGTCGTCTTCTGATCTTCATGGACACAACATGTACACCCACACATGTACACAACATGTACACCCACATATGCATGCACACACACACACACACACACACACACACACACACACACACACAGTTTAGTTACATAACCCACACTCACATATACACATCCAATTATAAATAGTTACATAACCCATACCCACATATACACATCTAATAATAAATACATAGTTTAGTTATATAACCCACATTCACATATACGCGTCTAATGATAGATAAGAAGTTGAGTTATGTGCAGGAAGATGTGCTCATAGCATGGGACACAGATCAAGTGAATTCACGGTGCTGTGCCTGGACCTCCATCTTGAACTCCTTGAGAACATACAAAGAGGTCACATAGGCTCCTTGGAGGTGTTGGTCTCTGACATAGCTGAGGATCTGAAGGAGAAGACAGGAATTCTAGGAGATAGCAACCATTTCACCCATGAGAATTATTCCCCAGTTAGAGATGAGTAAACACTAAATGAGTGTCCCAAAATGCTGAGTCAACAGAGAGCAGAGCTATTTCTGATCCTAACACATATCAGCCTGAGGCATGTCTCACAATTATTATCTCAGCCTGGCTTTAACTTGCCCTGGGAATCCAGGCACAATAGATCCCAGGGATGACCTTTTTATTTGTTTGTTTGATACAGTTATCACTACACATTCCAAGCTGGTTTTGGACTCCTGATCTTCCTAGTCCTCCTGCCTCAGCATCCAAATCCCTGGGATCACGGTCATGTGCCACTGTGCTCAGCCCTACTGTGAAGACATAACAACCAGAAGAAACAGAGAGGGACAGGCATGGGCTGTTAAACATGGACCAAACCCTAAGCACAGAGAAGGTTTGTGGTGGAAGCAGGTCAGTGCGGGGCTGGGAGCACCTGGTGGGATAGGCTTTACCGAACAGCAGGTGTGCATGGTGTCCATGGGGAGCACGTGTGCAGTGTGAGCATCAGTGGTTTGAAAGCAGAACAAGCCTGAGATGATTTCTGAGTCTTTTGGCCAATAGCGGAGCGTTCTTTGACAACATAATGTGAACCTTCATTTTCTTCCATACGATGGTGACGGCTTGATGTACATTACGGCACTGTGATAAAGGTCAAACTAAATGAGAGAGCACCAAATCCATTCCTGGAGACACCGCATGAACTAGAGTCTCATGAAATTCTATGTCTTGCAGCTTCCTTGCTAAGGGGTTGGGTCTAGCCTCATCCATCTCCTCTGCCACGGAGTGGGCAAGAGTGTGAGATTTCTCCAAAGGACAGGAGACATCCTGGCAACAGCCCTTCCAGGCAGTGGCTTGGGACAGATCCCTAGGGCACTGAGCAGAGCTTGTTAGAGACAAAACAGAAGGAATAGGGCCCATCCTTAGGAACGACCAAGGGAACAAGGAAACACCCATCCCCTGAAGGAAACACCAGCTAATTGCATCATTAATAATACTTAGCATAGTCCCAGTACCTTCTCTAGATAATTAATTCTGCTCCAAATCCTGGAAAAGAAATGACTGAGTGTGTCAGAGAAAAGCTCTATTTTTAAATTAGAGATGTGGAGAAGCATGTCCTCCACAATGTTTGATGAAGAAAAAAAAAAAAAAAAAGCCGTATCACTGCCTGCTAGAGCCAAGTTACACTAGGAAAGAAACCACTAAGGCCTGGTGACTATTCATCCCGTTACCAAGTCTATCTTCAGATAAGTACACTTACCCAAGGAAGTAACAACACAAGAAATCTCTTTGTCATTTTCATTCTAACAACGTGCCCCAGGAGACAGTACCAGGACGTCATAGGGTTTGTTCGGCTGGTATGATGGCTGAAATGGCTTTTATCCTGAAGCTTTCAATCATGTATTGAAAGCCATGAAATGACTCCCAGTTAGCTGTTCGACTCCATTGCTGTTGACTTGGTGTGTTTTGTCAGCTAAAATCTTGGGATACCAATAAAACACACCATTTCTTTTTCTACAAGGCAGGGGATTGTCAACTGTGAGAGATTTTAGAAGAGACAAAAGACATCACAATGTAAAGGGAACTCCAAAATCCAGATGTGTGGGCATAGCACCTGGAAGAACATTGAACTGTTTGATCTTAGGAACCATCAACTATACGTTTATTTTTGTTGCTACTTCCTAACTGTAATTTTGATAGTGGGCAGTCTCAGTTCTTAAGAACATTGGAAATACATGTTTTCTGATGGCCACAATCCACAGGAGAACTGCTTGTTTAGAAAGATGGTGAGGTACAGCAACATGAATGAAATAGTTGATGGAGTAAAAGTTCCTCCTCTAAGCACGACATGACCAGTGCTAGCTTGAAATAAGAGTCAGTGTGATCACAGGCAAGACAATCTCAAAAGATCCCGTGATAGCTCATCAGTCCCTTATCCAAGAGTCCAGCCACCATTCTCCTGTTCACAAGGTACATGGGCAGTGTAAGAGTCAGAAAAAAATGAAAAAATAAAATGTTAATGGATCAGAGACTCAAGTGAAAGTGCACCATATGAACGTGGCACTTTTCAATGACAGAGATCTCATTAGGTCACCCTTGTGACTTAATCTCATTAAGTACCCCATACCCATGCTCGTTCCAATAACCCCACCCAGTTCAGAAGGTACATTTGGCTGGAGACATGCCTAGGGGCCTGCTGCTGTCCAATCCGAAGGAAGTGGGTATGTCTATGTATCTTCCATGATTAAAGTCACACAACTGTTGTTCAAGTATGGATGAGATGCAGTTTCTTTACAGTCAAGAAAAGAAAAGCTCATGAGGGACCCGATGATGGTTCCTTGAGGAGCTGGGAGCTTCAAGTTAAGAGTGACACATGACATTACAATGGGCTAGTAGCAACACACACAAATGAACAGAAGGCCCCAGGGATGGAGGAGAATAAGGAGCGAGAGGCCACATTTGTTTTGTTCAGTAGCGCCAAGGCTAGCACCTTCCAGGATCTCCTCTCTCCTGTGGTGGTATTTCAATTGGTCTAGGTTGAAATCTCAGAAGACAAACTTTGACATGTACTCCAGAGAACTGTGGGACATTATCAGGCCACATTCTGGGCAGGGTGGAAGGCCTGGGACCTAGACTAGCCTCAGTGCAACCTGACACTAGTATACTCTATTCGAAAAGTTATCTCAGAAGTTCTGGCTCCTGCTATGAGGTGGGTGTGACACTGTAACCGGGGTTTGCAAGCTCCTCTCTGAAATACAGAAAACATTCTGACATATAAACTTCAGAAGAATGTGTCTGAAGTCACAAATCCGGGATGCAAGAGGCACCTCCTTTGAGAAGTTACACCCCTGCTCCAAACACCAACAATCTAGTCCCAGAACACACATTTCTCTAAGGAATGGACATGATCTCTGTTTCTTTAATGGAAAATTGCCACTGTGCATGTCCTCACCTGTGGTAGCATTGGGTGGTGACAATCTTCCTATGGCACCTGTGTCCTGCATTCCCATTTTAAACAATAACCATCTCATCTGTAGCGTATCGAGGGGGTGTTTTGGTGTGTTTATGATGTGCTATTGGCTATAAGGAGTCTGTGCATGGCCCCTGCAAAGTGTAGAGGACAAAAGAAAACTCACTCCCTTATCTTCCTTCCCAGGAATGTAACTAATGAACTCCATGTTTCAATGTGGTTAATGAAGAAGGAGAACTGAACTGTTATTCCCTTTGGGTAAAACCCCAGTGTGATTAGCAAGTGCAGAGATGCCTGATCACTGGGTGAATAAATAAACATATGAAAATGCTCCAAGGCCAGAACAAACCAGGCTAGGGAGTGAGTTTCTCCTCCCATGCTCCTCTTAACCATAAGACACAGAGCCTGGCTGCACCTAAGAGACCGAATGCTCCAATACCTAATATCGGGTCAGCAGACGATACACGTATAGTTGTTAAACAAATAAATCACAAAAGCTATCAAAAGTGCAATCAATCATACAACTGTGTGATGATGTTGACAGTTCCATTTTATTGATAAACAGTTTTACTGGGAATGCAGCACAAAAGGAAAGCATTGCATTTTCCTACAAACAAAGGACTCTAACATAATAGCCAGTGCATAATTAGACATTAATTGTCTGTAACTGGAAAAAAAAAAATGTAACTCAGTTAATCCCAGGGGACCTCCTATGTGAACAGGAAAAACAATGTGTCACAGATTCTAACCTCCTATTTATAACCTGTGTCCACAAAAGATCTGTTGCTAAAAGAGAAACAATCCATTAATCTTCCAACTCAAGGAGCAATATTGTATTTTGAATAAGAACAAAATAAACAAAATTAAGGAGGGAAATGAATCAGATACGCAGTAATTAGGTTGAAAGAGCCAGATTTTGCTGCCTAACTCTCTCTCCAATCCCAGGCTCATCCATCAATATAGAGTACATTGAATGACATGGACATTTTCCTCCCATTTCAGAACCAAGTAGTCAGTAATGTGAAGGGTAATTTGACAGGATGCTGGAAGGGAAAACATAGGTGATTGGATAATAGCAGAGATGGGAGAAATTACTTAATAAACTTGGGTGATGCCCCTGCTCAATGCTTATAACCCCTTACCTTGAGTTGTAGATCTTCATCCATTGCACTCTTACTCTTCTCTCTGGGAAGTCTTAGGAGGCTCGAATTACTCTTCTAGAGTCTGAGAAGGATCAAGTGCATCTTCTAACTCATTTTTACTGATTTCAAAAACTCAGCCTGGGACAGTGGCTGATTTGCTTTTGTTGGCACAACACAATCAACCGAGGCCCCAGGACCAAGCTCCTGGGCACATGTCCCCAGCCCTGGGCCATAATGACAGAGGTCAATAATGACAAGAGTACGGGCAGAGAGTGGCAAAGCAGTTACTTGCTGAAAGCAGTCTTGATCTCCAGAGCCCTTTCTGGGTGGGATCCTGCTGTGTTCTCGTGATGTAGAGGCCAGGTCTTCTTTTCCCAGGCCCCACATTCTGCCAGCTCTTCCTGTGGTCCTGCTCCAGGTCCATGCCCTCCTGGACTCCTGTCCAGGCATGCAGGCTTTGATCTGCTTTCTCATGTTGATACTTTCTCTCTTCCTCACTTTGGCGCTTCCTGATAAGAGAAGATTTTTCTAGAATAGTTAAGTAACTGGTGCAGTGGTAGTGCAGGTAGAATAAGCCCTTCAGCTGTGCTTATGGACCTAGAATGGCTTCCTTTCCTAGCATGAACGGAGCTCTGTGAGCAGGCTGCAGGTGAACATGGTGAGGGCAATGAAAAATAAAATGCACTAGATGCTTCCACTCTGTGAAGAGCAAAGGGAAGCAGGCAAACAAAAGCCCTGTGATGAAAGATTTATAGAGAAAAATTAAAGGATGACATTACCACACACCATATACTATTGTGTGTTCTGGTGCACACATTTGAATATTTTGATAATGTTGGTTGTTGAACCCAGGGTCTTTGTGCACCTTCGAGTTACAGTTACAGCTGTATACAAGACCTTTCTATTACATGTTGTGTTAGGAGACAGGTATTATGTTCATAAGAAAAACAACACATAGTTACTACTTTTAATAGAAAATAATGCACATAAAGAATGCTGTCTACTTTAGAAACAGTTTGAGAAATTCTGTCCAAGTGTTCTCTGTAAGCATGTAAATATTGATTAGAGTTGATGGGGGCCTGTGACCCTAGTTTTTGAAGACTACTATGCTTTCTTTTATCTGGGAGTTTCCAAGGGCACATGTTCGTGTGGGCTTTCTGTAGTTCTCACAGGTCTGTGCCTCTGAAATAGATGGTAAAAGATGGTAAATGAGCAAGAATTGAGACTCCCTGGTGTATCCATTGTTTGTTGAATGATAATGGATGCCCTGTTTGCTTACCATCCTAGCTCTAAAAGGCAGGAGGGATTTCTGCTATTTCAGATTCTCAATCAGACATGGTCCTTTGCCCAGGCTAAGATGGGCAGGAGTAAGTGAGGATCAGAGAGAACCAAGCCCTGTCTTCTAACCCACTCCCTCAGAGATATACGTATCTCACCACTGCCTCAGGGTTCGGAGCCATGGCCCTAAGGGTCTCAGCATATGATCTCAGTTAGTGATGGCATCAGTACAGGGGTGGTAAAGTCAAAATGAAGTTAGTGAGTGGATCCTAACCCCACAAAATCGGCGTTCCTTTTACAGTAGGAAACTTGGACCCCATCAGACTATGAAATGATGTAAGATGATGTGGGACAGAGAGGATATGGACAGATATTTCTCCCAGAACTTTCCAATGGAACCAATCTTTGACCTTCCATCCCCCAAAATTCTCTGAGAAAAAAAAATGAACTACTTTTTGAATGATTTAATGGTATTTTACTATGGAAATCCTTTAAACCCAACAGGACACATAAATGCCAATTTTGGTGGTTGAAAGATGTATTTAGGTGCATAGAGAATTTGGGGAAGTCAGTGTAGAAGCATGAAGCTAACAGGAAGATAGAAAAGAAGGCAGGTTTAGGATATGGGGTCTATGGAGCTGGCTTGCCTTCTGGCTGTACCAGCCCTGCTTCCACGGGTAGATCTGTGGACACAAATTATTCAGAAGCATGCTAATTGAAACCACAAAAATCTTATTTAATTGTTTGCAACAGGTCCCCCTTTTAAATTCAGTTTCTCTTTAGACAAAAGTTACAACATTAAATTTTAATATACAAACATGAGCAAGGGTTTCCATTCCTTGAACATACTCTTTCTCTTTCTCATCCACTTTCTCATCCAGAATAGTCTGGGAGGCAAGAGAAATGGGATCCCAGTGGAGTACACTGGAACTGACGTCCCTATCTCTGCATCAAAGTGGTCATGTGATCTAGAACCAATCACTTCTCTGCTGGAAAGTATGGTTGTCTTTTCTGCAGAGTAGTGGGTGTGGCCTGGATGTTCTTCCAGGTTCCCTCAGCTGATTGTAATCTCAATCTGTGTATCAAAGAGTGGAGGCAGGCGGATGAAGGACAATGGAGAGCCGAGCAGGACTTGACCTTTGTCCTGGTACTGTCATCAGAGTCGGGATGGGTCTTAGAGCAGCATGAAAGCATCATTGCTCAGCACTGATAGGTATGTGTTACGAGCAGGTTTTTCCCCGCCTCCAGTCTGGTCTCACCACCACACCAGCCCCCAATAACACTCAGAGACTCTGTATTTGATACAATGCTGTTGGCCAGTTACTATCATTGTTTATCAGCTAACTCTGTCTTAATGATTAACCCATTTCTACTATTCTAAGTATTTCCACGTGGCTCATCTTACCGGCCAGAACGATCGGGATTTTACCTCTCTGGGCTCTCCATGTTGACTCCTCCTTCCTACTTCCTCTTTCCTCCTTGTCTCCTAGCCCTGCCTATCTTGCTTTCATTGGTCAACAGTGCTTTATTCATTAACCAGTATGAGAAACATATTTACAGAATAACATCTCCCATCAGGTATGTTCGAAAAGCATTTCTCAGATTATGTAAGAACCATAAACAAAGAAAATTTCATTGTGGGCACTCTCTGGCCTCTCCTGTAAATGACAAAATGTAACCACCTAATATATGTAACAACTGGAAAACCTTGAATTACTTACCGATGCTTCTGGGGCTGTATATATGTGCTTGTGAGAGAGTGTGGACATGCACATATGCGTCTTAGTTTCCAAGGTTTTCCAAGCAAGTTCTTAGTCTTTTTATGGGTAATGGTGCCTTGGAAAGTGGGCGTTTTAGGACTGCATCTCTTCTTTTTCTGTCCCATTGGCTACCTCTAGACTTGTGCTGCTGTCGAGAATGCACACTGATGTCACTTTTACAACCCTTGCCTCTTCCTCAGTCCTCCAATTGATGTGTCTCCCCATTGACATCCAGTCATTATGAATTTATTTTTTTGCCCAAACTTAAAATTAAATTGGGTCAAAAGTTGACTAATATTTTCCCCAGCTGCCCCTTGACCAGCTCTACCATCGAATGGATCAGAGTGCAAAATTATTGTTGGATGTGAAATACCCATGGAGGCTTTTATACTAAATGCTGGGTTTTGAGAGAGTACTGCTGACTCTGGAAGCTGAGGGAGCATGTCAAGCTGGAGGAACTGAGTCTGTGGGACACAGGCCTTGACGTCCTGATGTGAGTGTGCATCCTTGCTCTTTGTAGGCACAGACGGAAACCACTCCTGTCACCCTGCCTTCTCCTCCCTGATAGGCTGAGCTGCGAACCACACCAGTCCTTTAAGCTTCTCATCAGAAATTTAGTTGAGCAGTGAGAAGAGTTCCCAATATAGTTCCCGGTCCCAGAGCTTTGGTGGAGAATCATCAGAAGGGCACTGTAGACAGACAACAAAGAGACCTTTCAGCTGACAAAGAATTTTCTTAGAAATGTCTCCCCCACCATGCTTCATCTGAGGAAGGATGTAAAACTTTTGGTGTAGAACTCTGTCTTGGAATGAGTTTGGCTCTTTTCCATGTTGGTTACCTCTTTATAGTCTAATGGCCTATATGGTTGGGCAGTCTATCTAAGGAGAAGAGTTAATACATAAGCATCATCTGATTTCAATCCCCTAGGCCAGTAATCCCATTCATCCAGGAGCTTTTAAGATGAAAATATCAGGGAAGGGGGGACACAAAGACATAAGACCCAGAAGGAAGTAAGTGCGGAGCAAAAGTGCCCTCTGGACATGGCAAGACCACTGCATTCTTGAACTCCCAGCAGCTATGTTTGCCTGTATAAGACCTCCACAGAATCCAGACAGTCAATACTCCAGTATTAAAGAAGGAAGGACACAGGAAATCCCACCCCTAACTGAGAAACTATTGTCAATTGATAGCTTCTGTGGGAGCAAGATCTCTGTCAGTTTTCTTAAAGGTCGTTGCTCCTGGTAGGTCAACCATGCTCCAGTGGGTGACCCACACCTGGAAATATAAGGAGAGGAGAAATTAGAGCGAAGGGTTTTTACAATTAAGGAACACAACAACAAAAAGGACACCAAGTTGTTGCGGTAGAAAGATGGGGTGGACTTGAAAGGAGTTGAGGTGAATGGGGGGGCATGAAGATGATCAAAATATACTGTATAGGTTTCTCAAAGAGTCTTTTAAACATGATTTTAGAAAGTAATCAATACATACCTTTGGTACGGTATATTAAGGTATATGAAAGCTGTTTACCTCTTCCATATCATTAAATGTGGTAGACACCTGTGGTTTGAGTGATGTCCCTCCATTGTCTCAGGCATCTGAATACCTGGTACCTAGTTGGTGTACTGTTTGGCTAGGAAGGGAGTGTGGCCTTGCTTGAGTGAGTATGTCAATGGGAACATGCTTTGAGAATGTAAAAGCGCTTGCCACTTCTAGGTAGCTCTCTCTGCTTCATGATTGTGGTTCAAGGTAGGAGCCCTCAGTTTGCTGCCCTTGTCACTATGCCTCGTTCCACCATTATGGCCTCTACCCCCCTGGATCCATGAGCCCAAGTAAACTCTGTACTCTGTAAGTTGACATCATCCTGGTATTTTGTCACAGCAACAGGAAAGTAGCCAATATTGCACTTATTGTTAATTCTATTGTGTAAGTACCAAACCCAGGCCTCAGAACTTAGAGCAAGAGCTGGGAGTCAGGATCGTCAACTTTGTCACATTTCTTTAACAAGCAAGCACGTGTTGCTGTGTGTGCTCCATGCACTGTTCTGCGTCTTCTTTATCTGTCAGTCTTCACAGCAGGTCCATAGCACAGGTGTCACCATTAACCTCATCCCGTGTGAGGAAACAGAGGTCTGTCAGCTTCTGTTAAGTCATACAGTTGTCAACTCTCAAAGCTAAAGTTAGCCTTGAGTTTGTAGTCTCAGAACTTACAAGTTTTGATCTCTGCTGTCTGGTGCTGCCACCTCAAAAAGCGTTCTTGTTAATATGTCTGCCTTTCCAAGAATTAGCATGGTAACCCAGAATGGGAAAGGTTATTGCCTCATTTAAACTACAAGTTTAAATGCTGAGCTAATGTGGCTGCATATTTGATGAGATGAGGTGATTTCCTTTGTCTCAGTTTCCTATTGCTGCTATAAGAAGTTGCTGTTCATTTAATGGCTTCAAATATTGCCATTGCATTACTTGATTGTCTGAAATGGTCTTCACTGGACTAATAACAAGAGGCAGAAAGCTTGGTCTCCCATAAGGGTCTGCAGAATCCCCATGGAGTAAAGTCAGAGATAAATGACAGACACCCCCACCACCACTAAACTCCCCTGCACTCCCAATGCCCTGGGTAGTCTGCTACAGGGTAGGAGATGGAGTGGGGAATTGTCAATTGAGGAAAGGGAGAAAGTGGAGACCACCTACCTACCTTACGGCCTCCAGGTTTCAGCAGCTGACTCAAAGCCATGGCCTGAGGGAAGAAGGTGGGATCCTGAGAGAGTCCCCAGAGGATGGAGGCAGAAAAGGCAAGGCAGTACCCAGCAGGAAGTTTGTTACGAGGCTAGGGATGAGGCCGGTGAATTGCTGTGGGGGATAGGAAGGATGATGGAGATTGCCTGTCTGGATTCCATGACTGCATGTTCCCAGGCAGATTGTACCTGCAGATATCAGAGCCTGACATCTGACACAGAGGGATGGGGTGAGATAGGAAGGCTGGATCTTGCAAGGGGCTGTAGAGTCCCCACAGAATGGAGCACAAAAGAAAGAAAGGAAGGAGGGGAGGGAGGGAGGGAGGGAGGGAGAGAGACAAGGAGGAAAAAAGAAAGAAAAGAAGAGGAAAAGAAGGAAGAGAGAGAAGGAAGGAAGGAAAGAGGGAAAGAAAAAAATAAGAGATAAGAAAGAGAGAGAGACAGAGACAGAGAGAGAGGTCAGTCTCCTCAGGAGTGATTTGGCTGCATGCCATGCACAGTGCATGCCATGCACAGTTGCATCACATACAAATGCTCCCTGAGATATTTGTTTACAAGTACATTCCATTTTAGATGTTTGGCCCTGAGTATACATGAGGCATACAAACGTGTCCTGGATCTTCATAGAAAATAGATGCCGCTGCATCAGAAAGCCACAAACTGGTTAGAAGCAAACATTTCTCAGTTTTGGATATGGAGAAGAACAAGACCAAGGGGCCAGACTGGTAGCATTCTCTTACTGGCTTGCAAATGACTTATTACTCTCTCCTTACAAAACTAAGCTGCTGTTGCTTCTCTTCTTACAGGGGCACTAACCTCATAGTAGGAGTGCCATCGACATGACTAATTTAAGGCTAAATGTTTCCCAGTGGCCCCTCATTCCAAAGCTATCACAATGGGAATTAGAGCTTCAACATATACATTTTGGGAAAACACATCTATAACAGCAGAGGTCAATAAATGACTCCCCCCCAAAAAAGAAGGGTGTACTTGAAGGTTTGTTTCACTCTATTTTAAGGAAAATTATAAAGAAATTGAAAATCAGCTGTTTTCTAGCCTTTCTTGTAGGCTCCTTCAGCAGCCTTGCCTACTTTATACTTTATACTACTTTTCAAGGCTTTATACTACTGTTTCAAGCTAGGTATTCTGGATACTCACAAAAACTGAGTTGTTATAATTGTTACCATCTGAGAGACAGGAAGGCTAAGGTTCAGAAAACACACTCACCAAGGTGATACAGTAGTTTGGTCAATGGAGAAAAGGAAGACTGATGATGTAATACAGGTATCTGGATGATTTATTTCCACTTGACAAAATCCAGGCTATCTATTGAACACACTGCACCGTCCCCTACCACAGCATCACCACCATGACCAACATTTATCATCTACTATCTCCGTGTTACACCATCCCTGAAACAAAGTGTGGTTCCAGGCTCCTCCATCACACAGCCCCCTAGCTGGACCACCAACTACCTATCGTATTTATTTTGTTCTCTCACCTCCTCTCCTGCTCACAAGCTTAAGACAATACATGTCATTATTTCCCAAAAGGCTATTTTAGGGCTTATGGACTAGAGAGCTTTGCCAGTTTCTTGACCCCATTTCAACCTACACGTAATATGTATAAGGATATTATTGTTATTTTGATATATTACACTAGAATAAACTGTGTATTTTATACACATGCACATGGAGTCGTAAAAGAGTATTATAAATTATGTGTAAAGATGGAAGTAGATGCTTTAAAATATTTATTTCATTGCCATTATAGATACAACTCATATTTATGCTTTACAGAAACTAGAAAGAATGAATCTAATCTTTTGGTACCGGATGATTACATGTTTCAAATGCTCCTAAATCTTGCATGCCTGCTGTATCAGATTCAGAAAACTCATCTTCATAAGGCTCGTTTGTTTGTTTCTGCTGCACAGACAAAAAGCAAGGACAATTTGGGATTCAGGCATTATGCTGGCCTGCCCGTCACCTGGCAGAACGCACTCAGGCAGTACTCCGATCAGCCCAGGGTTCCATGAGTACTAGTCAGCACACAGGTGCAAAGGACCCCTTTAAAAGACAGACCCCGCCCACATACGCTCACTTTCCGGCTCTTCCCTCTCTCTATTCTCTTCTCTTTCTGCTCTTCTCCAGCTGTCTTCCTGCTGCTCCCCTGGGGCAGACAGGACTTTTCCTGTCTCCTCTTCTGTCCTCTCTCTTACCTCTGTTTCTCTCTACCTCTTTTCTCCCCACCCTCAACCCTGCTTTCTAATAAACTCACTTAAACTCTGTCTTCCTGGCATGTTTGTCCCCCACCTTGGTCACCCTTGCCTGCCATGGAATCCACCATGGTCCCCCAACCAAGGTCCCACTCCAGCTTTATCCTAACACAATTGCAATTCTATGGCACCTAGAATCTGGCTTCTATTTAGGCAATAATTGTGGTGTGTAATTCGTTGTTTGGTTTTCTTAAAGATCAAATTTCATTTTACTTGATTTCTCAGTTACCATACGAGGTTCTGATTAAATTTCACATGTGGTATATGTACACGGTATTAGATAATGTTACCCTTATCTCATTATATAATAACTATATTTGTACCATTCGATTTTGTTTTTAATTAGCTTCCACCGTTTTCTGCAAATGGCACAGGGCATTTCATTATTTTATGACAGACAAAAGCTTAAAGGACAAAGAAAATATAAAGTTACAGCATACTATGAACAAAATTTCAGTGATTTGGGTCAAGTTGATTTTATTTTGTATGTTCCTTTCTGTCTGATCTTTATTTTCTCTCATCCTGATGCTATTATGACCAGGCCACTGTGGAAAGGACTTACGGTGAGTAGATGGTGCACCCACTGATGAGGTAACCCTTATTCCAACTTCATTCTCCCTATCTCAGAACTCATCAGAGTACTTGCTTTGGAACTACTGAAGGACAGTGTGGCAGTGCTCTATGTAAGTAACATGACCAGATAGACCCCAAAACCCAACTAGGATCTGGTGACCGGGCTCCTGAAGTGGGAGTGGGGTGGACTGGGATATCTATGGCATGAGTAAGGGAGGCAAGACATTGGAAACTTTAGTTCCCACAGGAGGAGGGACAGAAATATACAGAAGCAAGAAACCAAAGTAGAGAGACAACAGACAGAATGGACCAGCATGAGTCAGAGACTATGCGCAGGCCACCTGTGAGCACAGTGTTATAGGGGGACCTACTGGAGCCGCTGGTAACTTGTTTTGCTGTTATTTTTCAGACAATCACATGATGTATCTCCAAATGGCCTGAAACTCACTAGGTGTTCTGGGTAGCCTTGAACTTGCAATCACCCTGTCTTAGAGTACTCCATGTGGGACTACAGACATGTACCACTGAGTCCTACTATGCTGCTAACATAGAATGCTGGCTCTGATGTGCATGTGTGTACCCTCAGCGGGAGAAAATGGGGATGTCCCTCCACTGTGTCCAATATCTCAGAAGCAGTTCCTAACAGCTAATTCATACATGAATATAATGTAAGATTAGTAATGGGAGGAGATGTGCTTCCAATAAAGACTGTCTCAAGCTCCACATTTTTCTCGATTTAATCTACTAGGTCTTTAGGTACACTAGCATTTACCTCTGGGGAAAATGGCATAAGATACCTGAAGTAGTGTCTGGGATACCATGTATCAAGTTGACACAAACTAGATTGACTTGGGAAGAAGAAACTTCAATTGATGGATGGCCCCCATCAGATCAGGATGTGGGCATGTCTATGGGGCATCTTCTCGGTTACTGATTGGTGTGAGAGGGCTTAGCTCATTGTGGGTGATATCACAGTTGGGCAGGTGGTCCTGGGTTGTATGAGCACAAAAGGTGAGTGCTCATGGAGAACAAGCCAGTGTGCAGCTTTACTTCATGGTCTCCGTTTCTGTTCTTGTCTTGAGTCCCCACCCTAGTTTCTCTCAATAATGCACTGAAAACTACAATCTAAATGCCCGCAACACATGTTGCATTTGTCCATGGTGTTTATCACAGCAATAAAAAAAAGCAAATGAGGAGAAACTGGTACAGAGAGTGGGCTTTTTCTCTGATGGACTTCATTGTGCTATTTTGGAAGGAGGAGGAATAGGGAAGTGTTTGAAATTTGTGTTGGAAAACCCCTTGAGTGCTCAGACTTACTGGGCTATCCTGTGAGAGTCTGGAAGATAAGTTTACAGATGATGGAGGTCTGATTGTGAAAATCTGGAGAGATGCTTGAATTTCCCTTAATGACTTTATCTAGGCCACTTGTGAGAGATTTAAATTAGGAACATTCGGTTTCCTGTCAGCTGGGGCTGAAGAATCAACTGTTACTATTGAGAAACTAACGCCATCAAAATGAAACATTTACTTTACTGGGACAGTCTACACCAGTGGTCCCCAACATTTCTAATGCTAAGACCCTTTAGTACAGTTGTGAAGAGAGAACCTCAGTGGAAGAATTGCTTTCATTGCTTCACCTGTGGGCATGTCTCCAGGCATTTTCTTGGTTAATGATTTCTGTGTGATGGCTCAACCCACTCTAGGCAGTACCAATCTGGCAACCCGGTCCTACATTATATAATAAAATCTAACTCTGTAGTCATGGAGAGCAAGCCGGAAGCAGCTTTCTTCTATATCTCTGCTATTCTTCTAAGTCCAGGTTCCTTCCTTAAGGCCCTGCCTTGACTCCTCTCGGTGGTGAACTGTTAGCTTGAAATGCAAGATAAAATAACCCTCTCCTCCCTAAGCTGCTTTTAGTCATGGGGTTTGTCACAGCAACAGAAAGCAAGCTAGAACAAGATAGCTACACAGAATACAGAAACCATCACCAGGGAAGGCCACAGAAATGCCTCGATGCCTTCTGTAGTGGATAAAAAGCACTTTGAGCCAAAGACCTAGTTTTGTCACTAAATGTTGGCTGTGTTTCACAAATCTTTAATGTCTCTATTTGTCAAATTAGGGTGAGAACACAGCTCACAGAGAGCAATGTCAGGAAAAATTTTGAGGCATCAAAGTGCTACATAAAGGGCTGTTATTATTTCCCAACACGAGTCCTGTGAAAATTTCAACAAAGAAAGTACCCATGACCAATTTCAAAATTGTAGATATTGGGAGCAAAGGCAAGAATAAGATGCTGGACTTGGCATCAAGTCTTTTCACATCTTGTCACTGACTTATCCCACACAGACCCTGAGCTGTCACTACCATTACCCCACTCTCTAGATAAAATGCTTGCAAAGTAATGAACTTTGTCAGGCTCACAGAGCTCTTCTGGGAAAGAATAAGGTGCTGCCTTTGACTGATTCCAGAGTCCAGGTGCTTCCCGTATACTGTGATGATTCTCTGGACTTTGGGTAGATGTTTGCCCCTATGACAGCCGTTCCACATCCCTCTCTCTCATCAGTAGAGAACAGCTGATGGTCCTCTATCATTAAAGTCCCCCCTAGTCTCCCACATCATACTGATTACTCCATATGCTGACAATCCTTCCATCAATCTTCCAGTTAATGCACACAGTAACACAGTAATAACTTACACTGTAAGAAATATTTCGCCTGGATAAGCTGGAAACAAATGGGCGCTTGCAAACAAACACACAGACAAAAAAGAAGACTTCTTTAATCAGTACCACTGATGCCCACTTTCATCTTAATCCCGTGGGAAAGACTTCAGTTAGGGCAGAGTCTGGTGGAGGGAAGAGGCTTGAGGTATGTCTAATGTTTAGCCTCATGTGACCCTTTGAGCTGGATTTGTGCAAGAGAAGTACTTAGTCATTCCAGGTTTAACTAAATTTAAAAATAATACTTTTTTTATTAAAACTCCTGGGGAGGCCAGATGACATGTGAGTTTCAGCAATTTTAATATTCAAAATAAAATCCAGCAAGCATATGTTGACTACACCATGCTCTGTGCCAAGGGATTGTTGTTGAGCTGAACACAATAATTGTGGATAATAATTACCCTGGTTCTTAATGAACTTGCTAATTCAATTTTACCTCCAAAGCTTGAAAGAATGTCATCACCCGCTTAGAGAACCATTGCTTTTTGACTCACAACTTGCATGCTTAATTCTAAAGGTTTAGGTGGGCATTAAAGATGTCTAGTCAAGTCTCTAAGACACAGGTTCTGGCTTCACATTTAATCTTTTTTTTGAGGACTATGTTGCCCTTGTCTTCAGTCCCAGGAAACCATTCTTTTGATGGTTCTACTGTGTGATTCTCTGTTTCCCATCATTTTACCTCCTCCACCCCAATCTACACAAGCATAAGACCTAAGTGGGGTCTTTCCACTCCCATTTCTTCTAATCAGTCTAATGTTTGTCCTTTCCTGCCCTTCACAGATATGCATGTTTTTATACAGCATAAAGGGTTTCGTGTGGACAGAAGTTTCTATCCTGCCTGGTCTTACTGCCATTTAGTACCAAATAAACACACAGAGTCATATATTAATTATAAACTGTTTGGCTGATGGCTCAGACTTCTTATTGGCTAGCTCTGTCTTCATTATTAACCCATTTCTATTACTCTGTGTGTATCCGGGTAGTCTTGGCTGGGCCTGGTAATGCCTGGGCCTCTTTCTTCCCAAATAGCTATATCGCATCTCCCTGACTCTGCCTACTACCTTTCTCTATCCCTGTTTTGATTACCTGCCTGACTAAATCCTGCCTGTCCATTGGCCAAAACAGCTTTATGTATCAACCAATAAGAGAAACATATATTCACAGCATACAGAAAAACATCCCCCATCCGTTTCTGTTGCCTAGTAATACGATCTTAGGAGCAGTGGGAGCTATTTGAATGCTTCATGAGCCATGTCACAAATGTCCCACTGTTTAGGTCTATGAAAGTCTGCCTGCCAACTTCCCAAGCAGCATAGGAGGCAGGTACCTTGTATGCCTCCCACTTCTGCAGTCTTTCCTGCAACGACAGATGATAGATCCAATCCTGGTGAGAACTTTGTGCTCTACACTTGTTTCTGACACTGGCCAAGCAAGCTGCCTCACTCCGTGTTCTACCTGGACAATCTCACAGTGACTCGAACGGTACCCTGTGAAGTTAGCACGTCGAGAAGATGGGGTACGAGCTTTGAGGTGGTCTGCGTTCCGCTCTTACCTGTACCAAATCTTTCTTGCGTGGAGGCTTTACATGCAAAGATAAGCATGTCTCTTCGACAGATATAAACATCAATGCTAGTTCACTTAGTAGTCCGAGCCTTTTCTATTGACTGCAATCTCTCTGCTTGCCCTCTGCTGCTCTGGTACGTAGAGAGAAAACCAAAATGGGCTCCAGGGTTTGCAATACCAGGCACCGATAACAGAGCCTCAGCATCTTCTTTTCAGCTCCTCTCAAGCTACCTCCTCACCCGACTTTTCACTTAAGTCACTCATAAAAAAAGCATGCAGGTGTCTGGGAGGGGGTGGGGGTACTTATTGTCCTATAGGAATACCAGAAGGATGCACAGACAGATTTAAGCTATGTCTACCTAGATTGGGGGTAAAATTCTTTCCTTGAAGAGGTTCACAGAGGTCATACCTGGTAGCCTCTAGGCCTAGCACAATGACCCCTCACAGCTGGAGCAAATGCCGCTATGGGGCACTTCCTCTTCCTGCTCTGCCTTTGCTCCAGGTGAGGGTGGCGGTTGCAGATGGCAACATGGCCAGCTGACTTTTTGTCTAGACAGAAGCCACTCCCTGCAGCTCATGTAATTTCTCAGAGGCTGCCAGTCCATCTCCACCCCCCCCACTTCCCTCCTCCTTGCTCACTATTCTGTATTCTCCTCATCCTGTGGAAACGAACACATCAAAGCCATATGTAGTCATACTTCCTGGGTATCCATGTCCTTTCTTGCCTCTCCTTTTCCTGAAATATTAATATTAATAACTTTTTTCTTTGCAGTTGCTTTCTTCCCCCACCTCAAGGGACCAGTACCTTTCCTCGGTCTTTGTGCCTGATGGAGCACTTGTCTGAAGGCTGCTGATGCTTGCTGGGCTGGTGATGTCTCTGGAGTAATTCCTGCTGTGCTGTGCAATCCTGGGATGCCACTCTACTGCCAGCTTACTTGGGCCAAATAATGCACGCGCTTGTTGTGTGTGTGTGTGTGTGTGTGTGTGTGTGTGTGTGTGTGTGTGTGTGATATGTGCTCTTTTGGAAGAGGAGAGAAAGTGAGAGCCAAACAACACAACAAAAATGCAATAAACCACCTCCCATTCATAACTACAGGTTTGGGAGTCAGCTGTACCCTAGGCATTCTTTCACGCCTCCAGAGAAGAAGAACTCTACAAGATTAACCCAGGCATTCTCCTTTAAAATAGGTAGGAACTTGCCAGATGTCACATGGAAACCCCTTTCTAGCCAACTCTGTATTTCACACCCTCACCATCTATTTCCCATTCATTTGCCTCTTCACGGGCTGAATTCCTAGAAAGCGAAAAGGGGTGAGGAGCCTCCTTTATTCTCAGTGGGTAGAGCCCTTCCTTAGCTCTCAAGACCAGGCACAGCAGAGGTGAGCCTTTGTGATCTCTACCCTCTTCTTTCGCATCTCCTCAGCTTTGGTACTATCCTGAGGTTCGGAAATGAGGATACTATACTGCCAGAGGCCCATGGCTGAACCCCCCCCCCATCTCTCTGAACTGAAGTTTCTAGATGCTCCAGGTTCATTGGAGAGAATTCCATTATGCACTGACTACATTGGAATGAGAATGATGGCTATGGAAAAAAAGAAAGACAGCTCTATGCAGTGGTAGATGTAGATGAGATACCAACTCTAATGGGGTTTTTATTAAAAAAAACTAAAATGGCCAACCATATCTGGAAAGTTACCAAGATTTACAGTGATTTCTATGGCAATGCTTGTTGAGCTTTGTCCTTCTCCTGCAATTCTTTTGTATATTCTGTTAGCTCTGATTGCATCATGGTTGCCTTTGGCTCCTCAAATGCGTCTAACTCTTCCTTGATGGAAAGTCTTCCCAGCCTATCTTATTCATCTTTCTCATCCGCACTTACCTTTGGTCCTCATGCATCTCTCATGTCAAAGTAGATGAGTTCCCCAGCTACCCAGAATGCAAAGACCAGAGAGTGGATATGTTGAGCTCTGTGGACCATGTGTCTTGTATAACATCTACTCAACTATGTTCTTACAATGTTTATTTATTACTTTCTCTTTCTTGTGGCAAATACTTGAGAGTAAAAACTGATAACAGGAAATATTTATTTGGGCTTATGGTTTCAGAGAATTTTGGCCCATCATAGCAGGAAGGGCATACTGGAAAGCTTTATGATAGCAGAAGCATGTGACAGGAAACAGAACTAGAACGAAACCTAAAGTGCATACGACTTTTGGAGTCATGTCCCTTATTGCCTACATACCAGATATCTACCTCTCCCAATATTCTATACTCTTACAAGACAGCCACCAGTTGCAGACCCTATGACCTAACACACAAGCTGTGGGGAGAAAATTTCACTTTCAAACCATAACACAATTTAATCCCAGATAAAACACAAATGAATTGACATGTCCATGTTCTAATAAAACTATATTTATAAAATAGATAATGAGTCAGACTTGGTCTGTTGGTGATTCATCACTGACCTTGTCTATGGGCCATTATTGACATATGAAAGGCAAAAGAAGTTTATCTTGAGATTCTATAACAACTTACATGGCTGGCGCAGGGTTAAGAAAAGAGTTCAGTGCCTAAAGCAGTTGCCATCAAGGGAAAACATGTAAGTTTGATCCCCAGAATCTATCTTTTAAAAAGCTCAACACTGGTGCTAGATAGCGTCTACTTCAAATGTCAGGAAAGCAGTACCCAAGGAGTCTCAGCAATGAGGTTTCCTAGAGAAGACATGCATAATAAAAATACCAGTCGACTTGTCAACATGAAACTGGGAAATTTCACAAGTTCCCACTTCCAAATGAAGAGCTAAAGGCAATTGAAGGCTCCTGAAAGAGGCATAATCTGTATTTTCCATGGATGTGCTCCCTGATTTCTGCAGTCTCACGTGTCAGTGTTGAAGATATCTATATAGGAACATATATGTGTGTCACTGTCCGTGTATACATACATATGTGTGTTATATGTATATACACATGTGATTTTATACATTATACTTAAGTGTATATAACAATAATAATGAGTTAGAGGGAAAGTGGGAGAACACGAGAAGAGTTGAAAAAAGGAAGCAGGAGGGGTAGAAATCATATAAATGTGGTAGTCGTGAATGAAATGTTCAAAAAAGTGAAAATTGTAAGTATAATAAGAAGTTAGGCATGTGGCTTGTAATCCCAGAGCTGGAGAGGCAGAGGCAGGAAGATCCTGGGGCTCACAGATGAGCCAGCCTGGTCTAATTGGCAAGTTCTGGAAGAATAAGAAACCTATCTTAAGAAAGGAAGAAAAGGAGGGAGGGAGGAGGGGGAAGGGAGGGAAGAAGGAAGAAAAGAGAAAGAAAGGAATGAAGGAAGGAAGGAAAGAAGAAGAAAGGCACTTGCCATTTGAGAAACAACCCCCTAAAATTGTCTTTTGGCCTCCATGCAAACACATACATAAGCACATGTGCATCAGTATTAATATGTACACACATAATACATGTTTATTTATCAGAGACAGAGAGAGGGAACAACACTGGCAGCATGTAAATCTCAATTTCAGAGAAGTAGGTCACACCTTTAAGCACGCACTGAGGCAGATGTTTGGCCTGCCATGGTTAGGCATACATTTGTACACATGTAGTTCTGATTAGGTTGTGATTTTGAATGCAAACATCCCACGGGGAGAAATAGGAGCAAATATTTATCTATATCTTGACCATTTAAAACATGTTTCCCCAGATGCTGTCTAGCTTGGGAAATGGCAACAGAAAACTTAAGTGACAGAACAGAACCCGCCAAAAATCAAAAGGTATCTTCCAGACACGTTCAAGTTATCAATGCTCTTTCAGGTCAAGCGAAGCGAATTCCTGGGTTAGACTCACTGCATACAATTCTTTTTCCCATAAACGTTAGTTTCTGGCAAGTCTGGCTCCTGCAGGTCCCATGACTAAGTCTGAGCTTTGCTGGTACCATCTTCTTCCACTATGGCTTATTCCCAGTCCCTGTGGTACAGGCTCCACTGCTGTCTGTATTTCTTTCTGCACAGGAATGATTCCTACTGGTTCCTAGTATCTGGCAGAGACTAACAAGAGCCAACTCACAGAAGTTACTTGATATATCTGCCAACTGTTCATCAGCCCCATGCTGAGTCAGATGAAGATGAAATAGACCTCTGCTACAAGGAGTGTCCTTACTCAGGGGAGGGGTAAGTGCATCATATGTACCAATGGAACAGAATTTAAAGGAAACACAGTGGTGTGTGTTACATAAAAACCAGCACCAAAAGCAGCCTGCTTCTATGGACCTCCAGTAAATGAAAGGTGGCAATCTTCTTAACCTGTTTTGAAACACTCCAAAGAATTGGCTTGCTTGAGTACTTACATGTGTGTGTCCCTCTGCCATGCTTACCCACTGTGTATTACCCTTATGAGTCATAACACTTCACTGATCAAATAATCCATGCTTTGCCTATGTTTATGTTCAGTGTCTATTTCCTGCTGTATGCTTTATGGGGATAAGGGGTAGATGTGTTGTGTCACATCAGATTTTTTTCAGTAGTCATTTGTTAAATAAACACACAATCAGTAGAGCCCCATAGTCCCCTCCACAGTCTGCTCCAGCACAGGGAGCTGATTAGGGCTGATTTTGACACTAAGCTTTCTACTAAAATGTGATTTTCCTGAATGATCAGTGAAAACATTCCCCTTGGCCCTTGAAGTAGGAACACAAAGAGAATGGGAAAAGAACAGGTGGCTAGAGTGGGGGAAGATTTGCCCACTAGTAAGTCATAGTATTACTATTCTGCCGAAAACAAACCTATTAATATTTTACGGCATATTTAAAAAAAAAAAAAAGTGAACCCTGTAACAAAGATTTCCTGCTGGGCATTTCAGTAAGCCAGACTCTAATTCTATCTCTGGTGAAAAACCATGGATCCCATAGACAGAGAGCCAAGGCTGAGTTACAGTGATCAAGAGCAACATATTTCCCAGGTGTCTCTAGGAGACCTAATGGGAAAATTCAAATGAGGCCACCTGCTTTACTGCATGTCAGAAGCCCCTCCCTCCTCCCCGCACAGCAATTTATTCTCCTAATCTTGCAGCATGGGAAATGGATTTTTTTCCCCCAATGGATTTTTCTTTCAAAGGTCATCATCTTCGCTAAGGTGCACAGTTTTAGGTTGGAAATAGATTTAGATAATTTGGAGCCTAGTATGTCAAGCTGTATTTTTTTTTTCTTTTCAATTTTCTTTTTCTGTTCAGGAAGAGATCCATTCTGCTGTAGTCATGCCCCATTGAACAGAGCCAAGCCCGGGTATAATTATTTCCTCTGAGATGAAAGCAGCCTAATATGGAAGAAGCTGTGGAAATTGATATCTCAGAAAACTCCCAATCCAAGGCAAGAGTATTTTTGTCAATGATACACTCTCCCAAGAGGCGGGCCATTAAAATTTCAAATATGCATGTGTGCGAATGTATGCACACACAAATGTTCACACATATCGGCATGTGTGTGTATAAATACATAGCCTTCAGAAGGAAGGCACATGGTAATTAGCAGAGAGCAGAATCACTAACATCTAATTAGAAGAGAGGGGGAAGTCATTTTTTAAACTGCCATATATTTAATTAAGAAAAGTTAGCATTTGGTTCAGGGCTACCTGTTGATAATGTAAGGTAAAAAAGCATGGGTTTCAGAAGAAAAAACTAAGATGACATCTATCATCAACAGCTGTTCCCTTCACCTGGAAGAGTTACATGGAGAATTTAAATGCCGTCTCCTATGACTCTCTTCTCATTAAAAGCCCACAGGTCTATCCAGCCATAAACCTTGGTCATGAACCTGAACAGATGCTTGGGGAGTAGGGAAACCTTGAGTGAATGTGTAAAGAATGTGTGAAGTCCTAAGTGTATCACTGTCATGAACTTGGCTACGTCAAGGGCCAAGGCCTGGGACTCATGGGAAATTGGCAAAAGCCTGCCCCAGAGACAAGTCTTAGAGGGGTGGCAAATGCTTCCTCCGGTCCAAGTGCAAATGCTGGCAATGTGTACAAAAGTCAGCAACCAATCGCAGTGTCCCCATCCCAGATGTCTACAGCCTGAGACTCAGTGCCCAAGAAGATCTCCCACAGAGCCTAACTAACTTACATTTTGTTGAAAACCCTCTGGGAAAACATATTTACTCTCTGCCCTCCAAGAAAGTATATCTCTAGCTCTCATCTCAGCCTTCTATGGAAAATACACACCTCATTTCATGACACTCAAGAAGAAAAGTTGCCACAATCCTGCAGTGTTAGTCTCCTGCATTACACCTGCTCCTTCTAGGCCTGGAGTCTATTTTTCTGATCTTTCCAACATGAATCTCTCATAGGCATCATTTCAGAATCTCTTTCAGTCTCTGCCACATAAAAGTAAATAGCCTTGCTATGTATACCCACAAGACTTTGTATATCCTTTCCTCCCTGACCCCAGGGCATACAACAATTCTAGCATACATCCATCTCCCCCAGGACGTCTCAGCTCATAGCTGGTATCCGTCTTCAGTCTTTAGAGCTATAACACAAAATACTGAGTAGGAGGTTTTTAAATGATTAACAATTTAAGTGACTAGCTTGAAGTCATGTTTCCTGTTTGTTTCCCAACAGGGCTTTGGATAGGACAACTTCTACATCTCAATGAAGCACAGGGAGCTAACTAGGACATTTCTTTCTCTCTCATACTGGGGCAACCATGTGCTGAGACTTGTCTTCCAACTGAACCCCTGACTCATGGAACAGGAAGAACATGGAAAACTACAGCAACATTGAGACAGGACTTATGGAAACTGACCAGAGGTTACAGCCAACCCTCCTATTCACAGCTCTCTGCTCATAGCCACATGGTCCTAATAACTCCAAGTAGACTAGGGACTTCTTTTCTGATTTTAGAAAGCCGGTGGCAGAAGTAATTGCTTTAGAGTTGATGAGATTTAAATAAATTTCTGGTGCAAAGAATTAGAAGGTGGCCATTTGCAGATAAGTGTAAACGTGCCTCGTTCACCTTTAGAACCTGTGCCTACCCCATTTTTGCACTGCCTTGCTGTCCCTGTGGACAATCTAGGAATGTGCCACCTCAACTTTGGATGCTCTGATTTCTGGGCTTTTATACATGTTGCTCAAGAAACCTGGAACTCTCTGGTCCCTGTCTCTATTCTTACCTGATTTCATTTGGTGAAGACTTCTCATTTTTCTAACATAAGATTGATTGCATGTGACTTCCCCTAGGAAGCCCTCACTGGACAACCTTACAAGTACATCACCAAATCCAACTTGGTAGCTTTTCTTTCTTTTTCATTGGCCTCCTTCATCCTAGAAATCAACTTGCTTTCTTTCAGATGCCCATCATCTACCACCAGACATAATGTTCTCTGAAAATAAAGATCTACTGTTGTATCCAATGCCAAGCACATATTACTTGCTCAAGAAATAGATCTATTTTCAGGGCTAGAGAAGGCTAGGTTCACAACCAAAAATATAAGAAATAGATCTATTTTCAAAGTAATAGACTTCTTAACAAACTCATTATGAGATGGGATCAACTATGGAACCCATATTTTTGTAATTGAAGATCCATAATCACTAGGATGCTGGAGGAATGGCATCACAAGACAAAAATTTTGCATCATAGACATTTTATTAGACACAACTTATGACAGGATAGCAACCCTTAAATCAAGCAACTATTCTGTCCACACAGACTTTTGTGCATTATGATACCTGTAAATCCTTTTCAACTATTTTTTAATTCAAAACGTAGTGCACATATTGCATTTTATCATGGCCTTTTCTTTCATACCCTGTTTTTATTGACCCCTCTTCCTACCACTGCCCTCTCCCAGCTTCCTAATGGTGCTCTTACTTGCCCCCTTTCTTCTTCTCATGACTTCCCTTCCTCTTCTTTCATGCCTCATGTATTCCATGGTACTCTGTTTCCCCTCTCTCCCAACTTAAGATTTCTGCATGAAATATCTTTGAAGGAACTAATCAACTAATGATTATTCATGAAAAAAATAAAATTTAATCTGTTTCTATTACTTTAAGATAATTTACTCCAGTGCTATTTCATTTTAAAGTACATTCTAAGAGCAGAAGAAGTCTTTGTCCTACTCTTTAATCTAGAATACATATCTAGTTTTAAACCAGTTAAATCACTGTCATGTCAAGACCTGAAGTCAATTTCCTTGTAATTTGTGTAAGACTTCTTTTGGTGGTAGAAGACACTTCAGAGAGTCTTACTCACCAAAGTCTGTATGCTTACAAGACACACACACACACACACACACACACACACACACACACACACACACACAGACTTAGTTTTCTACCTTTGAGAAAAAGGGTTGTCTATGGCTGCCACCAGAGCACCTTTATTGGCTGTAACACTGATTGCTTTTTCTGATTGCAGCCTCCACACCAGTGCTCCACACCTGCATATACTTAAAATAAATCTCCGTTTCTGACCAGCTAGGCGGCCTCTAAACAACTTTCAGAAACCTCAGCTTTATCTAGAAAGTTTTCTGTTATATCATTGGCCTTCTAAAATAAGCAGAATACTTCTCCTGTCACCAACATTGTCTGAGATGTTACCACACAGTGGATTAAATTTTTGTTTTTATTCCTGTGGCAAATGCTACTATAGACATTTCCCAATGGGTGGGAGATAGGAATCAAGTTCAATTTCTTCTTTCTCTTCACACTCCAGTTCCTCTAAGAGGAGCTCGCAAGAGCTGTCTGTTGTAGCCTCTCCGCAGGAAACTCACTCCTCTCCCTCCCCCCCCCCCCGCCCCCCACAAGGCCCTTGCCTCTGAGCATGGATCCATGCACACTGTTCCGGCTGCATGTTTTGTCTGCCAGGAGTCACCCTTTTCCTGCCTCGTTGTTCTTATTTATAAATCTGTGCTTTTCAAGAGACAGTGAGCTTCCTAGAGTGTGCTTCGGGATTGTTTCCTGGTTGTCATAGTTAGGATGTCTAATGCTGTGAAGAAACACATTTAATTGGAGATGGCTTACTGTTTTCAGAGGGTTACTCCATTATCTTCATGACAAAAAGCATGGCAGAGTGCAGACAGACATGATGCTGGAGAAGCAGCTGAGAGTTGGAGATCTTGATCCCTGGACAACAGGAAGCAAACTGTGTCACTGGCTGTAGCTTGAGCATATAATACCTCACAACCCACTCCCACAGTAACACACTTGCTTCATCAAGATAACACCTACTTCAAAAAGACCACACCTCCTAATAATGCTATGGAGGCCTTTTTCTTTCAGTCCACCACACTGGAGCTTGGTAGATTATTTGGATGCTTTATTAATAAGCATATAATAAATATGTGAGAGTTGTATGAGAAAGAATGTTCTAGTTTGACTGAGCTGTAACTGGTAGTTAAGCTGCGCAATTAGTGCCAAAGTGTCCAAATCTCAGGTTAAGCCATGTTTAGGATACTAGGGGCAGTAAGTCAATTGAAAGAGTTATAGCTAGATGCAAAGGCACATACCTATAATGCCAGCATCTGAGAGGTAAAGGAATTCAAAAGGCTCAAGGCGAGTCTTCCACATGACAAACTCAAAGCAACTGGGGTACATGAGAACCAGCCTTAATAGAAACAAAATAAATGGAAACTATTTTTGAAAAACTGTTTTGTTCCTAAATTTGTAATCTAACTTAAATAGCTATGGTAATATTATGGTGCATGAAGATATTATTCAAAAACTCTGAAATTTTATTTCTGACAAATCCTGACTAGAAATAGCCAAAGTTATGCTAAATAAATTAAACCTGTGTGTTCTGAAGCTTTGCGCTAGACCATAACCCATACATCTTACTAACTATGTCCTACCTATGTCATAATTACCAATTCCCAATGGAACGACCTTCCAATAAAAAGCTAAATGTTTAAAGTCAAAACCAAAGTCCACAACTGTGGCCTGACAAATGTATGAGGAAGGAAGAAATTCTAGCTTGTCTTCATGGAGACTAGCAATGTTGCAGCATTGCATAGGGACAGCCCAGGGAACCTTCCAGTGACTCTCATCTGCTGCTTTGTTTGCAAACATGAGTGACCTCAGCAGTACTCAACTTTCTGTTGTACATTCTAAAGGGATGTTTCCTTGTAGCTTTCTAAGGTGCCAAAATAATTTTCCTGTAGAAATAGTGTTATAAAGGAGTGAAAGTTTTCCAGACTGTTTCATGAAAACCCATTTATTTTCTAATGTGCTAGAAATACATTTGGAATTACAAAGGTAGAAAAACAATTCCATGAACCCTCCAAGTTGATTTAAATGCCAAACATGGAAAACATATCAAGATATACTTAAAAGTCAATTTTTTTCAGACCCAATGGCTACTAATGTACATGCCTGAAAATAAGAAAAATCAACAAGAACTCGGGGTCACAATGCGGGTTGTTAAAAAGCAAGGGATGCACACAGTTATCCCCTAACATCCCTTTGCCACCACCCCTTTAAAAGGTAAGCTAAACTTGAAGTTGGATACAAGAGCAAAACAAATCGTTCACCTCACACTCCTGGGCAGCTGGGTATGGTTACATGCTCAATAAATGTGGTGCATATAGAAACCAGAATGTTATATGGAACGTCCCGGTCATACCTTCAAACCGTATGTTCAATTTCTTACATTCAGTGGAATGAGAAAACACCAAGGGACAGTCATCCTTGGTCACACTTCTGAAGGTGAAACTGCGGGGAATAATGGAATACACGTGGAAATGGTCTGGTTGGTACAAGGCTGACCTACCAGTTCTGAGCCATCTACGTAACAGGCCACAGAAAAATGAGCTTCAACTGTTTATAAAGTGATTTTATGGTGGATTTGTCCATGACAGTAGCCAAAGGTAAAGTGTAAAATCCTATGGGCACTGTGAAGGAAATATCTCATAGATTCCAGGATGGTGCAAATTCAAAGAAAATCCACTCAAATTCAAGATTCTCCTTTTCAAACATACACACACACACACACACACACACACACACACACACACACACACACGAAAATACTGTCCTTTTTCTGAAGAATATTTGCCAGAAAATACCTACTAGATACTTTGTCTGCACCAAATTAGCCAAAATATGTGTATGTATGTGTGTGTGTGTGTGTATATATGTAATGTGTGTGTGTGATGTGTGTATATGTGTGTGTGAATGTGTGTGTGATGTGTGTATAATGTGTGTGCGTGATGTGTGTGTGATGTGTGTGTGATGTGTGTATAATGTGTGTGTGTGATGTGTGTGTGGTGTGTGTGTGATGTGTGTGTGATGTGTGTGTGGTGTGTGTGTGATGTGTGTGTGATGTGTGTGTGGTGTGTGTGTGATGTGTGTGTGATGTGTGTGTGATGTGTGTGTGATGTGTGTGTGTGATGTGTGTGTGTGATGTGTATGTGATGTGTGTGAATGTCTGTGTGTGTGTGATGTGTGATGTGTGTATAATGTTTGTGATGTGTGTGTGTGTCTGTGTGTGTGTGATGTGTGTGTGTGATGTGTGTGTGATGTGTGTATAATATGTGTGTGTGTGTGTGTGATGTGTGTGTGTGATGTGTGTGTGATGTGTGTGTGTGATGTGTGTGTGTGTCTGTGTGTCTGTGTGTCTGTGTGGGGTGTGTGTGTATGTCTGTGTCTGTGTGTGTGTGTGTGTGTGTGTGAAGTGTGCACACGCACAAACATGCATGTGGACTCCCCCTTTCTCTTTCATCCCTTTCTTCTCCCACCCTGTCACAAACTCCCTCTTTCCCTAAATTCTCTTTTTTTCTCTCTCTTTGTAAATTAATGTTAGAAACAAGCTTATTTTACATGTGAATCCCAGTTCCCTCTCCCTTCCCTTTGCCCCTGTCCCCCCAAATCCCCATCCCATCCCCTTTCTACTCCCCAGAGAGGGTAAGGACACCCAAGGGGAGTCTTCAAAGTCTGTCATATCATTTGGGGTAGGGTCCAGGCCCTCCCCATGTGTCTAGGCTGAGGAATATCCCTCTATGTGGGATGGGCTCCCAAAGTCCATTTGTATACTAGGGATAAATACTGATACACTACCAGAGGCCCCACAGACTGCCCAGTCCTCCTAACTAAAATTCACATTCAGGAGGTCTGGGTTGGTCCTATGCTGGTTTCCCAGCTATAAGTCCATGAGCTCCCCCTTTCCTCCCTCTTTGCAACTGGATTCCAGGAGACAGGTAGACCAATGGAGTCGTATTGAAAACCATGATTTTAATTCACATACCTACGAACACCTGATTTTTGACAAAAAAAAAAAAAAAGCTAGATTTATACAATGGGAGGGGAAAAGCATCTTCAACAAATGGTGCTGGCATAACTGGCTATTGGTGTGTAGAAGACTGCAGATAGATCTATATCTATCGCCATGCACAAAACTTAAGTCCAAATGGATAAAAGAGCTCAACATAAACCCAGCCACATTGAACCTCTTAGAAGAGAAAGTGGAATGTAACCTTGAACAAATTGGTACAGGAGACCACTTCCTGAACATAACACCAGTGGCACATACACTGAGAGCGACAATTAATAAATGGGACCTCCTCAAACTGTGAAGCTTCTGTAAGGCAAAGGACACTGTCAACAAGACAGAATGACAGCCCACAGAATGGGAAAAGATAGTCACCAACCCCTCAGTTCTTTCCAACTCCATTTTCCTCCCTCCCTCCCTCTCTTCCTTTCTTCCTTCCTTTCCTCCTCTCTTCCTTCTTTGCCCCCTCCTTCCCTCCATCCTTTCCTCCTCTCTTCCTTCCTTTCTTTCTTCATTCTTAGCTCCTCTATTTGAACCTCAAGCTGTGCTAGAGAGTGAATTGACGGTACAGACATAAAGTTCAATAAATGGAAGCATGTGTCCTCTTGGAAGAAATTCACAGCAGAAGACAGGAAGAAACACAAACAATAGCCCTGCAATGTAAGAAGTGTTATAATGCTGTTATTTCTAAAACTCTGGGGATGTACAGAAATAGAAATGTCTTTTGAACATTATCAGAAACCTTGCCTCAAAATCTGAGCAAAGGCGGCTTGGGGAGTCATAGCTAACCGGTACAGATTTCTTTTTTCTTTGAGTTGATGAAAATGTTCTGGAATTTATTATAGTGATTTCTCAACTCTGTGAATATATCAAAAGCTACCGAATTGGGTACTTTCAAAGGGTAAATGGTATGTTATGTAAATCATAGCTCAATAACACTATTAAAAAACACTAAGGATGGAATCAGAGCCTTCATTGTGAAGAAATTCTAGCTTGACTCTTCTAGAATGAGTGGAACCACATTCATGTGCGCATCTGTACATGATTAAATAGATCAAATTAACACCCAAAGGTGTCTGCTTCAAATACAAATTTACTTAATGATAAGACTCTACGACTCGGGTGCCTCCCGTAGAGGTTATTATGCAGAAATTATTCTGAGGAAATGCTACCAGCTAAGGTCTATCCAGATCAATTGTACTCTGTCTTGCTGTGAGAAATCTCATGGACCAAGTAGACACCAATGGCATGTAGTTGCTACATGAGGAAAATAGGAGAATGGGCGCCTGGGGTAAGCCCCGGTGCTACTTATGGTCAGGCATCGTAGAGTCACTTTACTGATATTTCCCTCAATTCCCCTCCTCCTTCTCTACCTAAACTCCGGCAATTGATCCTGAAACCCTAAATACAGCATCTGCACCACTGCCACATTCATCATTTAAGGGACTCCCAAAACAATTGTCCCAGAACTCTGGGACAGGATGAATAGACAAATGAAAACCCTTTCTACCGGAAGGCAGAAGGACTTGAAGCAGCTCTCTCATTAGCACAGCTGCTACCCTCGCTTCACCAAGTCAACACCCGCTGCTGAAAGCCTCCGTTTTTATGTGCCATGCAGTCAAATCAATGCCATTGATCTTTGGAAACAATGGAGGCCCTTACCCACTGTGGCAAACTCGCTTTTCTCTCTCACTGAAACCTGTGCTTTAGATTCAAGCTCCTGTGACTTATTCGCTCAGCATTGACCGTGGGCTCCGGGAGGTGGCGGCTGGGCCAATTTTGAGTTTCCTTTATACTGGGCTCTTACGCAAGCTCTTGATTAAAAAAAAAAAAAAAAAAAAAAAGGATCTATGTAAAGGCTGGTGTATGACTTAGCAATCCGTGTTACTCTTCGCCTCAACCAGGACTTAGAGAAGCAAGAACTTTGTTTTATTAATTTGTTTTGTCAGGAACTATACGGTTGCAGCTGTTTAATTTTATTTTAGAACTTGTCCTATTTAGTAGACTATGCTAAAATTCCAAATGTTTTGTCTGCCATGTTTAGTAAAATATCAAAGCACGTGATCAGAAATATTACATATATGATGACAGATGAAAGCATTTATAGAGAAAATTTGTGTAGAGATTCAATGTCAGCTATTACCTAAATAGTCCTAAAATTTAAATAATGAATAAAACTTTCAATTCCATAGACAGGCCAAAAGAAACAGGGACGTAAAGATTTGATTTTTAATTATGATATTTGAAACCACAAAAAAAAAACACCTTGATTTAAGTCTTAGCTCTATCAATCCACACTTGGCAAATTGGTTTGTTTATCTGTACCTCTGTTTCCCCATTTACAAAACACAGATGACAAAGCAGATGATTTGAAGTTGTCATTTACAGAAAACTCTTACCACATTCTTTGTGTGGGGGAAGCAATAAAAAGAAATAAAAATGAGTGACTGCTAAAGGCCTCCTGGGTTATTTTTGGTGTTTTACAGAATAAATAGTACTCGCACGGCAATTTTTAAGAGTTCCTCTAGTCAGAGATATCACCCCGCATTGCTGTAGAAACCGCGTTTGATGAATTAGTCACGGTAATCACATAACTATGGAAACAGCATACACATGGCTACATCAGAAGTCTCACTCTGTGGGAGCCATGGGGACCAAGTCCATATTCAGGTGCCTTTGAGGAACAAGAAAATGGGAACCGGAGCCAGTGCTCTTGGTGCTGGTCCAGTCTGTTCCTAGGAACCCTTTCCATTTAACGAACACCTGGTAAGCAGCAGTCCCTGAGGTAAGTGGGACGCTAGAGAAGCGAACACCAGCTACCTCCTCATCAGAGCGCATGGAAGGCAGCAGTAGTCTCACAACCTGAATGGTTTCCCAACTGACTTCAAAGCCCCCGTGCTCCCCTCTCAGGCCTCAATTGTCACCACTGCGCACTCCAGCGTGCAGGGAGTGCGAAGGTCGTATTTGTTGATGGGATGCTCTACAGCCTTACAGGAAGGAGCCGCAAAAGCTTGTGGTGGCAAATAGTAAATTAGTCACGATGCCAGTCAGTAGCGGTGAGGAAAATACTTCGCCTCTGTAGTACACTATCTGTGGAATCTAAATAGGTCAGTGAGACCACATACTAGGCCTTAGCAAATGGCATCTGAGATGGTTATGTCAGCTGTTTGGGAGAAACTACTGAAAACTCTGTGGGTGAGCATACTTTTCACGCATCCGTGCACACCCGCACACCCATGTGCACAGACATACATGTCCACACACACACACTCCTCAGAGAAGTGGGCAGCTTAACTCGATTCCCAACCTATGATTAGGAGCAGACATTTAAAATCCCAAAGAGGCACAGTCATCAAAGTCTTCTGACCTGATTCCAGGAATCATACATGCGCATAGATTAAAATATTGAAATCATGATTTCCTTAGGAATATTCCCGAAATGACTGCTATATTTAAAATAATGAACAGATTGATGGCATCCTCAACAAGAGGCTTGCCCATACGTTCTCTTTATGTGGCACTTAGCCTACATGGATTAAAAATATACAGATTCCATCCCTTGAGGTTGGCTCAATTCTTAAATTCACATGCTGGATATCTCTGATCTTAAGAGTGGGAAATTCTGGGAATGGGTATGGGAAATTGACACCAGGACCTTCTCTTTACTCATGCTCACAGGGTCAGCCCTGAGAAACAGCTGGGACATTTATCTCTCCCATAGGTGGAGGGACCCAATTTAGCTACCTGGGAGGGCTTGCCTCCCTTTGTTAACCTCCCTAAGACATATTCCTGAAAGCTGCAGGACAAACATGACTGAACAGCTAGTTGCTTTCTAGTCAGAAACATCCTCCTTATTGCCTTCCCCTGAACAAACTTCCAGAACATTTTTCTTGGGTCCCTATGGGAATCTTATGAGTCTAGATGTTCCCCCTCCATCCTATTACTGTCTCTATTCCCTCAGAGCTAATCCAGTAACTCAGAGGCATCAACTTCAAATAAGAAAACCCTCTTGGTTTTCTTGGTTCTTCCCTGTTGGAATCCCTATCCCCTTTTGCTCTATACCTGGTCATCTTATTTCTCTGCTTTGCAAAGGCCTCAGAACCCAGAAGAAGTTTGCAACTGTGTCATGTGCAGACGAAGAGGAGGGGCCAAACACATGGCTGAATCAATCACCCTCACATCTTCATTAATATCATACATCAATACAGTCAACAATTTGTTGGTGCTACCAGGCAATGGTACCTCGTGCCATTGTAGTATGATTAACACGTGCGCTGCTATTTAAATCGTGCCATTGTAGTATGATTAACACGTGCGCTGCTATTTAAATCTCCTTGAAGTAACTGATACATTCTGGCGCAGCAGGCCTTGGCTGACTTGCTCACTCTCATCCACCTCCAGCCCCTGGCTCAGCGCTTAGGCTCACAGAAGAGCCTAAGGACTGCTCGCCCACTAGTGTAGGTGACTGGTTTTCGATGTCATTGCAAAGGGATGATGGGCTCCTGCTCTCCGGAAAGCACAGCTTCAGAGTCGGTTTCTGCCTGCATATTATGCCTATCAACGCTGGGAAGACTGACTCCTTCAGTCTGAGTCCTAAGAGGATTAAGCAATCATAAGATGTATAAGAACCAGGCAGGGATAACTCTCAGAATGTTGCAAATTATGCTGGTTTGGCAGGGCTGTTTAACCCATAAATTAACAGCCGGCAAAAATGAGCTGTGTCTACTAGTTAAGGGAAAGAATGTAGAAAGAGGTATTCAACTGTCAAAGATGTTCCACGTCAGTGCTGATGGAATGTTTTGGTCCTGGTAGGGTCATATTCAAGCAATCAGTTTGATATGGACTAGGGTGGGAGGGGTCAGAAAGGGGAAGGAAATGGGGAAAGAGATAAAGTGAGAGAAAAGAGATAAGGAAGAATGAAGAAAAATCCATGAGTATTTAACACATCCAACTAGGTATATTTTTATTCCTGAATTGTTCACGAAATTCCTCCCCCAAAAGATGAAGCATCTCCCTAAATATTTGCCTGAAATTTAAGAAATAAAGAGGGAATGCAATCATATTTTTCTGGGGTTTTTGTTTTGTTGTTGTTCATGGAAGCTGAGGAGAATTTGTAAGAATAAAATGCAGTTTGGAGCCAGAGAGTTTCAAATCTGGGGTGAATTTTCCAGAAGCCTCTTGGTTCACATGCCAGCCTTTTTATAGACAGGTAATGTTTAGCTTTCCCTTTTTTATAACTTTATGATGGGGGAAGGATGGGAACAGACCCAAAAGAACACAGTCTGCTCCACTAGACACAGGACAAACATAAATGTTTGTGGTCTAGCAGCCAGGGCCTTTAACAAGTGCCCTAGTTCTTCTCAGAATTTATTTCAGTGTCTGTTCAAACTCCCTTCACCTTTGCAATATTCTTTGGTGGTGAGCACTTATCTCAGTTTTACTAGTGAATTAAAAAAGAAGAAAAAGCAATGTACAGAAAAGTGTAAACAACTTCCTTAAAGTTGCCCAGCCTCCAAGTAGTCAAACCAGGAACATGCCCAGATGGCCCATCTCCCACCCGCCAAGCCTGGGACCCTGTGTGTCTACCAATTAAACATATTGCCGCCACAGTCTATTTAGATAACTGATGGTTTTCCAAGATGTGCTGTGTTCTTCCCCTTCTCAAACAAAACTATTTATCCTGGTGCTTCCTTTCCACAACGAACGACTAAAGAGTGTAAAGATTAAGTCAAGAAAAATGACACCAGTCACTAGGCCACTCACCTCATGCGTACAGAGGACAGTAGGGGAAAACAGACATGTTTTTGTTCCAGAGATAAATGGAACTTTAGCATTGATATTGCTGTTCTGGTGTCTACTCTATCCTCAGCCATCAATTACATATCTCGTTGTGAGGCTGCATTACAATAGCTCTCTCTTCCCAAAAGATGGTATTCATTTCCCTCCATCTCTGAAGAGCCAACAGGTTAAATACATATTTGCTAAGACATCACAAGCATAGTCAGAAGTGACATAATACTGGGATACTGACCTGCAAGATGCCTGGCTTTCAAAGTGCCTGAGCACTGTACCTTCCCCAGTGTTTCAGAATCATTCAGAAATGCTCTACCCCATGGTACTAGAAGCTTTATGAATGAGCATGAAGGTGCATATCCCACAGCCTCCTAATGTGTTGTTCTCACTAAGCACTCATTTAGCCAGTCAGTACCTCTCATCTACAGGTGACTTTGTTCCAAAGGGGACGTTAACAATGCTGAAAGACACACCTGTAAGTGGATTTGCCAGCCAGTCACATCAAGAGGATAGAGGCCACTAAATACATAAGGCAGCTTCTCGCCTCATGAAAAACACTTATTTATCCAAATATTAATATGGTGGGAGAAAGCAACCAGGTAGTAAGTCATAATTGGATAAACTGGAGACTGAGGGGCAAAACTTCTTGCCATCACCAAGTTGACCACATCATTTGGAACTGGCTCCAGAATCAAGACATTTATTTCTTCATTGATAAATATTCCAGAAACCAGAACAGGTCTTTGTAGATCTCTGCTGTGGCTTCCTAGTCCCACAGACTTGCTTTAAAAAAAAGTTTAGATGATTTCCTGTCATCTAGTTTTACTTAAATAACCCATAATTTGGGGTATAAAACAATGCAAATGTCATACATGTCTGTATATTTGCCTCTTGACTTCTAGTTTTTCAGACTGATGCAACATTGCTTCTTAGGGACAGCAACTGCTTTAACTAGTTTACAGTGATATACTGAGGACATGAACACAGCTCCTCACCTTTGCGAAGCTACTGCCCTGTTACTTAGGGAGCTGTGACCCAGGCAAGAAATTTCCTAGAAGAATGATTCTCTGTAAGACCCTCCAGGATCTACTGATGATCCCTCAAGGTTGACTCATTTTCTAAGCTGTTTACGGGATCCAGAAGGCTACATGGAAGATGTAAAATAAAATTTTTGGGTCTAGGCAGCTTTGGCATTTCCTGGGTGAGTTCATTAATATCTCTGAGGAGGAGTTTTGCTTTCAAAATGTAAATTTGTTTAAAGAAAATAATGATAGCAGAGTTAAAATTAAAGCTGAATTAAATTGTTCTGCAGATCAAGTAGGGACTAGACAAGGGAATATGGCTGCTTCTCACTGTGGAGCTTTTGTTTTTTTCCTTTGTTCCTAAGGAGTCTGAAAGCACTGAGTTCAGAGTTAATGGGTAGGGGCTAGAGAGATTCCTCAGCTACTGGCTGCACTTACAGAGGACCCAGGTTCAATTCCCACCACCCACATGATAGCTACACCCATCTGGAACTCTAGATGTGGAGGGAAAGCAATGCCCTCTTCTGACCTGCATGGGTACTGCACACGTGTGCTACATAGACATATAGGGGAAACACCCATATCATAAAAAAATTATTGAAATTCTGCTTTTAAAAAAATTAAACATTAATAGGAGAAATATATGCCCCCCTCCTCTCGAGTCATTTGTGTTAACACTACAGTTCCTCAGACTCTGTGTTTTAGTCACTGTCATATTACTATGCAGAGGCACCATGACCAAGATAACTCTTATAAGAAAAAGCATTTCAGCTGGGAATTTACATACAGGTTCAGAGACTTATATCATCATGGCAGGGAGCATGGTGGCATGCTTGATGCTGAAGCAGTAGCTGAGAGCTACATCCTTATCCATAGGCAGGAAAGAGAGAGATTCTGGGCATATGTGCTTTTGAACCCTCAAAGCCCATCCCTAGTGATACACTTCCTCCAACTAAGCCACACCCACTCCAACAAGACCACACTTCAAATCCTTCCCAAAAATTACCACTCCCTGATGACTAAGCAGTCAAACATATGGGGGCCTCTCTTACCTAAACCGCCATACTCTGTAACCTGTCAACCAGGCTTGTTCTGAGAGTCAACATGGTCAGCTGGCATCTTGGTCATCTTGGTAATAAGTTCAACATAACCCACGGAACACAAGTTTCTCATGTGTGTTGAACTCTATTGGGTACTGGGAGCTCAAGGGCTCCCAGAAGAACAGCAAAGCTGACTCTGGCCCAGACCTATCCTTAGGAAACTCATGGTTCAGTGAAGAGACATGCCAAGACACACACAGAGTAAGAGGGATGTTTTATTTGGAAATGCATTCCTTAGCTCCAAAGGACCAATATCCTTCTTCATTGGCCTTGAAGACAAACATCACCGAACAGTGATTTGATAAGAGGCAGGCTTCATCAAAAGAAAGAAGCATGTCCTCTCAATGGACTCCTAGGGGGTGCTGCATGGAGACCGGAGATCCACTACACTGGACAACAGGCTCTGAAAAGAGGGCGCAAAACAAGTGTTGCTTTGTTTATTAATTATGTGTTGTCTTATTTATCTCATAGGAACATGGAAGCTTCTAAAAATTTTGGGGTGAGACGTGAGTTGTGCTCCAGGGGTGATGCTGACCAGGTGTGCTGCCTGGTGCAGAGCAGACTGGAGCATGGGACAGCACAGGTTCTCACATATGAAGGGGTCGTAGAGAACATCTGATAAAGCGTTGTTACCACAGTCTTAGAGAATGCCAGAGCCTGAGACAATAGAGCTAAGAGGTTGAGAAGCTTAGAGAGCAGGTGGTCCCATCCTCCTTGTGCTGATATCTGGGATCAAATCCAAATCTTCTCCGTGTCAGGGTACTCTATGGATGAGGAATAATGCTACTCCTCAATGTACATAGACATAGTCATGTAAAGAGCTATATATACGCCTCATCTACTGAGAATAAACATGGCCTATACACATCTTTCCCTTAGCTGAACTGAAATTCTAAGTTTTGCAAAGTCATGGGACCCAATTTTACCTTCTGGAAAGATCATAACACTCTTGATTCCAATTTCACAGGACGCTATTAGAAGACAGCAACATGCCATTCCCGCATACTTTCTCTTCAACATTGCCCTCTTAAATAATACATTTCCCTAAGAACTTACCCATGTAGCCCTGTTAGATGCACTGTGATCATAGCTAAGCTCTTGCTCTTTTAACAAAACTGTATTTATTCACACAACTAGGGTAAAGCAAGCTTTCTGAGATCTTCTCCCTACACGCTGGCCCCTCCTAATGGCTAAATGTACTTGACTAAGAGGGAAAGAGTAGCCCATGGTGATGATCCTTGCAAAGCCTCATGACCCTGTTTTTATTCCCTCCAGGCCCTGGTCTGACAACTTTTTAAATGTAGTCTGGGACAAAACAGTAGGGGGAAAAAATTGAGAACCACTGGTGTGAGACACGTGTATCGCTGTTCATCTGATTACCCAAAATAAACCAAGACTAACAGGACCCTGACGCTTGGTGCTAAAGCGGCCCAGATGAGCTCTGTGCATCACTCAGTGCTGTGGTTTGCTGTGCAATTAGCCTGCTCATGGGATGCAAGAGAAGCCTCCAACATAGAAGCAGAGAGACACACCAGTGTCTTTCCCACTCATGTAGAAAGCCAGCTTTAGGAAACTAGAGCATTTTCCCAAGGGACCCATAGCAAATGTGTTCTGCAGTGTGTGACAATTACTTTCCACAGAAGGCTCAGGGCTAGGTCTTGAGAAAAGCAAGATGACGGCAGAGTACTGCTCAGGGTTGACTAAGGAAGCTGATAGGACAGGGAGGTCGCTACAAAATGTCCCTCATACCTAACAGTGCTGGCATCCAGGGAGCCAAACAACCGCAGATTGAACATAAGCACTCTTTATTTATTGTTTTATTTTTGCAATTATAATTGCATAATTCTCTCCTTCCCTTTCTTTGTTCCCCACCCTCTCACATACCTCTTCTTGCTCACTTTCAAATTCATGGCCCCTCTTTTCATTAATTGATGTTACATACTTATGCACACTCCTAAATACATCAAAACAACATGCAAACCTGCATATGTACTATGTATGTGTTGTTCTCAGCACTCCCTAATCAATACACTCAAACTACTCTTTATGTCACGTTTGTATGATATTTTACATAGCATTTATATGGTATCAAGGGCAGCACATAATCCAGAGACCAGAGAGAATCCAGGCAACATTGCCCCGTGTTATATGACGGACTTGAGTGTCAGAGAATTGGGGTGTTCATGAGAGATTCTAAAACCGATCTCCCATGAATACTAAAGGACAATTGTCTACTATGCTGGCAATCAAGGATAACTGAAAACTAGGTTTTATATTTCAAATCACGGAGGAGACATAAGGGAAACAGAACACAACTGCAAGAAAACAAACAAGCTTAACATCCTGGTACATGAGCTACAATGCATATTTAATCAAGGAGCCATTGGAAGCAACCGGAGAGGCCTTCTCAGAGGAGGTGGGGGAAAAGTACCCAAATCTCACACATATTTCAGTGGCACAGAGTAAGCATTCCCATTTCAAAGGTGGGGCAGCAGAGATAAGGAAGAAGAATAAGATGAAAATAAAACTAAAACCCAGCAGAACAATTTTTAAAAATGATTTATATATTTATTATGAACAGCATCCTACCTGCATATATGCCTGCAGGCCACAAGAGGGCACAAGATCTCATTATAGATGACAGGGAACCATGATATGGTTGCTGGGAATTGAACTCAGGACTCTGGAAGGGCAGCCAGTACTCTTAACCTCTGAGCCATCTCCATAGCCCCCCCCCCCGCAGCAGGACAAACATTAACATAGTTAATGACAAGCCCAATACCTGGGCCATATGGTGCTTAGACATAAGCTTGCACAGGCATGATTCCTGTTCCTAGGGCCTTGCTGGCTATAACTCTGTCTGCTTCTGCTAGCATCCCCCAGCAGGCATTCTATCTCCCTAGCATCTCAAATATCCTGAGGTCTCCATTGTAACTTAGATTTTCTTGTTACTATGTCACACATCAACTTGTCACTCCTGTTCACGGGAGCTATTCTGCTGTCACGCCACACTTCCAGGTCTCACAGGTCCTCCTTAAAAACCTGGGTAGATGTCCCTGTAACCCTGTAACACTACAAATTTCATGTCTGCATGCCTGCAAAACCAGCACAGTCAGTAAACTGTGGGCTACTTGCAGAACAAAGAAAAATAAACAAATAAATAAACCAACCAAACAAACAAACAAAAAACTTTCAACCGATACTAAACTGAAGGAAATGTCTATATCTTGGGACTCTATGGAGTCTATTCTGTGCACAGTAAATAAATAGAACTCTTACATATTTCTGGTGGATATGTCATTAGTACAATCCTTCTACAAGGGAATGTGGCATGGTAATAAAGTAGCATCTTTCTGTCTAGTAACCACTTGCAAGAATGTATCCATACACTGAACCTCCAATAGCAAGAAGACCCACAGAAGCTCACTCACTGCAACATTGTCTGCAGACACACAATACTGGGCGGGGTTTAAATGCACATACACTGAGAGTGCTTATCTAAGCCACTCATGAGAACACAGTGAAGCCACGGAGCCAATGTGTGCTCTGAGAACTGACAGGAAATGGCTTCATCGATTTTCTTTTGTCTTTTGAGGCAGAGTCTCACTCTCTAATCCCGGTTAGTCTCAAACCTGTGCCAGTCCTCCTGCTTCTGCCAGACTTAATGACTGGTTTTTAAGTGAAGAGAGTAAAGGACAAAACGGTTTCGATGGAGTTGGTGGCCCTCGTCCTTTACATACGATCAAATGGACTGTAAAAACAGTAACAACAACACATAACTGCTCACTTGGGGAGAAGGGTTACAGGAAGGAGAAACCAATACAGGAGAACAGCTTCCTACAGGGGTACACGAGAACCTGGTGGAAGGAAAGCAGGGTGGGGGTAGAGGTGGGGTAGAATTTCCCTGAATGCTTTTAACCTGGCCCTGACACTGATCTTGGAAAGGTTTCCCACCCTGTCCAAAATAATTACATTATTAAAATCAACCAAATGTGTGAAATAGGAGATGGAAATCAAACTCATACAGTAACAGTTCAATTTAGCGACATCACAAACAGGTAAGACACTCAGATGAGGGTGGGAGACCAGACCAAGGATGCCAAGCCTAAGCAACCTTAGAAAATGGGTTTCCCCACAATACCGGGGGGGCAGAAATAAGCGGACCTGCCTATAGATGCTGTGCTCTGGTTAGTGTGTCTGCTTTTCAAATAAGGCTATGACTTGGAAATGCCAAAATAAATGTGTAAATAAGTGACTCCACTGTAGGTACAGATTTTCCATAATCATGAAAAGGGTTGAGCAATACTTATAAAGGGGAAAGTGAATCTTAAGATCTTTAATTGAAACCAGAACAATCAATATAACATCATACTTTTTAAATGTGTCCATCTCACTCACTCACACACACACACACACACACACACACACACAGGAGGACATGGGAATAAATATATGTGTGCTGTTTGCATATCTAAGTACACCTGTATCTTAAAGCTCTCTTTAATAAGCAGCGTCGAGAGCCACAGTACCTCAATAGCAAAAAGAATGATTTGGTGCCCAGATCCTCATTTGTAAATACCACCTATGATAAAAGTAAGCAGAAAACCTGGAGATACAGGAGACGTGTGAGATGAGCTTAGAATATTCTCTTAAGTTAAAAACAAGCAAATGTTCAAAAGATGATGTGGGCATGTCAAAAAGACACGGATTCTACCTTGAATCAGCCACCGTCGACTGAACCTGGGATGATCTGTGTAATAAAATAAACACTTACTGATGGACTATAACCCACAGGCTAAGATAAATATCCATGAGCCCACTGTGGTATAAATAAATGAATAACAAATGAGAAGGGCAGGAGGCGAGCTTCCTAGCAGTAGAATTTAATTAATAGCTGTGTAGGGACTAGTGGGGGGGAAAAAACGACCCTTAGTAGACATTTCACTGCAGGGGGAAATCACTGATGGATGAAAAGAAGTCTGGCTAACAGCATGATGGGAAACAAGATGTCTGCACAGACTATCACAAGGTGCGTATCATAAAAGGAGGAAAGCAATGTGATTCCAGCAGCGAAGTCTGTCAGACAGCACCAAAAACTTACTGTTATCAGCGAGAGGACAAATTGGTCGTGCTTACTTCTGGTGGTGCCCTCAAAGGAGGGTGGAGATCACAATGTAAGGTCTATAGCAATCCTTTCAAAAATGTATTACCTAACTGAACGGACCCAGATCAAGGGGCAGTCTCCAATAGGACTGGGGGAAGCATTCTCCAACGCTGTAAAGATCATGAAAATGTGGAGAGAAGGGAGGAAGAGGGGAGGGAAGGAAAACAAGAGGGAGAAATGCAAAGAACTGTGCTCCAGTGACTGAGGGGCATGACTACTAGATCAGGGTAGGGTTCTGGGTTGGCTCCTGGACCAGGGATGCAATGACTTACTATACATAAGACACACAAATTAGTTGATGCTGTGTCTATCAGTTTCCTGATTTGAGTAATTATAATATGCAAGATATTTGACATTAGGAGATATTGAGGGAAACTTACATGGCAGTAATGTTGTTTAGCATACTTTCTCTAAATTTTACATTATTTGAAAGAGGTCATATACATACATACACTTCCAAAATAGTTTCAATACTCTATGATCATCAAAATACTTTTTTCTACTCTGTTTTAGCTCTTTATTTGTAAATGGACAATGTTATCTTGATCTTACTTTTCTTCCTTTCCTGGATTTGCTGCCAAAGGAGAGCTCAAAGCCTGACCCGGGGCACAAAGGCCCTTCTCTTTCATAATTATTTCCTCCTTCCTGTCTCTCAACTGTTCTCACCATTCTGTACCCCAGAAAATCCAGGCACTAAAAAACAAATATAGAATTTTCATTAGAAAACAGGCTGGAGAGACCCTGACTTGCCAAAAATAACTATCTAATGAGTGGGATACAGAGAAGAAGCTATGCATTGTGTCTCCATAATACTAACAAAACCAAGGGCTCAGCATATGGGCAGATGATAAATTCTGACAGTGGTCAGGAAGGGGAGATATTCTGAAAAAGGAAATGAGCCCAGGTGGAGTTCATCCATACTCTAAGACCAAATGTTTGGTTGACCTTTTAAGAGGAAAGCTTTCAATATTAAAATTTTTGTAAAAAGCTTATTTGAGCAGACAGTGAGATTCACGAATCCCACCCCAGATCAGAGGCTATTTGCAGAAGCTAGGTGAAAATAAATTGCACACATACATACACAGGGTGGGGAGAGCTGGAGGGAGGGAGAGAGGGAGAGAAGGACACAGAGGAGGGAGAGAGACAGAGAAAGAGTCTGGGTAGCGGGCTAAGTGGATGGTCTCTAGTTAGAGGTTACTTTCTGGTTCCTTAAGACAAAGCCTCCTATGCCAGCTTAGTGGGCAGTTTGTAGCTAAGTTTAAACTCATTCCCCTGGAGCATTTACCATGCTCCATGAACTGAATTTCAATGTGCTTACTTTGCAGTCAAGCGGGGAACTGGTGCTAACTCAGCCTAAATACCCATAGGGGAGGCATTTTCTGTCCCAAACAGGAGAGTTTGGATAAGTTAATAATAAACTGGCTTTTGCTACCCATTTCTTTGATAAGTACTATTAATATGCACATAGTTAAACGTTAATCCTTCCGTATTTCCTGAAAGCTAATTGTACTTGAAATACACATGGACATTGGTATTGCTCCTGGAACAAATACTACAAAACCTTATCATTTCTTGAGTGGGGATAAGAGTGTCCTTTCCTTTTCAAGGCAATCCCGGGTGTGCACATGCATTTGTGCTAACGGGGTGACTTTGGGAGCCTCGAGAAAGTTAGACAGTGTCAGAACAGGGTCTCAGTACCAGAAGAATCAACCATGTAATTAGAGGATTGGAACACTGCGCCTTACCCCTGGACCTCCAGGGTTGAAATGGGCTAAAATTTGGGTTAATCACTAGCAGCCAATAATTCTACCAATCACATCTATGATATTAAACTTCAATAACTAAGTGTGGTGGATGATGCCTGTAATCTTAACATTTAATAAACTGCATGTGGTAGTTTGTTAGATTTATTTTATTTCATAGGTATAAATATTTTGCCTACATGAAAGTATGTGTACCATGTACCAAAGGTGGCCAGAAGCAGGCATCAGATCCCCTGGAACTAGAGTTACAGACAGATGTGAACTGGCATGTAGGTGATGGGAACTGAACTTGGGTTCCCTGCAAGAGCAACTAGTGCTCTAAACCACAGAGCCATTTCTCCAGCACAAGAGTCTGGTGCTTTGAATGGAAATGGCCCCCACAGACTTACAGGAGGTGGCATTATTGAAGGCATGGTCTTGTTGGAGTAGGTGTGGACTTGTTGGAGGAAGACTGTCACTGGGATCAAGCTTTGAGGTTTCCAATGCTCAAGCCAGGCCCAATGTCACTGTCTTTTCTTTCTGCCTGACAATCCAAATGTAGAACTCACAGCACCACGTCTGCCTGCATGCCACCATGCTTCCCGCCGTGATGATAATGAACTAAACCTCTGAACTGTAAGCCATCCCCAGTCAATTTTTCCCTTTTAAGAGTTACCATGGTTATGGTGTTTCTTCACAGCAATAAAACCTTAAGACAGTGAGGCAGGAAGATTTTGTTGAGTTGGAGGCCTAAAATGTGAGGCTCTGTCTCAAAGCCAAACTTCCTTGAAACGCCTAAACAATGGAGTTCTAAGAGTTTCCGGGTTGGCGAACATACAGAGCTGCTTAAATGGGCAGTACTCAGGGTGGGCATGGAGGTTCTTTGTCTCCTTCTCCTACCTTATACGCCTGGTATACAGCTCTCCTAGTCAGCTGTCCTTGATCGCTATACTTTGTAAGATACCAGTACCTTAACAGCTTTGCCTATTGCTGTGATAAAATATGCTGGCCAAAGCAGTTCTCAGAGTTAGGGTTATTATTGCTATGATGAAACACCATGACCAAAAGTTGGGGAGAATTGGGTTATTTGACTTACACTTCCATATCATAGACCATCACTGAGGGAAGTCTTGGCAGGAACTCAAAACAGGGCAGGAACCTGGAGGCAAGAGCTGATGTACAAACTATGGAAGGGTTCTGCTCACTGTCTTTCCCTATGTGTCTGGCTCAACCTGCTTTCTTATAGAATTCAGGATGACCAGCCCAAGAGAGGCCACACCCACAATGTGCTGGATCTCCTTATCAAACACTAATTAAGAAAGGCCCTGCAGGCTTGCCTACAGCTGTATATTCTAGAAGCATTTCAATTGAGGCTCCCTCCTCTCTGGTGACTCTAGCTTTTGACAAGTTGACATAAAAGTATTAAGGACAGCGGATTAAGAAAAGTAGGGTTTATCTTGGCTTATGCTTGTGGTTACAATCCACCATGGCAGGCAAGTCACAGCAAACAGGTGCTAGAGGCAGCTGGTCCCATCACACCCACAATCTCAGGGATCAAATAATGATGAAGGCTGTGCTCAGCTGACTTTCTCCTGTTTGTTGCCTTCCAGGATGCTAACCTAGGGATTGGTGCCTCCCACATACGACAGCTCTTCCCACCTCTATTAAAGTTGTCAAGATAATCCCAGCAAGCATGTTCATAGACTCATACCCCTGGCAACTGACAGTAACCATCATACCATTAATAGTGAGTGAGTAGCTGTTTTCTTGCGAGCTGTTCTAGTAAATAATCAAATATAAAAAGGGGAGAGAACTAATTTTTGTTGTCAAGACAATAAGATCAACCAGTACTTGTGATCAGCATTAGAAGGAGGTAAAAATCTAGTGAAAATTGGTTCCTAATATTTGGAGTCAAATTTTTACTGGGTTGTAGGACACCTCATTGGCCAGTTGCCATCCATTGCATGGAAGAAATGGGTTTGTGTGTAGAGAAAACTCTCCTAATGCCTGCTGTCAGAAGAATTAGGAGTAAACAGTTTAGACAACCCAATTCATGCATTTGCAAATCCTCATAGTATCTCCTTGTGTAATGCTTTTAAATAATAAATGGCTATTCTACATCATCCCTGTGGGAAAAGCTAGGAAATGAGATGAAGCCAACATAAAGAGTTTACCCCACTGATAGTGAGGGGTTCCAGCAGTATGACACACTGAGGAGGCCACGCCCTTTCTTCTGTGCAGATTCTCTGGCCATCTCGGCCACATCAATGCAATGCACTTGAGACCATTGTTAGTGATATCTATTGTTAATATGGAAGCACCTTTAATTTATATAGCTTAATCAGAAATTATCATATACTTGTGTCACTGATGTGACACAAGCCCTATTGCTACTTGAGGGGGGGGGGATCCAATTACTAAAAGATTCATGCAGAACCACCCCCATGATTAGGAGATTGAGTGAGTCATTGAAACCCCCAAACTGTCCATTGTGGGCATGTTATCTCCCTATTCATGCATTGCTAGCTCTCAGCAGCCATGCTCAGTTTCCATCCACCACAAAGAAAAATGCAACAAAACTCACAGGCCTTGAATAACCTAAATTGGATTATAATCACAACAATTAGAGAATAGATTTTATTGGTAGTACTTTTAGCTAGTTAATCTCCTTACATTGCTTATAGTTTATTAGTATTATGGAGGTGATTATTTTTATTTAAACATGTCTACTAGAAGTGGGGAAGAGGTGAAGTTAAGATATTTCAAGATGAAATGGATGTTACTCAATAAACCAGGGCCCCTAGCATGAAGATGGGATTGTGGATGAGACTGAGATTACACAGATATTTAACACTATTTCATTGCCAAATCCACCACCAAGGCTGTATACTTATGTTTTTCAAAGTTGCCTGTCTGTCAGTGAAAAGGGCCAGAACTACAGACAAGAAGATCCTCCTCGTAAGCATTTCTGACAATTACCAAGGGTATCTAGAGTATGGGAATCTACTTGTTTATTTGGAGACAGAGTGTATATGTTATATTGATGTAATCAAAATGCCATGACAGAAAGCAACTTATAGAACAGGCAGTGTATTAAGCTTACAGTTCCAGAGGGATAGCAGTGTGATGATACCTTTCTTGCACAAATAAAACCTGTCTGGGAGTCAGAGAATGGACTTGCCACTAGCTAATCACAGAGGTCTGGAGGTCTGCACAGACAGACAAGAGGTGATGTATCTGGGCAGTAACAGGATATAAGCACGGGAAAACAAGAAATAGCTCTCTTCTGTGTGGAGACTCTTAGGAGGCAAGGTATGCTGTGACTTGCTCCTTCTCTCTGATATCTCAGCATTTCCCTCTGTTACAAGTACTTTCCCACCAGCCTGGTCCCAGAGCTGCTTCAGTCCAAAAATAACACACAGAGACTCTATGGGTTATAAAGCCGTTGGCCAATGGCTAGAGCTTCTCATTGGCTAGCTCTGTCTTAAATACTAACTCATAATTATTAATATATGTATTTCTACATGGCCATATCTTACTAAGAATGCCAGACTTGTGTCCTCTCCTTTTGAGATCATATCTAGACTCTACTATAACTCCCAGAATCCTCCTTGTTTCCTAGTCCTACCTATCGTGCTTTCTTATAGGCCAACAGTGCTTTATTTATTAGCCAATAAGAGAAACACATTTACAGAATCACATCTCCCATCATCCCTCTATATCTGACTCTGGCCTTTTATTATCTGTACCAATTAAGAACCCCTTTTATATAAGAGTCCATCATAGCAAGAAATGCAAGTCAGCAAGCAGACAGCATGATGGAAAGAACAAGAAGCTTAGAGAGCGTATCAAGAGCAGAGAGAGCAAACTGGGAGCCCTCCCCTACTGATGCATTTCCTCCAGAGACTGCACCACCTCCCCAAAAGCACCACCAGCTGGACCAAGTGTTCAAACGCCTGAGCCTATGGGGAGCATTTCTCATTTAAAACAAGTCTCATTATCATGTACCCCAGGCTTTCCTTGACCTTTTGATCCTGTCTCCACATCCCTGGTGCTGGGTCTACAAAGAATGAGCCACGACACATGGTGTAAATGGTTTTGTGTACTAAACCAGGGCTTTTATGCATGCTAGACAAACATTATACCTCCTGAGTCATGCCCCCCCAGCACCAGAATCTACATTTTAAATACAGTTCTGTATAATCTAGTAAACACAAAGCTTCATGGATACTGTTAGAATGTTCACCAATCTTAGTCCAAGCATCATTGATGAGTTAGGTATGGGCCATAACAACAAAGGCCACAACTGGAGTTAGATCAAGGATTATCAAGGATAGTTTGAGGTCCAAACCCAAGTCATTGCTTGCTTTTATGTGTAAATTTTTATTGGGCCACTGCCATGTTCATCTGTTTTGAAGGTTTCTCCAGCTACTTTCTCCTCAAAATAGCCCAACTGAGTAGCTGTGATATAATATTGACCTGGTAAAGCAAAAATATTCATTACCTAGACATTTACAGAAAAGTTTGTCAAGCATAGCAGAAACAGATGCCAGGAACTGTTGGTCCAAGACAGGATAAGCTGAACAGGGCTGGTAGAACAGATGGCAGCCAGCAAATAGTCAACTTCCTTCCCTGGGCTCTGGTCAAATCTCTTTCACATACTAGAAGGACTCAACCTTCTCCAATCTCAGTTTTCTTTCTATCTGTAAAGTCAAGAATGATGGAATTAATGAGATTAAATTTAAAGGATGCTGATACTGGGGTCTTTGTACTGGATATAAGGAAGAAAGATAAATCATGAGTCTTGTCCTCCAAGTTCCCCAAAGATGATCTCTGAGCTCTATTTTGTACTCAACTTAGGAAGTTTATATTTTATGGTTAGCAAGGTTATGATTTCTTAGGTGAAACCTAGGTATGGATACTCATGAAGCACAGTCTTCAAAATGTAGCATTCTGACAAAGTGAAGGCTCCTTGTGGTTGTTCCTTGTTGTAGTACTAGGCACTGAATGAACTCAGAGACTTCCATACAACCAGAAAAAAAAATTTACCTCTGAGAACACCTGCTGTGGTGGTTTCTGTTCCGTTCCCCAGCTGCCTCAGCCCAAATGAACACACAAAGACTTACATTAATTATAAATCTATTGGCTGGTGGCTAGGGCTTCTTATTGGCTAGCTCTGCCTTAATAATTAACCCTTTCTATCAATCTATGTATTGCCACAAAGCTGTGACTTACTGGGTAATGACCAGCATGGTGTTACTCCTCTGGCAGCATCATTGACTCTATCCAGTGGGCTCACTCTTCCTACCTTTCCCAGAATCCTCCTCATCTCCTAAACCCACCTATCTTGCTGCCCTATTGACCAACAGTGTTTTATTCATCAACCAATAAGATAAAAATATAGAGAATAACCTCTCCCATCAAACACCCTCCAGGCCCTCCTATATTTTTACATTTATTTATTTACCCCTTTCCTTTATACTTTTTTTTTTAAACACAGGTTTTCATATAGCCCAGACTGTTTTCCAACTCACTGAACAGCTGAGGCTGGTTTTGAACTGCCTCAGCCTCCCAAGTGCCTGGATTACAGGTATGAGCCACAATCCCTATTTTACTTCCTTTACTTTTTTATTTTGAGACAGGATATCAACTAAATTTCCAATAAAATTGGAAATTTCATAAATTTCATAAATTTAAAGTTATGACTCTCCTGTTTCAGACTCCCCAGTAGCTGGGATCACAGTCCAATGCCAACAGACCCAATTCTACTAAGTAGTACATGAGGACCAAGGTCTTTCTGTCCGACCCTGGCCCTGTCTCATCTTTCTTTCCCTCGAGTAGCACAGGACCCATGGCACTTTCTCAGAAATTTCCCTGTCTGGCTAGGGGTAGTGCTTGCAGAAGGAATACAGTTGTCTTTCCCATAATCACTGCAAACAAGATTAACTCATAGGAACAGACTCAAGGTTGGCAGACCCAAGGTTATCTATTCTTCTGGGGACAGCTCCTTCAGAGACTTTATCTCACAGTGGGGCACCTTTGCTCATAGCCACTTTCTCCTCACCCCTTTATAGCTTTTGTTACCAGCCTTCTACTTCAAGGTCCAAGATCCTACTTCTTTCTGTAGCCCAAAGTATTCCTTAACCTCCAATCTAGCGCCCTTTTCAAGGCTCCCATGTACATACACACAATGGTCAGTTTACCCTGAGGCCTCAGATCAAAATTCCAGAGGACCAGAACTCTTTCTTTTTCCCCTATATAAACACTGTCTAAATCTGTGTCTATCATTCAACACCCTCATGATCTTTATTAAGAACTTTAAGCTGTTTAGCAAAAGTGACTAAACATTCGGGCATTATGCTGGCCTGTCCCTGTCACCTGGCAGAATGTACTCAGGCAGTATCTAGTCAGGTCCCATGACTATGCAGACTGCACACAGATACAAAGATTTCTTTAAAGGAGAGACCCCACCCATTTCTGCCTTCTTTCCTGCTGTTGCCCTGGGGCAGACAGGACTTTTCCTGTATGTGTGTGTGTGTGTGTGTGTGTGTGTGTGTGTGTGTGTGTAGTGATGTATAATGTGTGTGTGTGTGTGTGCGTGTATGCATGTGTGTGTGTGAAAAGCATGCTTATTGATGCTAAAAATATTAATTTAAATATGTCACGTTCTTAAATGTAATGCTCAAAACTATTTTAAAAATGAAGATAAAATAAAACATAAAAGAAGCATCATAAACTTTGATTTGGCAATGTTTTCATGGGCATGGCAACAACAGTAAAAACAAATAAACGGAACTACATCAACATAGAACCTTTCATACACCAAAGAACATAACACCAAACAGGCAACCAATAGCATGGGAGAAGACATTTATGGATCATATACCCATGAAGGGCCAGTATATAGGATAGACACAGAACACGCTATGTGCAGAGGTGAGAACGAAACCAAATTCTAAAAATTCTGACATATATTTCAAAATCAATGAAAAATCAAAGGACAGTGCTTAACGGAACAGGCCAGTTGCCAACACATACACCCCACATAATTGATTCCTCTTAGAGAAGATCCCACCACAGTAGCCAAACTCATAGGGGAGAAAAGAAGTATGACAGTGACTACCAAGCATTAGAGGGAAGGAAATTGAGTCGGTGTTGCCAGGGTGGGAGGAGATTTAGTTTTACAGCATTAAAACACCCTGGAGATGGGTTACCCAAAGAGACTGTGGTTAATACTTGAAGTGCACATTTTAAAATAGTTAAAATGGTACATTTTATGTTAAGGAGATTTCATCTCAATTTTTTAAAAAGTAGCTTTAAAAAGCTCAGGGGAGGCAGTCATAATATAAAAGCTATTATGCTCAGTTGGTCTGCTAAGAATCTTGCCATTTTCTCTCACTTTCTAAAGTCTGAGACACTTTGTTACTTTGTGTGACTTTTTCGTTAAAAGGCCAGTCAAAGTGAGATCCGTCTAACTTACTTATTTTGTAAACAGGCTTGGGGGCAGGGGCTGGGGCAATGACTCAGCGGTTAAGAGCACTGGCTGTTTTGCCAGAGAACCTGGGTTTGATTCCTGGCACTGGCACAGTAGCTCACGGCATCTGTAACCCGGGTTACAGATGAACCCAATACTATCTTCTCCTGGACTCAGAACACTACACAAACATGGTGCAAGACAAACCTGAAAAACAGCACCAATACATAAACACATAAAGTTGGGGCTTTCAAGGAGGGCGGGGAGCTGTATGCCTTCCATTGCAGCACTTAAGAGGCAGAGACACAAGGATCTCTGTAAGTTTGGGGTGGCCTGATCTACATAGTCAGAACCTGGAAATAATCTAGATGCCCTTCAACCAAAGAAAGGCTAAAGAAAATGTGGTATTTATACAACAGAGTATCACTCAGCTGTAAAAAAAAAAAAAAAAAAAAAAAAAAAGAAAAAAGAAAGAAAAAGAAAAAGAAAAAAACGTGAATGAATAAATAAAATAATGACATCATGAAATTTGAAAGCAAAATGGATGGATGGATGGATGATGGAACCAGAAAAAAAATCATCCTGAGTGAGCTAACCCAGATCCATAAAAACAAAAATGGCATGTGCTCACTCATAGGTGGATAATAACTGTAAAATAAGGGATAACTATGCTACAATCCACAGACCCAGAGAGACTAGGTAACAAGGAGGGCTGCAGGGGGTGGGTGGGGGGTGCCTGGATCTACCTGGGAAGGAGAAATAGAAGAGATTTTTTGAGTGTACATAGGGCAGGTGGGGATGGGAACTTGAGCCATCAGTCTAGTGGGGATGGGGGAGTACTTAAAGAAACTCCTGGGCAGAGGGGGAGGTATTTGGGAGGTCAGGAATAAACCAGGCGCAAAGGTTCTCTCAGGAATATAAAAGGATGGCCCCAGTTAAGGTTCCTAGACAAAGCAGATACATAGCCTGACCTGGCCATCTCCGTGAACAGAGAAGACTTCTAGTGGAGCGAGTGGGAAATCAACCCAGCCACAGAACCTTCGACTAGAGTCTGTCCTGCTATGAGATGTGCTGGGGTAAGTGTGGCCTAGAGATTGAGAGAGTGGCCAACCAGTGACTGGTCTAGAGAGAAAAAACCCAGTCTAGGAGAGAAAGCCCACCCATGACACCACAGGCTGGATGACCCAGAGACCTGGGGTAGAACCAAACACAACTAGAGGGGGTCACTGAAATGCTACAATATTCTGCTACATACATAGATCGGTGCCTGACCCAATTGTCATCAGAGAGGCTTCATGCAGCAACTGATGGAAACATACAGACCCACAGCCAAATAGTAGGCAGAACTCCAGGAATCTTGCAGAAGCAGAGGAAAGCTTGTAGGAGCTAGAAGGGTCCAGGATACCACAAGAAAACCCACAGAATCAATTAACCTGGGCTCATAGAGGCTCATAGAAACTTAACAGCCAAAGAGCATGCATGGGACTGACCTAGGTGTCACATGTATGTGACAGGTCATGTAGCTTGGGCCTCTTGTGGGACTCCTAACAGCAGGAGGTACTCTCTGACTCTTTTACTGGTGTTTGGGACCCTACTCCTCTTACTGGATTGCTCTGCCTAGCCTTAATACATGGCAACTTGGCATGCTGGGTTTTGTTGGTACTCATGGGTGACCTTCCCTTTCCTAAACAGAAAAAAAGGAGGAATGAAATGTGTGGTGAAAACAAAGATGGGGGGAGGGGACTAGAAGGAGAGAAGGAAGGGGAAACTGTGACCTGGACAATAAATAAATAAATAAACAAACATATTTCTATATTACTTGTATGGCAGAAGTGTTATTAAGCAGACACTTTCTGTTGGAAGCAAAGGATTATGGGCACATTGGGGAAGGCCTACTGTCTCAACGTGTGCAATGTTAAGGCAAGGTTGTGGATTACTGAGGTATACAGCGAAACTTGTGGAAAGAGTATTAACAGTCATTGCCCCCCCCAATTATGTGAATGAGAAGGATCTACATCAGGAGGAGGCAGTATCTTGATTCCCAGTCTTGTTTACATCTTCGTCATGAACCACTACTGTCACCTGAACCTCATTTGGTTTGCAGGAAATGTTGAGTCACATACATTTTAAGAGAATTTAAATGAAATCAATGATAATGTTACAGTAAAGTAATTTTTGAGCTCTTGGTTTGTAAGTCTTCACTGTGTAGCACTGTGTAGCTTCAATTTGAAGCAATCCTCCGGGTCCACCCTGCTAAATTCTCAGATTACAAGCATGTACCACCATGCCCATCTTTAAAACCTGTTTCACCAAGACTTTGAAATCCACGGTATGTTGTAATTTGTCCGGAACAAATGAATTCACAGGGAGACAAATCTCTGGGTTATAGGGCTCTCATTCTCAGACTTGTATTTCCCACACGACACACAATTAACTTACACATGAGGTGACAGAATCAGTTTTCCACAATGTATGAGATACCAGTACAGCTTGGAAACCGTCTACTTGTTACAGACACAACCTATACACACAGTGAAGTTTTAATATTTTCTTAGGCTCCTGATAGGACTGAAATGTGTGTACTCTGTGTCAGGTGCATGTGCACTCAATCCCAGCACTGTTGTAGGTGCAGGGGCACCATCAGACCCAGACCATCCTAGACAGCAAGAGGATTCTGTCTGCAACAATAAAAAAGTGGGCACAATGCATATGCCCCAAAATAGCACTAAACTGTCTCATATCAACACTGCCACCAGCTGGACCACAAAAAAAAAAAAAAAAAAAAAAAAAGAGAGCATGATATTTTGTTACGCTTCTACTCCTGCTGTTGAAGGGGGGCCTTGAGATCTGGAGAGAGGCTGGATGGTTAAAAGAGCATTCTGTCCTGGCAGAAAACCTGACTTGGGTTCCTAGCAAGCATTTCACTGACACCCCACTGACTTTATCTCCAGCTCCAGGGTGATCAATCCAGTGCTTCTAGCATCCCCAGGTGCCTGTACTCATATTCCCACACACAAGCAAAGTAAAACTGATAAATAAAATAATTCTAAAACAATACAAGTAAATAAAAGGGTTTCAACACACACACGCTGACACACACTCATGCACACACACTGACACACACTGACACACTCATGCACACACACACACACTCATGCATGTACACACACACACAGCATACACACACACACACACACACACACACACACACACACACACGCTTTCATTGCTGGCTTCTCTTCAGTCATGTACATATTTACATGCACGCTTTCAAACTTTTAGTTTTGTTCCTAATTTCTCTGTGAATGCCCCCCCCATTGCCTTTAGCCCTTACTTCACTGCCAGATGGAAACTGACCAATCATTGTCGATAACCATAAAGGTAAACATAGTTCTAGTGTTGTCCACAATCATGGTGTGGGGAGGGGGTATTATTCATTCATATGTATTTTTTCAGCTCACACAGTAAGTCCCCAGCATTGACTGAAGACCTCAGAGGCTCAGAGGTCTTCACAATGGCTAGTCTTCTCTTACCTATCTTCTCCTCAGAGCGTCATGCTTCAATTGCACCTGTCTGTCCAAAGCATTAGCCTTGGAGAGACTAACCCCAAGTGTTCTCTCATGGCTGCACCTTGTTCTGTTTCAGATGGTCCAGGCCCAGGCAGGATGGAGTCAGCCCTCTCTGTATTGTCTCCCACCAAGGGCTCCCATTTCAGCTAGGAGACCTGGACAAAAAGGCTTACAACAGCTAACGCACGGGGGAGAGGTGGGGCTCCTGGGAAATAAAGATCAGAATTTGAGCTCATCTGAAAAGACGGAGACTCGGCTGCCTTTAGTTTCCTCCAGAAAATCTGCCTCCAGGTATAAAAAGAGAGCTCCTAGTAAATAAATAGGGAACTTCCTGCCTTTCTTTTCTTTGTTCTTTTATTTCAAAACTCAGCTCCAAGCGATCTGTGACCTGTGACTTGTGACTGCCAGGGGAGCCAAATAAAAGAGAAGGTGCTGGCCCTTCCTCTCTGATCAGCATGGTTGCAATCCCAAGGAGATGGTGAAGCACATTCTTGGTTTTTATTCTCTGTGTGTGTTCTCAGCGATGGGCTCAGGCATAAGCACAGGGAAGAAAGAAAGCCTTCTAGCAGAAGGAACACATAGAGTGGGGCATGGAATAAGTCTTTGTAGATTGCAAAGAGAAGAAATATCAAAAAAGCTAATCCCATGAAGTGGTTCGGGAACTGCTAGGTTTATTCCCAAATGGTGCATGTACAGATATGATCCTACTCAACACAGCAGAGAATCTGAGTGCTGGACACACAGAACATTGCATGGGTCATAGTGACCCCTGGGTAAGACATTCGTGGGATGGATCAGCTTAGACCTGAAGTGGCTTTGAAGAAAGGACTCACAGTAGCCCACCAAGAGCATGTGTGAATCCTGAACATAACCTAGTCAAGTGCCACCCAGCACCAGAGTATATATGTTTTCAATGGAGTTTAATGTGGCCCTAAATCTCATAATGTACCATTAAAACATCCAGTATGCATTGAAACAACATTCAACCCGTGATGAAGAACCGGAAAGTTTTTGATCTGTGCAGGAAAAGATAGTTGACAACAGCAACATCAAAGCCACAGTGTTGGGGGCTATGTTATGTGCCACTCTCAGAATGTAAGTGTCTGGAGATATGTCTGCCAATGTAAGTAAGAGAAATATAAGTAAACGCTAATCAGCATGATCAGGTATTCCCATAGAAGCTGGAGATTTAGACACATGAACAAGGGCATTGGGGAAGGATGCACTGAGAGAAGATCACATGACAAGGACCACATGACAAGGACAGGAGAGGCCTCTCGGCAGATTGTGGCCATCTAGCCTCTAGGATGGTGAGAAACAAATTCCTGTTGTCTATGATTCTCAAGAATGGTATCAGAGAAATATATAGATAATATATGTGAAAGACATTAAAGAAGCTATTATACAATTGCCAAACAGTACACAATATTTTTGAAACAATCATGAAAATAAAACTTAAAAATAGCTTGACAAAGAAATAACAGACATTAAAAAATAATTATATGGTGCTGGGGAGATGGTGAGATAGTTCAGACCAAAACCTAACTGATTGCCTTGCAATCACGAGGCCCCTCAGGGCTCACATGAGACTGTAAGGCATGGGGATGCGCACTTTTAACACCACAATGGGGAAGTGGAGACAACGGATCCCAAAGCTTAGGTGAACCCTTGACCAACAAGAGAGTCTATCTTAAAAAGAGGTAGATAGTGTTCCTGAAGATGACATCCTAGGTTATCCTCTGGCCTGCACACACACACACACAACACACACACACAGAGAGAGAGAGAGAGAGAGAGAGAGAGAGAGAGAGAGAGAGAGATGATTGAATTGAAATTTTAGAAATAAAAATCCAAAATAGTAAGTAAAGCCACTGATTGAATGTAATAGCTAATTAGGAATAACAGAGAAATAGCATATGAAGCTAAAGATATATCAGTACAAATCATCTGATCTGAAAAACAGAAAGGAAAATAACTGAAGAAATAATTAGCACTCTCAGAACCAATGGAGTAATAATAATAATAATAATAATAATAATAAATAAACTACTGGAGTTTCAGAAAAGGAAGAAAAATATTTAAAGAAATAATGTCTGAAAACTTTCAAGTGTGACAAAAAGTCATATACACACACACCAAAAACAAAACAAAACAAACAAACAAACAAAAAACTCAAGAGGAAAAACCCAAGGCATTCAACACCCTTGTGCATTCCTAACTGACCAATGCAAATTGACCAATGATGAAGAAGGTCTTCTGAAGGCAGTCAGAGGGGCACGATAATACGCGAACAATTCACAAGACATTGTTCTCATCTCAGAATCCTTGGAGGAATAAGGAACTACAATTCCTGGAAATTACAACAAAAGCAAAACTCATTGCAGGGAAAAAAGAAAGAAAGAAAGGAAGGAAGGAAGGAAGGAAGGAAGGAAGGAAGGAAGGAAGGAAGGAAGGAAGAAAGGGGAGGGGAGGAGAGGGAGGGAGGAAGGGAGGGAGGGAGGAAGAAAGAAAATGAGGGGAGGGAGGGAGGAAGAAAGAAAATGAATGAATGAATGAATGAATGAATGAATGAATGAATGAATGAATGAATGGACTCCATGAAAGTGGAACCCTCCTCTGTGAAAGATGTGATAAAATGGTTGAAAAGGCAAGGTACAGACAGAGAGAAAATATTTCCTAATTCTGTGCCTGGCCAACGACTTGAACATAGATAAAAAGAGCTCTCTACATTCCACAGAAATAAAGCAAACTGGGCAAAAGACAGATGTCTCCTTAAATAAGATCCGAGAATGCAAATGTGTGTGTAGAAAGATGTTCAGCATAATTGGACATTGGAAAAATGCAAATTAAAGCCCTGTGATGCACTTACATATTGCTAGAGTGGCTGAAATAAAGATGATAATTCTCTGTGCCAGGGAGGAGATGGAGCAAGCGAAACTCTTCCACCACAGGCGGGCACAGAAAACAGTGTAGCCACTCACCCTTCAGAAGTGTTTCCCAGTTACTCACACTGCCAGCACATGACTCAGCAGTTCTACTCCTGACCATTTCCACTGAAAAACAAAGACTGTCTTCACCTGAATGTCTGCATGTAAAGATTTGTAGTGACTCTATAGCTAATAGTTATAACTGGGAATCCGAGCAAGTTCTCTTCAGTACCAAGTCTATAAACAACTGGAACTTAGCTTACCCAACCGGTGGAGGACCACACGTTAAAACGAACAAAATATTCATGAATCCAACACTTTGGATAGATCTCAAAGAAATCATGCCAAGTGAAAAAATTCTCAACTAGTCACATGAGATCCCATTTTAACACTTAACACTCTCCATGTGACAAAATTACACCCAGTGATGGGCAGGGGAGCAGTGACTGCAAGGACTTAGGAAGGAGTGACTGGAAAGGAGTGTCACATGGAATTCTACAAACTTCTGAAAACTGATTGCGGGGATAGAACTAAAACTGGTGGGGAAAACAAAACAACAACAACAAAAAGCCCTGCCTAGGCATGAGCTAAAGCCCTGGGTGTTAGGATAAGCGTGCGCAGGTTGGAAGAAAGATTTTGAGGGGACAAAAAAAAAAATGAACAACAAAACCAAGTCGGATATGATGTTCACACCATTATCCCAGTGCTTGGAAGTAGAGACACAGCATCAGAAAATCAGAAATTAAGGGCATCCTTAGCTACCAATGGCCAGCCTAGTCTACCGGGAACTGTCTCAAAAATAAATAAATAAATAAATAAATAAATAAATAAATAAATAAATAAATAAAAATTAAACACAGAAACCTGACTGTGGGGGCTGGAATGTGGCTCAGAAGTTAAAAGTGTGAACTGCTCTCCCAGAGCACCAGAATTTCTTTACAGCATCCATCTTCACAACCATCTCTAACTCCAGATCAAAAGGATGTCACCCTCTTCTGGTTCCTACAAGCACTTACACTCACGTGCACAAAGCCACACACATAATTAAAGCTTTGTTGTTTTAAATCAATGCTTAAAACCTGACTGTGGAAGTGTTTAACACAGGTATTTACCTTTGTTAAAACTCACCGAGAGTAGACGCCAGCCTCCTAGGAGAAAGGAGGAAAGACTCCTGAGAGAGAAAACACCAGGCCCCCAAGGGTGTTTAGCTTTAAACCAGTGGCTCTTCTACCACACACACACACACACACACACACACACACACACACACACACACACACACACACACACACTCACATACACACACTCACACACACACACACACACTCTCACACACTCACTCACACACTCACACACACTCTCACACACTCACTCACACACACTCACAAACACTCACACACTCACACACACTCACACACACTCACACACACTCTCACACACTCACTCACACACACTCACACACACTCACAAACACACATCACAAACACTCTCTCACACACACACACACTCACACACACTCACACACTCACACTCACACACACTCACAAACACTCACACACACACACACACACACTCACACACACACTCACACACTCACACACACACACACTCACACACACACTCACACACTCACACACACTCAGAGAGAGGGAAGGAGGAAGAGAGGGACAGAGAGAGGATGGGCCCACGGGAGGGACAGAGGAAGGGACAAAGGGAGAGAGGGAGGATGTGACAGAGGTAATTCTATGATGCTATGTGATTTAGAAAAGTTATGAGTCAGATGCTGTTACACACTATAATCCTAGCATTCAAGAGTTTAAGTGAGTTCAAGGCCGCAACGGGCTACATAAAAAGGACCTGTCCCCCCATTTAAAACAAATGGTTATAAAGGTTATGAAGACAATTTAGGTTCTATCTCTCCCTGTACTCCCGTGTCTCAGGAAGACAGTGGCTGTGAGGACACAGCAACCCTGTGGGAAACCCTGACGGTTACCCTCAGCCAGCACTCACAAGTGGCCATTGGAGGAACAACCCTAAACATGCATTCTCCAGCTACAGCAAGGCAGGGAGATGCAGTGCTTTATTGCAATCCCATGTGAAGTCCCAAGGCAGAACAGTCCTGTCAAGATGGCCCTGGTGTCCTTAACCACAGGAACTGGGAAGTACTCAGATGTTGCCATTATAAGTCACCAAACTATACAGACACATAGGCCTCCTATAGAATGTGTAATTGTGTTCCAGAATTTCAGTCACAAACTACCATTAATGGGTGTCTTAAAACAACTGAAACAGCAGTCTAGAGAGATGGCTCATTGGTTAAGAGTACCTACTGCTCTTGCTGAGGTCCTGGGTTCAGTTCCTAGCCCTCACGTCAGGTGATCCATAAGTGCTTACAACTCCAGTTCCAGGGGGTCCATCACCCTCTGACTTCTGTGGGCATATAAACACACAAGGTGAAGGTGACATAAACTCCCACTGATATGTCACACACATACAAAAATAAAAACCAAATAAACCTTTATTTAAAAGAAAAGAGAAAAAAAAACCTGAAATACATTATGCCATAGCTCTGAAGGCCAGCAATCCCAAGTGAAGGCAATTAGCAAGGTTGTGGCCTCTCTAAATGTTCATGTGTGGGACACTCCCTTAGCTTCTCCTAGCTACCATCAGCTTACTGTGGTCCTTGGTAATCCTTGGTTGCAACTTTCTTGACCTCCACAATCATATGAACCAAATTTCAATATACATACCTATATCTGTCTATATATAAATGTACACATATTTATACGCATATATATGTGTGTGTGTGTGATATAATCTACTCCTCTCAAGATCACTTAAAATGTAGCAACGAGCGCCAGACCACAAGGTCAACAGAAATAGCATAACAAGGAAAGAAAAACAAGGAAATGGTTCCAAAGTCAACAGGTTAAGCAGATTCAGACTTTGGACGTCTACTTGTGCTCCTTCCACGGTTCTTCATTCCCCTGCTCATCTTACACTTGCAGTTTCTATAAAGCCAGAGTTAACCCAACAGAGAAATCAGAGGGACTGGAGTGTGAAGGCTTGACTTTTCAAGACTCTGTGACTGAATGAATAGACAAGCATCCCATAATATCATCCAGAGCTTCATAGCGTGTCCCTCTAGCACACAGCAGTTCAGAGGCCACATGAATTTGGTGATACAAGGGTCTTGGGCACACATGAGACACCCCCTAAATAAGCTCTGGGCCCAGGAGATGCCTCCTGGCTCCTACCAACACATTTGGAAGTCAACCTTTAGGGAAAAATATGGACACAAGAGCATATAAACGTCTCCACAAATGGAGGCAGCTCAGAATCAGCACACCTGACTCCAGATCTGTGGGCAAGGCAAGAATTCAGTCACGTGCTCACATGACTAAGAAATAAGATCTCCTGTGAGTATCCATGACTCCAGCCGCTTTGTCTGCTATCTCTGTATTTTGTAGTTATGAACGTTCTCTCTGTGCCAAAGTTCCTGGCACACTTCTTCAAGTATGTGTCGATTTGAATGGTGCAGTTCCATCACACTCTCTACCTTCATTTTCCCCCTTTCTTGACATCAATAATGTTCTTTTGTATTGTAAATAAGGCTATAATGAGTTTTTAAATCCTTATATATTTCTATGATTATCTCCCAATGATAAGATCCCATGATTCAAAACTTTGATGAAGGAGCCAAACTAAACCTTATGTTCCAGGTCAACACTGATGAAGCTGCCATAGTCTTAGGACATCTGACCATTATTTCCAGCCACTTTGCTTTATCCAGTCCTTCTATGCCCTGGGATGACTACAAGCACCAAGATATTGAGGAGAGAATTTGTTACGCCTAGCTACACCATTAATGAAAACAGATTAGTTGTTTTGGGGGTTGCCTTGAAAGTCTCTCCCATGCATCTCCAAATCATATGCATGCACTATTTTAACTCATTATTTCTCTTTGTATTTACAGTTTGCAATGTACTTAAGAAAACATGATGTCATTGGCTAGATCCAACAGTGTTTCTGAATTATGTATGGGATACTGCTGCTTCCATGACTTCTAATCTTTGAAGTATTCATGGCACTCTCAGATTAAAGACCAAATTCCTTCACATGGCTTTTAGATTACCATGGGTACCATGTCACTTAGTTTTACTGAAAGAATATATTGAATTTTACACACACGCTCATGCATGCATATATGCATGCATGCACACATACATACATACATTCAAACATAATGGATTATAATGAAACCAAAGCCATTTATTTAGTTTATAATTCCAAGGTTTGACATATTGGTCTGGGCTCAGGAAGACAGTTATGCTGAGCTTAGCTGGGCTACTCCTGTGTCCATTGGTCACTTAAACCATGCTGATTTGGGGTCTCACTGCTCATGTCTTAAGGTAACCAAGAAACTGGGACAAATGTATCTCACCATCCAAGAGACCACTCTGAGTTTCTAATTTCTTGTTCAATGCCAGTTCTAGTTCAAACAGCATGAAAAAAAAATTGCTTGTGCAGGCATTTCTCAAGAATCTTCTACATCATATTTGTTAAATTCTCATTGGCCAATCCAAGTCCCATGAGCAACTGTTGTAGAATATTATGTGAAGATGTGTTGCATTTGTTTATGCTGTGGAATATTTGTTTAATAATGCAAAGATGTATTGCATTCTTTTATGTTGCATTTAGCTCTGTGAAGCTGTTACTTTGCCTGTCTAAAACACCCGATTGGCCTAATAAAGAGCTGAACATGAATAGCAAGGCAAGAGAGAGGATAGGTGGGTTTGGCAGGCAGAGATACTAACAAGAGAAGGAGCAGGAGAAGGAGGAGAGGAGGACTCCAGGGGCCAGCCACCCAACTACACAGCACGCATGGGTAAAAAGTAAAGAAAGGCATACAAAACATAGAAATATAAAATCCCAGAGACAAGAGATAGATGGGATAATTTAAGTTAAGAAAAGATGGCTAGAAACAAGCCAAGCTAGGGCCAGGCATTCATAAGAAAGAATAAGCCTCCCTGTATTTATTTGGAAGCTGGAAGGCAGGACCCCCCTAAAGAGTCAAAGAACAAAGAGTAAGAAAATAACTACAGGCAACTCTAATTCAAAGGATTAAAAGACTTGGTCTGTTGACTACAAAGAGAAAATGTCGCCATTATATCCATTTACAATTCCTCTCTCCATTCTCATCTCTTCTCACTACTCATCCCATACTCTGTTCAATAGAAACAGAGCTGTTGTGATTCCCCATGTACCCTAATTTGCTTTTTGTTGCTGTGATAAAATGCTGACCAAAACCATCTTGAGATAATTTCATCTTACATCTAACATCTTATAGTCTATCATTGAGGGAAAGCTTGAGGCAGAAAATTAGAAGCAGGAACTGAAGCAGAAATGGCAGAAGAACTCTGCTTACAGAGGCCAGGACCATCTGCCTAGGGATGGCACTGATGGCAGTGAGCTGGGCCCTCCTATATCAGTTAGCAGTCAAGCAAAAGCCTTACAGACAGGGACACAAGCCAATCTGATCTAGACAATTCCTCAGCTGAAGTTCCCTTTTCCCTAGTGACTTTGAGTTATGTCAAGTTGACAGCTAAAGCTAACTACGACACCCAACATGTCCTGTTCTTTCAGATTTATCATTTATCTATCACCTATCTCTGTACCTCTATCTCTTGCTCTCCATTGACTCTGCTTTAGCTCATCCTTCTGGAGGCAGAGTTTTTTATGGGACCTCTGGCTTGCCAATAAATACATGGAGACTTAATTATAATACTCTGCCAATAGCTCAGGCTTATTACGAACTAGCTCTTACAACTTAAATTAACACATTTCTATTAATGTACATTCTGTCATGTGGTGTTACCTCTCTTTCATCTTGTACCTTCTATTTCTTCATCATGCCTCACTGGCAACTCCTCTGACTTCTCCCTTCTTCCCTGTGTATTTAGTCTGGCTGTCCTGCCTAACCTAAGCCTGTCTAGCTATTAGCCAGTCAGCTTCTTTATTAACCCAATCACAGTGACATATATTAAAACACTGTAAAGGAATATTTCGTATCCTTCTATGGCCTCCATTGGATATAAACATCAAAAGATTTGGTGAGAATTTATTGTAACTAGCTATGCCATTGGTGAAAACAGACTAGTTATTGTGATAGAATATTATTTTAAGGTGTGTGACTTTTGTTTATGCTGAATTTGTTCAATTCTGTGAAGCTGTGTTACTTTGCCTATCTAAAACACCTGATGGTCCCAATAAAATGCTGAATGGCCAATAGCAAGGTAGGAGCAAGGATGGGCGGGGCTGGCAGCAGAGAGTATGAATAGAAGGAGAAATGAGGAAGAGGAGCAGCAAGAAAATGAGGAGAGGAGGATAGCAGAGTTCAGTTGGCCACCCACCCAGCCACCCATCCAGCCATCCATCCAGCCACCCACCCAGCCAGCTAGCCATCTAGCCAGCCACCCAGCCAGCCAGCCAGTCACCCAGCCACCCACCCAGCCACCCAGCCACCCACCCAGCCAGCCAGCCAGCCACCCAGCCAGCCACCCACCCAGCCACCCATCCAACCAGCCAGCCAGCCAGCCACTCAGCCAGCCAACCACCCAGCCAGCCAGCCACTCAGCCAGCCAGCCAGTCACCCAGCCACCCACCCAGCCACC